>JAUTXW010000613.1:2040000-2297500 GCA_030620095.1 Kuschelorhynchus macadamiae | reverse complement strand
TTCATCTTTATCAGTAGTAGTAGCAGTTGTTGATTGTGCCGTAGTTGGGGGATTACTAAAAGAAGAGTATGAGGAATATGATTCTGGGAACTGTTGCGGGGGTAAAGTCATTGATAAGCCACCAGAATTTGCTGGACTGGGAAAATATTGCTGTTGCTGAGACTGGGGATAATATTGTTGTTGCTGAGCCTGGGGAAAACACTACTGCTGTGGTTGTTGTGCTACGGGATAGTTGTAATTTCTCAATTTAGCTTGAAACGGTAACGTGCTTATTTAGTATTGCACTGTAGCTTGAGCATAAGTAATGGGCAAATTTCGCAATATCATAGCCACTTCTTCGCCAAATATGGTAAACACATCTTTTGTTTTTTTGCCGCTATTGATTGCGTCATTACTTCGTATGCTTCATTAATCCACAAGTCATCGCATCTCCTTTTCCTTTATGGTACATGGCCAATAATTGGTGACTTGAACTGCTTTTTTGTATTTACATTGCTCGTAGTAGAGTTTCAAGAGTTGCTTTCTTCATTATTTCAAATGACATCTTGAGTATTCTATTATGCTTATAAGCAGTATTATCCACATCACTGGCATCGTCCACAGCATCCACCACCGATGAAATCTGTAATATAAAGATTTTTTATTTTACTACTGTTGGTATTGTTGCTATTTTAAAGTTGAACAAATAAAATAATGAATATTACAATTACTTTTTTTTTATTTCGGAAGCCTAAAAACGAAGCAGAATGGATAGCCGTTGCCGAGAACTATTATAACCGTTCGAACTTTCCAAATTGCGTCCGAGCAATGGACGAAAAACACATATCGTTGCAGGCTCCAATAAACAGCGTCAGTGAATTTTTCAATTAAAAAGAATTTTTCAGTATTGTTTTATTTACCGTAGTCGACGCAAATTACAATTTTATTTATGTTAATGTGGGATGCCAAGGGCGCATTTCAGATGGTTTTTATTGGAAACCCAAACTACGTACAAGGTAACGTTAGCACGTTGTTATTTACACAATTTTCTTCTAGAAAAAGTGCATCTAAGTACATTTATAATCTCCCTGGAACATTAGATTCGGACTACTTTAATTCAAGAGACGTTATTCCAGGAGGAATGAAAATGGTAACCAGCCTGGCTTAGCAGATTTAGCCAGAAAATCCAGAAGAAGTGCACTGCGTGCCCAACAAGTGAGAAATATTAAAAGACTATTTTATGACACTCGAAGGAGAAGTTCCTTGGCAATACGAAAAATGTTAAAATGTATTACTTGACATTTTTAATTTAGAAATAACTTAGTAGTTTTGTTTTTCGCGATTTCATGAGTTTCAAAAGAGGTCCGTTCTCATGCGTTTGTTAAACGTTTCCGAACGTTTTTAAACATTTATTTAAAATACCCCTTTTACAAACTCAAGTTGTAAAAAATGTGTTCGAAATAAAGAAGTAGAAAAATATTGAAGGTTTTCGTAACCGGGATTAAAACCCCTCGTAACACTAAATATTCTGTACCAAAATCATGAAATGCTACCGTTATGCCCACATTTAACTATTTTTACGTCCGCGAACGTAATAAGAATATATTCCGAAAAATGAGGGAGTAACAGTGTAATAAACGCCTGGTCGTTTAAAAAATAAAAATACATAGCTAGCTCCCGAAGTCTACGTAACTCTGAATCCAACATCTCCTTGGGCTTATTCAAGTAAGAATTTCAAACTTTCAAAAGCAAACCATTTACTTTTACACACATCATCAGTACTCTTCTGAAAAAGGTTGTTTTATTTTGGAAAAATAATTAAATTCATGTCATGTAGCATTCGTAAAAGTTGTAAGTCCGGACCTGCGGTCCATTTCGCTGTCCAAATCTCCATCTCAGATGGAAACAAGGTTAATTTGGTTTCCATCTGCGATTTTACGACTTTCAAGATATATATATATATATATATATATATATATATATATATATATATATATATATATATATATATATATATATATATATATATATATATATATATATATATATATATATATATATATATATATATATATATATATATATATATATATATATATATATATATATATATATATATATATATTATATATATATATATATATATATATATATATATATATATATATATATATATATATATATTATATATATATATATATATATATATATATTATTTATTTAAGGTCAATTTAAAAAATTTTACACATATACTTTAAATCATATATTTGCCCATAAACATGATGTAGTTAGATAACGTTTCGACCGCACTTCGGTCTTTTTCAAATCTAAAAATGGAGAAGGGCGTAGAATTAATTATTATTAATTTTTATATTTTTATATAAAAATTCCAAAAAACTACCTGCTAATCTCGTTAGACGTAATATCCTTATATACAAATGTACCCATACCACTTGCAATAAAAGTAATAAAAGAAAAGTGGTCAGAAATTAAAAAATATACAGATATACCACAAGAGGAATTTATCAAAGCAGTTGAATTAACCCTTAACTCCACATATTTTTTATATGAAGATCAGTTATATCAACAAACAGAGGGATGCGCAATGGGTGCCTCCATATCAAGCGTTGTAGCACAAATAGTAATGGAAGACCTGGAAACAAAAGTTTTAAAAAATCTAAACATCGACATACCATTTTTTTACCGTTATGTTGATGACTGCATTACTACAATACCAGAACATCAAGTAAATAATGTCTTAACTACATTTAACGAATTTCATAAAAGCTTACAATTTACAATTGAAGTCGAAAAAAATAACAGAATTAACTTTTTAGACTTAACAATACACCATATAGGCGAAAATATGAAAACTGAATGGTATACAAAATCAACTTGGTCTTCTAGATACTTAAACTATAAATCGAACCACCCAAATTCCCAAAAAAAATCCGTAATTGTAGGTTTAGCAGATCGCGCCATCATGCTCTCAGATCCTGAATACCGGAAGCAAGCCTTAGAAAAAGCCAGAAATGCTCTAAAAATAAATAATTATCCCGAACATTTTATAAACAAAACCATTAAAAGTAGAATCCACAAATTTTATAACTCGAACGACAGAAAAAATAATCAGACTTCAAACACAAAAAAATTTATATCTTTACCCTTTATAAACGGCTTATCCCAACCACTTCAAAAATTATTTAAACAATATAATATTCAAACTTGTCACAAGGCTTCCAATCTACTATCAAATAATTTTTCCAGATTAAAATCCAAAATCCCAAAAAACAAAAAAAGTAATGTTATTTATGAAATACCCTGCAAAGATTGCAACAGTGTGTACATAGGTCAAACTAGCCAATACTTGGAAAACCGACTGAAGGGTCACAAGTATGACAAAAAAAACGCGACGGCTCTAACAAATCATGAAAATTCAAAAAAACATACCTTTGATTATAGTAACACCAAAATCTTAAAATCCGAACCGCAAACTAAAAAAAGAGAATTTTTTGAGATGGTCAAAATACAAAAAAGTAAAAATGCCATCAACGATAAGAAGGACGTCAACAACCTGAGTAAATTTTATATTTCAATACTGGAATAACCAATGTGATGTCTTATCTTAATGTTTTAACATAATACGTGTGTTTTAATTGTATCGATGTGTATGTATATATGTGGAAATGTGACATCTTGTGCCGTTTTGAATAATCCTACGTATTGAGGTAAGAAGGAAAATTTTCACTTTCCATTTTTATAAAATTAAAAATAAATGTACTTTCCTTAATAGTTTACGTTCTAAGGTAATACTAACAAAATAAAATATTAAATGTAAAAATACTAAATTAAAATTCTACGCCCTTCTCCATTTTTAGATTTGAAAAAGACCGAAGTGCGGTCGAAACGTTATCTAACTACATCATGTTTATGGGCAAATATATGATCTAAAGTATATGTGTAAAATTTTTTAAATTGACCTTAAATCAAGAAAATTGAAATAAAAATATATACTCAAACTGGTCAAAGAAAAATTAAACCAATAAAATTTATATCAGTAGGCGTGAGTGTACAAAAAACATGGATGAAGAAATACTAACTTACAAGACAATCGAAGATTCATTGGGAAGAGACAACGTAATTAATTTAAAAATTTATGAAAACTTATCAAGAAAGCTGTCCAATCAAAAAAATAGAAGAATTTTTCTACTACGGTGTAAATCAGAACAAATAACACCAACCTTTTTAAACTTTAAAACTGCCCACATCAAATTCAAAAATGTAAACTTAGAACGTAAATTTACAAAATATATTTTACCAAAATTTCACTTAAATGTGATCAACTTACTAATAACTGAAACTACCCTTCATATTAGGGAACTCATTCGAGAATTAGATAGACTTAAAGATCAATTAATAGGATATATGCCGGAAAATATATTTAATAAATTCATACATCAAACATCGACCAATATTGAAAAACATTTTCAAAATATAAAAGTAAAAAATAAAAATAAAATTATTAACCTAATCACAAAACAAAGGCCCTCAGCTCAAATCACAACAACAACTTGGATTGAAAATTTAACAGATAAACATATTCCGGATTTTGCAACAGATGTACTCAGCTTAGGTCCCAACTGTGCGGTAGAAATAAATAACGAAAAACAATTACCAACAGAAAACATAATTTGTAATATAGAAACAGGTATATACAATTTAAAAATGGAAGAAAAAGATCAAATCAGGGCAAAAACTTGCAATATAATTACTAATTTTAAAAACAAACTTAAAGCTCATAAAAACAACAATAATAATTTTTCTTCAAAAATAACGAAAACTAAAAAATTCTTAAAAGAAAACCCTGAAATTAAAATACTTAGAGCCGATAAATCTAACAAAACCGTAATAATGCAAGCAACAGAGTATTCCAAAAAAATGAATTCCTTATTGAATGATACAAAAACATACAAAAAAATTAAATTGGACCCCACAAACCAATACCAAAAAAAAAATAACGAACTAATTGATTTTTGGGAAAAAAAACAATTTATCTCTCCAAATACTGCTAAAAACCTCAAAATTCGAAACGCCGTGCCACCAAAAATATACGGATTACCAAAACTTCATAAAAAAGATATCCCATTGCGCCCAATAGTTTCTTGCATACAATCCCCATACACCCCTCTATCAAATTACTTAAAAGGTATCCTCAGTAATATTATATACAAAAACAACTATTATATAAAAGATTCATTTCAATTTAAACAAAAAATAAAAAATATAAAAATTCCAAAAAACTACCTGCTAATCTCGTTAGACGTAATATCCTTATATACAAATGTACCCATACCACTTGCAATAAAAGTAATAAAAGAAAAGTGGTCAGAAATTAAAAAATATACAGATATACCACAAGAGGAATTTATCAAAGCAGTTGAATTAACCCTTAACTCCACATATTTTTTATATGAAGATCAGTTATATCAACAAACAGAGGGATGCGCAATGGGTGCCTCCATATCAAGCGTTGTAGCAAAAATAGTAATGGAAGACCTGGAAACAAAAGTTTTAAAAAATCTAAACATCGACATACCATTTTTTTACCGTTATGTTGATGACTGCATTACTACAATACCAGAAAATCAAGTAAATAATGTCTTAACTACATTTAACGAATTTCATAAAAGCTTACAATTTACAATTGAAGTCGAAAAAAATAACAGAATTAACTTTTTAGACTTAACAATACACCATATAGGCGAAAATATGTAAACTGAATGGTATACAAAATCAACTTGGTCTTCTAGATACTTAAACTATAAATCGAACCACCCAAATTCCCAAAAAAAATCCGTAATTGTAGGTTTAGCAGATCGCGCCATCATGCTCTCAGATCCTGAATACCGGAAGCAAGCCTTAGAAAAAGCCAGAAATGCTCTAAAAATAAATAATTATCCCGAACATTTTATAAACAAAACCATTAAAAGTAGAATCCACAAATTTTATAACTCGAACGACAGAAAAAATAATCAGACTTCAAACACAAAAAAATTTATATCTTTACCCTTTATAAACGGCTTATCCCAACCACTTCAAAAATTATTTAAACAATATAATATTCAAACTTGTCACAAGGCTTCCAATCTACTATCAAATAATTTTTCCAGATTAAAATCCAAAATCCCAAAAAACAAAAAAAGTAATGTTATTTATGAAATACCCTGCAAAGATTGCAACAGTGTGTACATAGGTCAAACTAGCCAATACTTGGAAAACCGACTGAAGGGTCACAAATATGACAAAAAAAACGCGACGGCTCTAACAAATCATGAAAATTCAAAAAAACATACCTTTGATTATAGTAACACCAAAATTTTAAAATCCGAACCGCAAACTAAAAAAAGAGAATTTTTTGAGATGGTCAAAATACAAAAAATTAAAAATGCCATCAACGATAAGAAGGACGTCAACAACCTGAGTAAATTTTATATTTCAATACTGGAATAACCAATGTGATGTCTTATCTTAATGTTTTAACATAATACGTGTGTTTTAATTGTATCGATGTGTATGTATATATGTGGAAATGTGACATCTTGTGCCGTTTTGAATAATCCTACGTATTGAGGTAAGAAGGAAAATTTTCACTTTCCATTTTTATAAAATTAAAAATAAATGTACTTTCCTTAAAAGTTTACGTTCTAAGGTAATACTAACAAAATAAAATATTAAATGTAAAAATACTAAATTAAAATTCTACGCCCTTCTCCATTTTTAGATTTGAAAAAGACCGAAGTGCGGTCGAAACGTTATCTAACTACATCATGTTTATGGGCAAATATATGATCTAAAGTATATGTGTAAAATTTTTTAAATTGACCTTAAATCAAGAAAATTGAAATAAAAATATATACTCAAACTGGTCAAAGAAAAATTAAACCAATAAAATTTATATCAGTATGGATGAAGAAATACTAACTTACAACACAATCGAAGATTCATTGGGAAGAGACGCCGTAATTAATTTAAAAATTTATGAAAACTTATCAAGAAAGCTGTCCAATCAAAAAAATAGAAGTATTTTTCTACTACGGTGTAAATCAGAACAAATAACACCAACCTTTTTAAACTTTAAAACAGCCCACATCAAATTCAAAAATGTAAACTTAGAACGTAAATTTACAAAATATATTTTACCAAAATTTCACTTAAATGTGATCAACTTACTAATAACTGAAACTACCCTTCATATTAGGGAACTCATTCGAGAATTAGATAGACTTAAAGATCAATTAATAGGATATGTGCCGGAAAATATATTTAATAAATTCATACATCAAACATCGACCAATATTGAAAAACATTTTCAAAATATAAAAGAAAAAAATAAAAATAAAATTATTAACCTAATCACAAAACAAAGGCCCTCAGCTCAAATCACAACAACAACTTGGATTGAAAATTTAACAGATAAACATATTCCGGATTTTGCAACAGATGTACTCAGCTTAGGTCCCAACTTTGCGGTAGAAATAAATAACGAAAAACAATTACCAACAGAAAACATAATTTGTAATATAGAAACAGGTATATACAATTTAAAAATGGAAGAAAAAGATCAAATCAGGGCAAAAACTTGCAATATAATTACTAATTTTAAAAACAAACTTAAAGCTCATAAAAACAACAATAATAATTTTTCTTCAAAAATAACGAAAACTAAAAAATTCTTAAAAGAAAACCCTGAAATTAAAATACTTAGAGCCGATAAATCTAACAAAACCGTAATAATGCAAGCAACAGAGTATTCCAAAAAAATGAATTCCTTATTGAATGATACAAAAACATACAAAAAAATTAAATTGGACCCCACAAACCAATACCAAAAAAAAAATAACGAACTAATTGATTTTTGGGAAAAAAAAACAATTTATCTCTCCAAATACTGCTAAAAACCTCAAAATTCGAAACGCCGTGCCACCAAAAATATACGGATTACCAAAACTTCATAAAAAAGATATCCCATTGCGCCCAATAGTTTCTTGCATACAATCCCCATACACCCCTCTATCAAATTACTTAAAAGGTATCCTCAGTAATATTATATACAAAAACAACTATTATATAAAAGATTCATTTCAATTTAAACAAAAAATAAAAAATATAAAAATTCCAAAAAACTACCTGCTAATCTCGTTAGACGTAATATCCTTATATACAAATGTACCCATACCACTTGCAATAAAAGTAATAAAAGAAAAGTGGTCAGAAATTAAAAAATATACAGATATACCACAAGAGGAATTTATCAAAGCAGTTGAATTAACCCTTAACTCCACATATTTTTTATATGAAGATCAGTTATATCAACAAACAGAGGGATGCGCAATGGGTGCCTCCATATCAAGCGTTGTAGCACAAATAGTAATGGAAGACCTGGAAACAAAAGTTTTAAAAAATCTAAACATCGACATACCATTTTTTTACCGTTATGTTGATGACTGCATTACTACAATACCAGAAAATCAAGTAAATAATGTCTTAACTACATTTAACGAATTTCATAAAAGCTTACAATTTACAATTGAAGTCGAAAAAAATAACAGAATTAACTTTTTAGACTTAACAATACACCATATAGGCGAAAATATGAAAACTGAATGGTATACAAAATCAACTTGGTCTTCTAGATACTTAAACTATAAATCGAACCACCCAAATTCCCAAAAAAAATCCGTAATTGTAGGTTTAGCAGATCGCGCCATCATGCTCTCAGATCCTGAATACCGGAAGCAAGCCTTAGAAAAAGCCAGAAATGCTCTAAAAATAAATAATTATCCCGAACATTTTATAAACAAAACCATTAAAAGTAGAATCCACAAATTTTATAACTCGAACGACAGAAAAAATAATCAGACTTCAAACACAAAAAAATTTATATCTTTACCCTTTATAAACGGCTTATCCCAACCACTTCAAAAATTATTTAAACAATATAATATTCAAACTTGTCACAAGGCTTCCAATCTACTATCAAATAATTTTTCCAGATTAAAATCCAAAATCCCAAAAAACAAAAAAAGTAATGTTATTTATGAAATACCCTGCAAAGATTGCAACAGTGTGTAAAACCGACTGAAGGGTCACAAGTATGACAAAAAAAACGCGACGGCTCTAACAAATCATGAAAATTCAAAAAAACATACCTTTGATTATAGTAACACCAAAATCTTAAAATCCGAACCGCAAACTAAAAAAAGAGAATTTTTTGAGATGGTCAAAATACAAAAAAGTAAAAATGCCATCAACGATAAGAAGGACGTCAACAACCTGAGTAAATTTTATATTTCAATACTGGAATAACCAATGTGATGTCTTATCTTAATGTTTTAACATAATACGTGTGTTTTAATTGTATCGATGTGTATGTATATATGTGGAAATGTGACATCTTGTGCCGTTTTGAATAATCCTACGTATTGAGGTAAGAAGGAAAATTTTCACTTTCCATTTTTATAAAATTAAAAATAAATGTACTTTCCTTAATAGTTTACGTTCTAAGGTAATACTAACAAAATAAAATATTAAATGTAAAAATACTAAATTAAAATTCTACGCCCTTCTCCATTTTTAGATTTGAAAAAGACCGAAGTGCGGTCGAAACGTTATTTAACTACATCATGTTTATGGGCAAATATATGATCTAAAGTATATGTGTGAAATTTTTTAAATTGACCTTAAATCAAGAAAATTGAAATAAAATTAAAAATATATATATATATATATATATATATATATATATATATATATATATATATATATATATATATATATATATATATATATATATATATATATATATATATATATATATATATATATATATATATATATATATATATATATATATATATATATATATATATATATATATATATATATATATATATATATATATATATATATATATATATATATATATATATATATATATATATATATATATATATATATATATATATATATATATATATATATATATATATATATATATATATATATATATATATAATCAAAAATGCACGGTCAGTTCTAAGTGCCCCTAAAATTAACAATTCTCCTCACTCAGGAGAATTTGAGAACTTCGGTAGCTGAGCTGCCAAAAGTCTCTGAAGGGAGAATTTAAGTTGAGAGAACGGATTCCCCAAACGTACTAAAACTAATCCCTAATCTATGTTTACAAAAATTAAGTTTTTATTATTATAACAACAATAAAAAAGTTATAACTAGTTTTACAATTGGAGTCATCACAGAGATAATCAAATTAATTTTTTTTTAAGTCAAAAATCAAGTAAAAAAGTGATTCGCCCAACCGAGGGTAGATCACAAAATATGCAAGTCAAAATAGAGTAATTAGTCATCAATAATGTTGAGAAATATCAACCCAAAAATCGCAATATTATTAAAGTTACAAATTGGTAAAATTCACAATCAATAATAATAGTCACAAATCAGTTTAGCAGATTCAAAAGTATTAAATATCAAATAGCAAATATCAAAATCAAAAATATGCAAGTTAAACTTTGGTTGTATAAAAAGGTTAAGCTTCAAATTTGCAAAAAAAAATCAGAAAATGTGATAACGCCAGGAAGCACTATTTAAAACAAATACACTGAACACTACGTTAAAATTCTGTGAGCTACTTAGAGGGAAATCTGTATCTGGAGATGAACTAAGGCTTGAAGAAAGCTTATGAGACAAGACCAGAGACCTTGACTTCCTCGCGCAATTTATACAGCCAGTTATTTTTTCTTCGAGGTACCCATATGGAGCATACATCAAGAGAACCAGATCTAATCTCCGAGGACGATCTTTACAATTTAAGCTCTACTCGGAATCTAAGTGCAATTGAATCTTTCGATACACAAACCCGGCGAATTCCAATGATGGGAACGAACGTTAGTGCAATGTTCCTCTGGTTGTCTTTGGCTGTATCTCTAAGAAGAACCAATAAGAAACGCACAAATATACACAACCGGTGTTTAAGTAGGGCAAGTTAACTAACACATGTAACAATGACGATTTCAAAACACGATCTGCTAATGAATCAAATTTCGGTCTATATTTTTATAGTAAGTTCCTGCCGCGTCACGGTTACTCCTTTCCTGCAGCTCTAGACTAATGACAGCCATTGTGTGTGGAGTCCGTCGAACAAAACTGTCAACAACTTTGATCAGTCTGTTTCGTAAAATTTTATTGTTTGCATCTTCTAAGAAACTTTTAAGACCTGCCGGAGTCACTGTTTTGAGTATTTTTAAATTCCTGAATTTTTCCCTTAAATAATATTAATTTATCTGCAGTTTGTCAAAGTTTCAGATTTTTTCTAAGACTTTTTTTATTTTTTACAAAAAAAAATCGTATAGCTTTAAAATGTTTATAAAACGTTGTAATGTATTTATTCATTTCCTGAAAGTTTTTTCTTTTCAGTAGTTGTTTAGTAATTGGAATTTTTCTGCAAGACCTGGTGCTCTACTTCCGAGGCCTGCTTCCTAGTTTCAATTTGATTTCTTCGATATAGGGTTTATTATGAAAAATGTTTCTTTTAATAAGGGCTAACTTTTAGTGAAAGTCCGATTTTGATATTAAAAAATTTAATTTTTTGTTATTGCAAAAGTCCAAAAATGGAAAAATTAACCTTTTTGGTTTTAAATTTAAAAATTTGTGATTTAGAAACTTTTATGAAGAATAACTTTTTTCGATATTACTTTTAGTTTCTGATCTTGACTCGGCGTCTTTTCGTAGAACAAGTATCAATTTTGAAATTTCTTTTATTGATAATTCCTTTGGGAATTTAGTTACCTGGATGAAAATTTCAGAGAATATACATGAAGTTATTTTTAAATGTGTTCAGATTATTTGTTGCGTTTAGATTGACAAACAAAAATCTTTTTTGGCTTTTTCGCAACTGAATAAAAATATTTAACTTTAAATTAATTGAAGCAATTAATTTAAAGTTAAATATTTTTATTCAGTTGAGAAAAAGCCAAAAAAGATTTTTGTTTGTCAATATACATGAAGTTGGTCCCTATCGAATTTCCATTACGAGCCTTGGCCAATTCCAAAGGAAATTTCAATGTTAAATAATTTCGTCATTTCTTAATGGAGTCCGATGAATCTTTTTCCAAAATATTTCCTGTGATAAAAGCTTTTACAAGATATTATTTTTGAGTTGAAAAATTTTAGAATTTTGAAAAAGTAGGTCATTTTTGAAACCATGAGAAATATTTGAGATATCGAAATGAAATTTACAGGCTTGAAGCACATGAAAAGTTATACATTTCCACCAAATTTCAATGTCGCATTTTGCTAAATATTTTTAATTTTGAGTTGAAAATTGGAAAATCCACTGACGCCAACTAAGCTTGTCTGGCGAAGCTTGGCGTGGGTCTTCATGATTGGTTGGTTCTTAACGGTCCTGCGTTCTGATTGGATTTGCTATCTTAATAAAACTACTTTGTTTTACGTTCAGTCTGTGCATTCGCTAGTGTTTTTCCAGTCTATGAGATGGTATTTTGGCCGGATATCCATTATCTAACGCATGTATTTGAATAGCGATTATTGCTCTTAAATTTGGCCGTATTTTAGAGTGTTTTTAGCTTATTTTAATGTGAAAAATCTGGTTTCATAACAGTACCAGTGCCAGATTTCTTGCTGTCCTTTCCTGCTGTTTTTTTAATTCTCCTGCAAATTGATTTTGAATTTTTTTTTGTTCTACCGCTTGCTTCTCGACGTTAAATTCATTAGCAATTTCCATAAGTTTCTGTTCTTAGAGTTTTTATTTAGAATCCCAAAGATTTGTTTTCAGGTTGTATGCCTCAATAAAGGCTCTTGTCCCTTTCCATTTCTCCAACGAAAACACACGACTACGATGTGAACAAGGCAAGACGTCACTGAGTACTTACAGTTCGTCGAATGTCGTACGTCGAAAACACGTCTACACACACTAAAGTTGATCCTCTGCTCTTTCATGTTTACCGATAGGCGATGGAAAACAAATCGACATGTCGATCAATATATTTTGTCGATCGACGCTGTCGATTGCCACGTACACACCAAGTCGACAATGTCGATAGTTAGACTCGATCGACAGTGTCGACTCAGTGAGGACGCAGCTTTAAATAACTGGGGGTTTCAACTGAAGTTGTAGTTTTAACTGGCCCATTGTGTCTAATAGTTTTTAAGAGTTCTGGATACTCGGTTAATTTCCAACTTCTAATCGCAATAATTATCAGTATTTTTATCTATAATTTTTGTTAGTGGTAGTTCTTGGAATTCCTACTAATATATGATGTATATTCCTTGTAAGTTTGCTAAGAGTTATTTTTGGATTTTCCATATCATTTGTGGTTGAAATTGCATTTTTATCGGTATTATCCCCAACAAGAGGCGAGCGTGGCGCCGACGGCTGTGTGTTTGTGGTTCGGCGCCCAAGGTCCCTGGCTCGATTCCGAGTTGAGGCAGACTTTGTTAAGAATACATAATGCGCTCGCCTTCTGATGGGTTGGTGGTTGCGCGCTCCATCAGTAATACGCTAAAATCACCTCTCAAATAGCGTCGTTCGGATTCGACGATAAACTGTAGGTCACGTATACGTGTGTAAATTCTAGCTAAGACACACAGCATAGGTATATGCGAGAGGTAGGCCGATATCCAGCAGTGGATGAAAAGGCTGTTGATGATGATCCCAAACAAGTATCATCTCTTGTTTTAATTTAGTTTTACTTTCTAATGATCTTCGAAGAATCCCATTAAAGTTTTGAGAGGTATGCAAACATTAAAAAATTCTATAGACGATAGATACAGTTGTTGTCGCAGTTGCACCGGTTTTAACAGGACGGCAGCCTGTATTTCTTAATTTAGTTGACTCAGTTTTATTATATTAAAGATAACCTGTTAGAGTTGATGCGATTTCTAAGCGAACCTAAAGTAACAATATTTAATTGGTCTCTTATTTCTTTAAAAGGGCAGGCAATTCCATTATTTATTTAACTCCCTGTTTTAGAAACTGTTTCGTCCACTGTAGTTAACTTTCCTTGTATGTAAAGAAAACTCTCGTCAAGTAGCGGGTATTTTTCAATTTCATGGACGGAAATTATTATCTCATCATGAGTGGTGGAATTATCAATTAAGAGTTTTTCTGTAACAATAAGTATATTCATATCAAAAGTTTAAGTCCTAAAGACTCCAGAAACTTTATATTTGCAATTGTTAGCCCTTTAACGTTAACACGTCTACTAATTTATCCCTGATATATGATTTTTGTACCCTTTTATTCGGAATATTGAAATTTTTGTTATATAATATAACCAATAATAATCTACTGTTATTAGTTTCTTCAGTTTTCATGAAATGGCAAGGTTCGAGCCAATTGCTTCAAGGTTTTTAGCACTTTAGACGGATGATAAACATATATAGAGTTTGCCAGTATTGCGTATACTAGGATATGGAAATGCATAGTAAAACAAAACTGGGTTAAATAAAGGTGAAATGTTTAATATTAAAACCAAGAAGAGAAAGGCTAAAATTTAAAAACAAGCAAACTTAAATACTTTTGTAAATATTGCCAATAATGCAAAATACATTTTTACCTTTTAAATAACGACTAATAAGCATTTTAATATAGATAATTTTTATAAGCACACTTTAATAAATAAGCCACAAAATGGTAAAATATACAGAAAATGAAATAAAATAAATAATAAAAATAATCGTCATAAAATCCATTATTAAATTTTAAACATATAAATTCATTTTATAACTAATAAAACACATAAGTAATTTTTAACACGTACACGTAGTAGAAAAATACACATTTAAATGGTTTTGGAATACTAAGTAATTCTAAAACATTTTAAATATTGGCTATTAAAAAAATTTTTTGAAAACACAAGTTAATGTACAACATACCATTTTATAGCTGCCTATTTGGTCTTAGTACATTTTATTACATATTGTTTTTTGTTTTTTTTTTTTCTAATTTTGGAAGGCCACAAACATACAGCCAAATCGTAAGTTTTAAAATGTTTATAATGTTCATCAATAGGACAGTTACTGTCACGTCTTTCATTTTAGAGTTGTCTAAGGTTTATTTATAAATTTATAAAAATTTATTTATTTAAATTGACATTAACATTAAATGAGAATAAAATGCAGTTTGAAGAATAAAAAACATTAAAACCTTTTAAGCTTCCAATGCTTGAACTAGACTCTGTTATTACTTCAGCTGGTTTTGAAACAATTGCAGCACCCTGAATTTTTTTTGGTGTGGCAATTTTAATGTTCATGGAATATATCCCTCCGCCACCGTTTTAATGTTGTGATACCAAAAATGTAGCAGATAATCTTCTCATATAATGACCAGTGTATAACTAAGGTTATTGTAGGCTCAAGTACGAAGCAATATTTGTTGGTATTTTTGACAAACTATTTATTTCAACGCATTTTGATTCGTAACTTTGAATTTCATTCGAAAGATGATAAGAAATACGCATTTTTTGTCCCCTAAATATCTTTGCTAGACTAGCATAAGAGAATAATTTCTTTGTAAATCACAAATATTCCCGTTTTTGGGAAAAAGCAAGAACATCACTTAATTTCAACTTAGACTGTAAATTTCTCATTTAAATTTTTTTAAGTTACAGTTTTTCGTGCTTTTTTTGCTCTTCTCTATAGCGATGTAGGGTTTTCTATATAATATATTTTTTAATGCTATGTTGAAGAAAGAAAAGAAGAAAATTGAAGGATTTATTTTATTCTGAAAAAGTCAACTCTTTGATTTTGTAAAATTTTTTGCAAACTATGACAGATTGTGTCATGAGCATATATGCCGTCACGTGTATAGTTTGGTCATAAATTGAGTGGGATTTTCGTGTTTGTTGTTCGGATTGAAAAAATGAAAAAAATAAGTTTTTGATATAAGCGCCTCTTTCGTTGGCATTTATTATGCGAAAGATATAGACCGTCAGATAGTGACAGATTTAGGTGCCCACCATTTTCAAGATGGGTTGAATAATACCTCAACATTGAGTAGAATGTAAGGAAATTTACGTGCGGTCCCTGGGGATAACATATGCAAAATTCGGTTTGCCTTAATAGCAATAAGAGGTATCTGTTGTCCATATTTTCACGCAAGCTGTAATCACTAAATGATTTAAATAAATAATTTAAACTGTTAACATATGTCCACTCAAATATTTTTGCACCACAGTTAAAACATCTGCAATTATTGTTATAGGAAGTGTAGTAAAATCATGCTCTTACTTCCGTTCCAGATTTAGATGAGGAAAATCGTTTTTCGTATTTTCTATAGAAATTATTGTAAATTTCAGAATTAAAGCTTTTTAAACACATATTTACTTCAAGTACTAAAGAAGTTAAAGAAACAACCCAAAAATGACTACGAGTTCTTCTGATAATTAATATAACCTGTAACCTTGAAAATTAAAAGAGGAAGGGAAAATTCAATTTAGAAATTTGGAAGGTCTTCATGGTTCATTGGCTATACGTAAAAAGCAATATTCTGATGACCCCACGCAAGTGTTAACATAATTATTTTTGTCGAAAGTTTTAGACTCATTACGCAGTTTTGTATTTAAGTCAATATACGGTTTTAACCATGGTGACTGAATATACCCTAAAACTCTATGTACCTTAGTTAATTTCAATCAATATTCAATGCAATTTTGAAAGTGTATAATGAATTACATATATATTTTTATGCGCAACTAACACCTCCTCGCATACTACTAAAAAAAAATGTAACATGTCAAAATCTGATAGAGGTTCTACTTGAACGCCTGTATAGCGTAAACGGGAATCAAAACTCAAACCCGAAAATGTATAAAAACATGCCGGATCTAATTTATAAGTGTTCATACAAGTTTTTCTAAAATGTTGAAAAATATCTGCTAAAAGTAAAACATTTGATTTTTAGATAAATATCAGAATAATCACCTAGTGTGTTAGAATTAAATAAATTCCACATCTTTATTGCCCTTTCATATACTTCTTTGGTAAAATAATCGTTCTTAAAGTCATTTCAAAATTTATCTTGCTCAGGTAACGCATTTTATTTAATTTTGTAAGGCTTCTAATGTAACTGTTAGCTTCTTTACACCGATTGCCACTTAGTTTTTTCAGATAATTTTGCAAGGCAATAAGATAAAAATTTAAAATAATTAATAAATCTTAAATTTATATACTTCCTCTTTTAATCCCAATTATCGGTCATAATAATTGTCTACTCCTGTAATATGTTTCTGAAAGGAAATATTTCTTTATTTTGTTCTATAAATGACAATTGCTCTTGTCTATGAATCTTTTTTATAACTAAATGGGAATACGAAATTTTTTAAAATATGAAATATGACTGGTTTCTTATACTTTAAGTTGCGCCAGAAATGCGCAACTCCTCTATATTTTCCAGTTAAATGACAATGGTCTACCATTTTTTTTTTATCGTTTTCAAGTAGTTCATGGAATATATCCCTCCGCCACCGTTTTAATGTTGTGCTACCAAAAATGTAGCAGATAATCTTCTCATATAATGACCAGTGTATAACTAAGGTTATTGTAGGCTCAAGTACGAAGCAATATTTGTTGGTATTTTTGACAAACTATTTATTTCAACGCATTTTGATTCGTAACTTTGAATTTCATTCGAAAGATGATAAGAAATACGCATTTTTTGTCCCCTAAATATCTTTGCTAGACTAGCATAAGAGAATAATTTCTTTGTAAATCACAAATATTCCCGTTTTTGGGAAAAAGCAAGAACATCACTTAATTTCAACTTAGACTGTAAATTGACAGAAATGCGCAACTCCTCTATATTTTCCAGTTAAATGACAATGGTCTACCATTTTTTTTTTATCGTTTTCAAGTAGTTTGTTGCAAATGTGACACTCGCTTGAATACTGATAGCTTAATTTTGCTAGTTCAGCTCTTTTTTAAATTTTTTTTAAGTTTGCTGAATATGTAAGTAATTACCCTCTCTTTAAAAAAAAATTTATAAAAACCTGAGCAAATAAAGCCCTCTGTATAATTCTAGCTTTGAAACACTATCATTAAACGAACATTTTAAGTAATATGAGGCAGACACGTAGCCACGGGGGGTCCTGGGAACCTGGACCTCCTGGAAACTTTAAAAATATTTTGAGATAGGAATACTTTTTCCTAATTTGCCTGAAATTTGACTGTTTGGACCCCTCTCCCCCCGGACCGAATTTTTGGCTACGTGCGTTATATGACGGACATGTTTAAATTTTTTTATAGCGTAAGTTTTATCTAAACCTAACTCTACATCATCGGTGCTATCAAAAACGGCATAAATGACAAAAGGAACTTCCGTTTCATTTTGAATATTATCGAATTTCAAATAAGAATATGCCCCGGTACGTTATTTCCAAATTTTTCTTTGTAATCTTTTGATTGTAAATTTATTCTTACACAATCGCAATCAAAAGGCTAGTTGTAGATATTTTGTCCATTATGCTTTAAAACTTGACTTTATATTAGCCTACTTAAATCAGAAATATAACAGTAGTGAAAAAAATATCATCATCACTAATTAATAATAAATTAACATAATTTGATTTTTTAGATTTAGGATAATGTAAGGGGCCTATTATTTCGTATCTAAACTTATTTTGAAGTTATAGTAAAGTGGATACCTGATGTATCCAAGATTGTTTCGAAGTGCGGGATGATTTCATATTCCAATCCAGTTGGAGGATACATTGCAGCTATCACACATCCCGCCAAACAATATTAGTCCTAATCTCGAGGTTTAATAACAGACAGAGGAATGTAGGAAGAAAATATTTGTTGATATTAATTTCACAATTTTTTTTTCGTTTCTAGGTTACTTGTCAAACAAACTGACAAAAATTTTAAAATTTTGAAATCAATTATTTTCTATTACTTAATGTTGCCCTTTCACGATCCGTGCACAGGTGAGTCTCGGCAGGATAAGTATTTGTACAGCTACTATATGTCTATAAAAACTTAAGGAAAATTGTACAATTTCTCATGTTTGCTTAAATAATATTGTTTATATTATGTATCGGAACATTCCATAGATATGCTAGTCTACAGATTGAGATATGTAATTTTAATAAATATTTGCTTAAATCAATTTATAGTTAGATAATTTTGTTCAGTTGCGAAATAGCCCAAAAATGTTATGTTTGCAAGTTCTCTTCAATAATATTTTTATTTTATAGTTAAGTTCTAAGCCAGCATTATTTTCTACCATACCTTGCACCATGTTCTGAAGGATTGGCTTCTTTGGCATAAATCGTAACTTGAATTTAGAATTGCAGGAACATAGACATTTTGCAAAATTTGTACTTTTTTACCATCCATTGCAATAATCTGTATATTTGTAAAAATATTAAAACAACCTAATATGAAACGAAACGGAAAGAACGGGAAATATTTTTAACTCGACAAGATACATTTTACCTCTTTAGACGAAACTTAAGAACTGCTTAACTAAAGATATCAGACGGTCGAGTTTATAAAGAGAAATCGAAGGTCTCTAGACTGATTCATTAAAGATCAATGGTATGTCCTACCTGCAACTCACTACATGACCTCGCTTATATGTCCCGCCTTCCCATTCGCTCTCCTCTTCCTCCCTCTTCCCTTCACTATTTAATTAACCCTATATCTACTCACCCCTCTTCTCCTACTCTCCTCTCTGACATTCGTTTCACCTTTACCAAAATTTTTTAACTTCGTGTGTTATAATTTCTTTTATTTATTTTTCACATTTTATAACAAAGTGATATAAATCAACCGCTAACCAGAAAGTAATATTAAAATGAATGAACAAAACAATTTTTGACATGGTAGACTGACTGGCATTATTGGCAATAATATCAGAACAGTGCAGCAACCACCCCCGGAAAATCCCATTGAACATCCTCAAAGTAATAAAGAAGGGCACCTTCAGGAGTGGTATCATGAACAAAGTCGTCCTATTCGTTTGCTCAGACCCCGGAGAGTAGACAGCTTCAGCATAAACAAGGAAGGCTTCGTCTGGAGTGGAGTCGAGAACAAACATAACTTATTCTTTTGCGGAGGCCTCAGTGGGTAGTTCGCAATTATCCGCTACGACCTCCACCGGAGCAAGCAGGTAGAATTTCATCAACCAGTGGGTCTGACATTCCTCTTATGAATCAAAAAAATATATTTGAGGTTTGAATAATGCAAATTTCTTAAAATAGTACGTTAAAAAAAATCTTAATCTTAAATAATTGTGGAAATTTTAAAGAATTTTTAATTATTTGTTTGTGTCTTTCAGAACAATCGGACTATTGCAACTGATGCTGCAATATACCCGTCGAAACTAAGTGTTTCAGTGTACTGATTAGTGTATGTAGAAACAGAAAAATTAGAGATAGTGTTATTTAAATTATTAAAGTGCTTAGAGTTAATAAAAACTGTAATAACGATTTTAGAGACAATTAAGTTAGTACACAAATAATTATATGGAATCTGCATGTATCTAGTCAGCCGTAAGTAATAAGTTAAGTTTGATTCTCAATTGACTGCTTAAAATTTTTTTTATCCGAACTTGTAACCTTTGTGGCAAATTTTGCTTTGTCTATTTCACGTACATAACGCCCATATTGTATATAGGAACAAAAACACTTAACAGTGAAAAAGAACTATTTTTAGAGACCAACACATACATATATATATATATATATATACATATATATATATATATATATATATATATTATATATATATATAATTAATCATCATTCTTCATGCCGTCGGTTCGTAATTTCAAGAAAACCTTTAATACAATAAATTCGTTTTTAAAGGTTAAATAATTTCGGGTTAAGATGTATTCCTTAATTGATTGTTATGAATGTTTATGTTTATGATTCCTTTGTTTTAATATATCACCTGGTATAATTAAATAACTTAGGCTAAATTGGTCACTTAAAAACCATATAAACTAAGCTAAAATTATTTGTCCATAAACATTGATTGGGGTTCTGTATTTTGTTTTTGGCGTTTCAGGGTCTGCAGAACACGAAAAACATTAAAAAACTACAGAAATACTTCTTTCTTTTATTAAATAGGTATATTAAAAAAAGTATTTCAAAAAAGGTAAAACACGTCAAATGTTATCTTTTTGTATATAAAAACTTTTTTACTATATCGATAAGTTCTGGAGGGAAGAAATATACCCCTAGGGACGAAAATATTCTTCAAGTAGTTATTTAAACAGGTAAGCCCCTCCTCCTCTTTTTCCTTATTATCTCCCCCTCTTCATCCCTAATATTCATTTAATCAATTGGGTTCGTTACCTTAGCCTTGTCGTCGAAGGTTATTTCTTTTAAGCTATGGTCAATAATATAAGGTTACTTCACTACTAACTATAAACCTTGCTAAAAATAATACAGTTTTATATTTCATGACAGTCAGTTCAAATAGAAGTTGACGAAATTCGAAAAACGTAATATATTTTTTAGTTTTAAAATTTAAAAGCATTCCCTATAATCTGGACTATTCCTATGTCTTTAAAATTTACTTTTATACCTACGTCAGAATCCATAAACATCCCTAAAATAATTCCAAAAGAGTGTTACATAGCCATGTTGTGGTATTATTAAATTTACTGCAATAAAACAACTCGCAGTTAGTAAGTGTGTGGCTAAGTAGGTGTTTGGATAATACGGTTTTAATACTGATACCCCCAAGAAAACTACCTGATGAGCATTGCCAGGACAGATACCACGGTCGCGAAATGGCTCCTTGGTTCTGAAACAAAGAGAGCGTCACGTTGGTCGTTTCTTAACACATTTTCCCGTATAACTGATCCGCCTAGAGATGGGCTGCTAACAAGAGGTAGTAGTTGTAGCGATACAAAAGCGAATCGCGGTCTCTATAAAGGTACCGTGAAATGTAAGTACATGTTGCCGTATTTAAATTACCTTGACGGAAGCTTCGACTCCTCTCCCTATAACACACGCGTGGTATCACTAAGAAGGTAATCACGTTTTAATGTAGTATCAATGTAGTACTAATAAAATAATAAAAAAATATTTAACTTTCACACACAACGAAAATACTGTACGTAAATATTCTCAGTTTTGTTATGATTATTTTCCTTAATTTGTTGGAAAATTCTGAAGGACGACACTGAAAAAAAAGATAACAATCAATGAGAGGCATTAATACAGGTCAAAAAAATGGAGTTCCACGTTAGGTCAGCCAAAAATTTTATAACTATTCATACAGGTTCTTATAACTCAAACAATAGACCCCTTAAAAGTATACCTTTACATGCTCTTGTTAAATAGTACTACAAATGATAACGCTTTTTGTTTCTGTGATATTAGAGAAATTGATAATTTCTATAATAGTCCCATTATTGCACGTTAGACCTATTTCTACAAAAAGACACCTTGCCCTTATTTGCTTGACACTTAGGTAAATAGGCAACTCTTTGAATATATTACAATATTACAAGCATCGCAAAAACGCTTTTTTGCCATTATAGGCGAAAACGAAAATGTGCAGTCCTGATAAAATTACGCTAAATGATAAATGAATCATATTATTCGAAAAAAACGTATTTAATACAGTGTGCCTTGGGTGTGAATTATCAGCGTATCGATTTTAGTTCTACACACAGAGGGCAAAACAAGCTAGTAAACCTGTTTGTTTTGAAGAACCCCTTATAAGGTATATTAGCGAAGCCTCTGTGCAAGTTTTAACATTAATCATGGAAATAATTCCGTTTTCCTCCGAAGCTAACTATACATTTTACTTTCTTGTTATTGCCCAAGTAAGTGTAATATTGAAAGCTACGTTCCATAGACAAAAGGGCTTTCAGTTCATGGAATAACAATCCTGATTAAATCCATTAGCAAAACCCTATCCTGCCATCAAGTTATTCATCATTTTAACCCAGTGGCTTTCAGCTCGAATGCTTTTTGTTTCATGACAGTCGGTATTCCACGTTTGAACCATCGGAGACATATAGCGGAAGCATGTAGTCCAAACTTTCATTAATATTTTTGGATGAGGTAAAAGAAAATGCTACGTTCCATAATTAACTATAATTTGTATTAGATTTTTTACAAAACTTGTGGTTTTAAATTTCCTTTGAAAACTTTGATAAAATATAACATAAACGACCTATTAAATTGATGTCAAGAAGAAATACAATATATATTTTTTAATAAATAAACGAATTTGTTTAATGTACAAGTGTGTTAACTAACTTTAGCTACCAAAGATCATTTTTTTTTAAATAGATGTAGTAAATCATGCAGTAGAATACATGCCTGCTATTTTTTTACATGTATTAACATTTGTAGATGTAAACTTTAAATCATATCTCTCCGCTATTTATGCTTATTTAGCCCTAAATTCTCTTGGTACAGAAACAAAAAAATATCTTATGTTACAAGAGTTGTGATTAAAGAAAAATGTGTTGGAGTTTGTGGTTGTTCTATTTATGTAATGTAATACCCCTAAACCTCAACTAAATATCTTAATCTACAAATTATCAGGACAACTGTCCGCTAGTTTACTTTTAGGTGAGTGTCATAACAATAACTGACTTCCATATCTGCTGGTATTTGTACTCTGCTTATCACATATGTTTGATTTTCTAAAATTTAGGAAGAACTAGCTCTTTTAGAATATTATTTCATAAAAAATATCAAATATCTTCCATTTCTGAAAAGCAGACTCCTTTTTAAATATACAGGGTTATGATAAATTAAGGAATAAATTCGTTATCTTGGAAATTAAAAAGGTAATAGAAAAACGCTCGAATCTGTCGATTTAGATTTATTTTTCGCATATATACAAATTATTTTAAACTATACAGGATCACTCACAAAAATTCTGCCATCTGTCACCTTTAATATTTTCAATAGAACGCCTTATTTTTTTCTGTTGATTTGAATTCTCTATCAAATTCTACATATTTTGTATAACATAACCTATACTGAAAATCAGCAGTTATCGAAATATTTTATCGATTTATTTTTACGCATAATTATAAATTGTTTTAAACTACACAGGATCACTTACAAAAGTTGTACTACTGTCAACTAACATAACCTATACAAAAAATCAACAGTTATCGAAATATTCTTATCTAAATAAAACATAAAACACATATGAGGAAATTAAATAAGAAAACTACTTTATTAAATTTTGAAAATGTCCACCATTTACAGCTCTACAATGCTCTAGACGTTGTTGCACATTAATAACTGTATCACATTGAATATTTCTTATTACAGTTCAAATACGATCTTTAAGGATTTCAATAGTATGTGGCTTATTTTTATACACTGCGTCTTTCACATACCCGTAAAGAAAAAGATCTATCGTGCGATCTTGCCGGTCAGTCTATTATCCCACTTCTCCCAATCCATCGTCTCGGAAAGGTTTCGTTTAAGTATCTCCTGACATCAGCTGCTAAATGGGGTGGTACCCCATCCTGTTGAGACCCGAACAGTTCACTGAGAAGATCCGGATCGTTTACATTAGGATATAGGGTAAATAATGCTGGTATAAGAATCACTTCCAAAAATTCAAGATACATTGTTCTGTTAGTGAGGAACGAAAGAAATATAGACCTGTCCTGTAACTTTGTTGCCTACAAGACCTGCCATATATTAACACTCCGACAATACTGTGTATGACTTTCTCTGTATCAGTTAGGATTTTCTTGTGCCCAGTATCTAAAATTTTGTTTATTTACTTCCCCATTGAAATGAAATCTAGCCTCATTTGTGAAACAAATTCTTTTGACAAATAATGGATCATGATTACACATGGTGAACATAATTTCACAAATTTTTGCGATCTGAATCATCAACCATTAATTCTTGAACGAATTTCACTTTATACGGATAAAATTTTTCTTTTTTTCAAAAATTTGGATACTGTTGTTTGACATACGTCATTATCATAAGCTGGGTCAGTTGTTGAGGAATGTGGATTATCTTGAAAAGTTAAGATAATATCTAGTTTTTTTTCATCTGAGATCTTAGGGCGACCTTTTCCAAAACGGTCCATAACACTACCAGTATCCGTCCATTTCCTTTTTATTTTGCTCATTGCAGCTGAGCAATAGGTTGCCTATAAGAATATCTGTTGTTAAACAGTTGACAAACTTCTTTTTGTGTCCTAGTCTTATCACCAGTACGAAGCATTATTAGAATTTCTATTCTGTTTTTCTCCGTTAAACGCATAGTCAATAATTGAAATCAAAATGGCAGATCGTAAATAAATTATATGCTCTTCCCACAGACCAGCAACTGTGGCTCTTGACAAAACAGCGACAGTGACAGTCATTTTCCTTTGAGGTTACGTGACAGACATAGCTAAAGTATACAAATGTCTGATAGGTTATTACGAGGGGTTTATTTTCATTCATTCATTTTTTTTCAATATATGGTTGAAAATTAATAAATACGTTTATTCATATGTTAAATTTGTTGATAACACTTTGGCCTTCTAATATAAAATCTAAATTTTTTTAAGCATACTTTATTATACAATATAAAATATTCAGAGTATAAAATTTACCATAGAACGTAAACAGTATCAATAAAAATTATTCACGTAAATCTACATTGACATACACATTAAATTTTAAAATAATAGGACGTTCACAGCAATAAAATATATCAGACAAACATAAACGAGCTGTGGGAGTTTACTATTTTAGTAACGATTTAAATATTTCATTTAAGTTATTTATCTTTTTTGTCGTTTATGGAGTTTTTGTTTTTATGGATATCAGGCATCTCGAAAAATTCCTTTTTTTCTGAATTACGTTCCGTTTTTAATATCCTGGTTTGTTGATAGCTAAACGTATGTTTTTTGGATATTCGATGACTAGTTAATGCCGTGGCATTGTTTTTGTCGTATTTGTGACTTTGTAAACTACTCTTCAAATACTGGCTGGTTTGTTCAATATAAACACCGTTACAATTATTGCGTGGAATCTGATAAACGATAATACTTTTTTTATTTATAGGTTTTGGTTTTTAAACTACTTAAATTTTTTGACAATAAATTATATGCTTTGTGGCGTGTTGAGATATTATGTTTTATAAAAAGTTTTTGAAATTATTGGGATAAATCATTTATGCTAGGGCAAAGAGATATATTTTGTTTTCTTAGAATTTGATTTAATATTAGGACTTGCAGAATTGTAATATTTATGTATTCTGGTTATGTTGTACTATATCATTTTTTTTAAAGCATGAATTTCAAGCTGCTCCATAAAATATTGCTCCGTTATCCAACAGATATCTAATAAATGCCTTATAAAACATCAGGGATATTTTTGGATTTGAACCCCAAGTCCTTGACACCACAACTCTGAGAATGTTCAGACTTTTTTCGGCTTTTTCAATAACGTGATTAAAAATGGTCATTTCAAGACAATTTTTGATCCAAAAATACTCCCAGCTATATAATGGAATTAACCCACCGGATAGGACTTTCGTTAAGTATCACGAAATTCTCTTTAACAAGCCTTTGGCGTAAAAAAATTAACATAGCAGATTTATTATTGGATATACTAAAACTATTATCTGGAAAGTATCTATTACAAAGGTTCATAATATGATTTAGAATAGTTTTATATGCTAATATATTTTTTTGTTTGGACTAAATACATAGGTCGTCAGCAAACTGCAATATAGTAGCATTCATACCCCAAGAATGTAAATCAGCTGCGTACAAA
Source organism: Kuschelorhynchus macadamiae (assembly GCA_030620095.1). Taxonomy (NCBI): domain Eukaryota; kingdom Metazoa; phylum Arthropoda; class Insecta; order Coleoptera; family Curculionidae; genus Kuschelorhynchus; species Kuschelorhynchus macadamiae. The sequence goes on along the minus strand of JAUTXW010000613.1, from coordinate 2,270,709 downwards.
TTAAATAGTAGGAGGGTCTCAGAGCCTTGGGATAAACTAGATGAAATCCCGTTACCAGGAATATTCAATTTAACCACTAGAATATTCAGATTCCAGGAATAGAGCTGCAAGGTAGTCTTTATCAGAAAAATTTGGGATAACGGTAACAAGATGAGCTAGACAATCAGTTACATCTCGACCTCGCCCAAAACCAAATTGGTAAGGGGGTAGGAACTTTTGAGATTCACACCACCATTCTAAACGACGTTTAAGGATTTTCTCATATATTTCTAAAGTACGGAATGAAAGTGCTAGTGGACGAAATTCATTAGGTTTTCTAATAGGTTTAATTATCAATTTTTAATACAATACAATCCTTTCTAATTATAATATTGTTAAGAGCCAAACAAAGAAGATTTTTTGTGTAATTTGGTAAATTTTGGAGCATACTGTAAGTAATACCATCAAAACCTGGGGAAGTCTCCCTTTGTTTTTTTTTATATTATTAACAAGTTCTATTAAGGATATAGGATGTAGTGAAAAATGATGTGTAACTATCAAAATTTTGGGGCTTTCCAGATTGATTATATACGGGGCAATTTTTTTAATGAACAATTCCGCCGACCCACTTAACATGGAATTAGTAAGATTAGAATTTAATCCACGTTTAACTGAGTTAATACTTTTCCAGATCCTAGAGGCTGGAGTTTGAGCATTTAGGCTATTACAAAAAGTTCGCCATTGTCTAGCTTTAATTTTAAAGGTAAGTTTACATTTAGCTAAAAAATATATATTTGAGGAAGTTTTCCATAGTTGTACGACTTCCGTATTCTTTATATAATTCCCTACGCTTGTTTGAAAGTAATTGGTATTCCTCATCCCACCAGGGGGTGAAACATCTGTCCAGATTAGTTTTCCTTTTGGAAAAACTGGAATCTGCCGACACTTGGATGGACTGACAAATAAATTCTATAATTTGATTAGCATTGTCGAACGTTTCACTACAGTTAAGTATTTTTTGATCCAGCTCTTGTAAAAACGAAGCCCAGTCAGCGTTAAGGTTCCATCCATATAGTTTCAGATAGAGCATTAGATCCATTATGTTGCATAGTCTGATTAATAGTCAACTTAACAGGAAAATGATCAGATTCGTACGTATCTTGGAGAACTTCCCAATTGGATTTATTATACAGACTATATGATATGATAGTTAGATCTAGTACAGCACCAGTGTTACTCGGCCTTCCGAGTCTGATAATTCCACTCTCATTCCTAATAACTAGATATTGAAAATGTAATTATGAGCATTAAAATCACCAGAGATAAAACAAGATTTATTTATAATGGTAACTATTTGTTGATATTGGTTACAAGAATATATTACATTCGGACGTTTATAAAGTGACACACAGGACATTTGAATGTTGTTAAAAGTAATATTGACACCACAAATTTCTATCCTATTATTATTTAAAGTAGAAAAATCAATAAGAGAAAAGCGAAAGGATTTCTTAATAAAAACGGCAGCACCGCCTTTACCTCTAGGCCTATCCCACATAATATTGTTATAGTCCTTTAAAAATATGTGATAAATAGGTTTATACCGAGTTTCACAGTTTCACATAAGCCTACATCAAAATTAGTATCTTTAGCTAGATTTTTTAGAAAGTTATAGTTAGAAAAAGCCGATCTAGTGTTCCAGTGAATTATTGTTACTTTTGGTATGAAGAGACACGTTCGTGAAAAATATCAACTAATATAGATTCAATAATTTAGCTAGAGCTAATTTGATATTTTAGATTTCTTTTATTTTATTTGATAGAGTAGCAAGGTCGTCATGGTTTTTTATTTGATGAGATTCAATCCAGGGTGCCCCCGAATGGTCCTATTTAAAGTCTCTACGTATAGGCTCAAAATTGGGGCTTATTGTTTACTTGTCTTTTCTTATAACTAGAACTATCACTAGGCTGAGACAATGTTATTTCTGTAACTCTTTTAGGGGTAGAAGTATTGTTTTGTGGATTGTCTTTATATGTATTTAGCTCAGGAAATTTTATATGTCATGACATGAGTGTAGCAAATTTATTTTTTGAAAGTATGCTGACATATGAGGGGAGATTAAATACTTTTTCTGCTTCGTTAATGTTAGTACGTTACTAGAGTTTCTACATCGTCTTTTGCCTTTACATTGTTTAGCAGTATGCCTATACTCCAAACAATTAAAGAATTCTGATACGGGAGAATACCATATATCTACTTCGTGTCTAAGCCTATACATATAAATTCTGGTAATTCTAGCTTATCAAATGTTACTAATATTTGCTGTCTGGGGACACGAATCATCTTTCCCTCTTTATCGGATACATATTTGTATCGCCTTTATCGATATCGATTATATAGGGATAGGAGATTAAATAATTTTTAAAAGTTCCTCCTCGGTAAAAGAAATATCAACCTCATGAACTAAGCCTTTTTTGGGTAAGAAAAGAAGGAATGTAAGCGGTTAAATTATTTTGTTCCAATATTTGGTTGGATACATGCTTGTTTGCACCGAAAGCTGGTTTACAGTATTTTTGAATTCTATTACGTCACACTGGTTTAAGATATTAGATATGTGTTTCACCTCCGCCAAGGTTATACAGTTTTCCGCTTATGTAACCTTCCAACATTCAAATATTTATGTTCAATAAATAAACAATAAGATTCTTTGCCATCAGATTTTTATTTATTATTATAGGCAATAGTATTAACTTTTCGTGAAATTTTTTTTTTTGGAGGTCTATTTGGTTTACCGTTATTAGAACGTTTTGTTAAGTTATTCGTTTCTCGCATAATTACTTCGTTATCATTATGAGTGTAATTGATAACCTTAACATTATACCTATGGGGGGGTTCACCCCCTCCTTCTCCATACGTACCCCTTGTCATGTTAAAAGCATAACAGATTTAAAAAGAAAATTACGGAAAAGAAACAACTCACAGAATAGCAGGTATTATTTCCCTTAAATAAATCTAATCCAATGATTCACAGCACTGAATGTACCAAGTGAATAAATTATGTTCTTAAGAAAATAAGGGGTACCATTTTTAAATAAATACAGTATAATTAGAACTTAGGGGGTTATATAAAAGCTCTCGGATTTCAGGATAGACTCCTAACCAACATGAAAGTTCTTTCCTTTTTACTGAGTGGATGGCGCTACGAAGATTAAATGACTAAAATGACTCAAACAACAAATCAGCAAAATATGTCGCTGCCAACATTTTAATATATAATTAATTTCCAACTAAAGTCCCTAATTTTGGGTCTAATAATTCAGTTAAATTGGAAATCAATGAGACCGGTGGCCAAAATGGAGTCGAGCCAATTAAAATTAAAGTGTCCATTTCCCAATTGACAAGAGTAACTACTAATACTTGAAAAATCGGGGTCATCACTTGTTTGAACAGTACCATCAATGGTACAAGCATGTGCCAAATTAGCAAGAAATGACGTATGCGATGACAAGTTAAAATATTATAAAGGGACAAATTATTTAATATTTATAGAATAAAAATACTAATAACTTTAACTATTTCCTAGAATTAACTACAGTAGCTCAAGAAATAATTTGTAACTTGTGGCATCAAAGGTTAAAACCAATTGCGGTGCAAATTAAAGTAAATAAAAGTGCCTATACGAGGCAGCATCAGGTGGAGATTCCATAGATGCCAGACTTCTCAGTTCGGAACTGTGACCTGTGATAATAAAATGAATACAAATTAAATAAAATATAAGAATTACATTTTACTGAGATTAAAATGTTGCATGTATCAAAACTGGTTTAAAGTATCAGACTTTGAACGTTCGAAATTAAATTAAGTTGCATATTTATTAACTCATGTTCATGATCCTGAACTATTACAAATACCAGCGAATCCGACTGACTGCCAAATATTTTACCCTTGCTGTCTAGAAATTTCATAAGGATACAAGGTCGGTTGCACTGACCGGAATATCTTGAATTGCTAATAAAGTTTATATCAGTTCAAATAACTGTGGGAATGTGGGTAATATTTCAGATTTTCATATTTATATGCAAAAAAAAATTATTTGAAGCAAAATAGCAGCGATGTACCTGAGACAGAAAAATATAAGTTTTTATATTAAAAATTTGGGAATGGACAAGACCTACTATACTAAAACTTCTCATTAATTTAATAATTAAACTACGTTAACAACTAATTATAAAATAAACACTAGAAGTTAATACAGTTTTTGTCTTATGGTGGGTTGCGCAAAGCATTTAGATAAGCATTAACTAATTAGGTGGCTGAGAGGGTGACAGACCACATAAGAGTGTCAACGTCAAAAATGATTCTAAACCTCAGTTAAATGTATTACGTGATTAAAAGTTTTGTGCAAACGGCTATTCGTTTTTAGGACCAGTAAGACAGCATAAAGGGCTAGATGTTTTTAAAAACCGTAAGGCATAATAAGATGCAGTCACGATTGTGGCATATATCATCGGTGCTCTTAAAAGTTAACAAATATTTTTAAAAGACATTAGAGAAAAAGATCACATTATCCGGGGATATTATTTCTCTAATTTACATTTATGTTTATATTATGTTAACAGTGTTGCGGTATCTGATAAGACAATAAAGAAATGCATACTCTTTATTTTGGTACGCAAGTAATTGCCTAAATTTTAGGGCATAACATTTTGCCTTGTTACAATGTGTCGACGTCTGTACAAAAACTTAATAATTAATATGTCATTTAATAAAGGAATAAGATATTCCACCCGACTGCTTACAAAGTTAAAGAGACTCTTAGGAATGGCCAAAAAAATTATATCATATTTATAGCCTCATTCTCTTTAGCGAATAAGATTTACAAAACTTATTTTTGTATTAGTCGGTAAAAATTTAACATCCACAGTTAAAATTGGAAAAAACATCTGACAAAGCTCAACGAATGATAGATATGTACTGTGATGGATTATAAATGGAGCTCCCACCGCCTTAACTTTTCAAATATTAGGTTTAGAAAAAAATGTATATTGTATATGTATATTTATAGATAAAGCCCTTAATTTTTAAATATTTAGTTAATAACAACACCTCATATATTTTTAAATTTTTGAATTCTAAGAGGAATTCTAAAGATTTTTTACTTATCTCAAAATGTCTTTGCTTTAGAGTAATTAATATCTTAGAATGGCTATTTCTGCTAATTTAGGGCCCTATAAGATCTGAGAGATTTCACGTAGAGCAAAATAAATTGCACGTCCTTATCGAAGTTTTAAAAAATCTAGCACCTGACAGCAACTTCCGGTTTGATCCGAAGTTCCGATTTTGAAACCTTGGTGTTAATAAGGGATAGTGCAATATCAAATTTCGGTTTTACCGGAACTTGACACCAGGTAATATATTTTTTAAAACTATAGTGGAGCAATAGCAAAATCATTTAATCTAAGTAAACATGTTTAGATTATGAAAGGCATTAAATTGCAAAAATATCCACTTTCAGTTATCAGACTAATGAAACAAGAAAATAGTAATTTTTGCATTAGTTTTCTTCTGTAAGTCCGTTGCTAAAAATATTGAGAAATTCAGGGAAGTCCATGTTCTTGTAATCATAATATATCATACGTAGCTCGTGATGTAATTTTTCACCATTTCGGGTGCTTATTAGTCTACTTTTTTGTTTAATGTTGCTATGTAGATTCTTCTCGAAAGTCGTTATGGATGCCCCTCCGTTTTTTGTTCAAGTTGGTGTCTTTGTACTCCTGGAACAAGATATTAGCTTCTTTGTTCAGAAATGTCTCGAAGTAGGCATCCTATCCCATGGCCTGATGAATTGGAGTACTGAAGCTTTTTGGCGGTGCTCATTGGGTCTACTACAGTTGTGTTAGTCATAATTCTACAGACTTGTTGAATGTCGTTTGAAGCCTCGCTGTCTAGTTTGCTTGTGTCGTTCTCTGGGGCTAATTATTGACGGGAAATTCTAGGAACTGGCTGTGGGGACTGGTGGGCCCCTTCTGGATCTGAATGCTCTTGGGACCCTTCTGACTATTATGGGAACTCTTCCTGACTATTGTGGGAATTCTTATGGGACTGCCTGCCCTTGGAAACATTCTGATTGTTGTTTGAATACTTCTGGAACTGACCGCTCTTGCGACCTTTCTGACTATTGTGAACACTTTTCTGGAACTGACTGCTCTTGGAACCTTTCTGTCTGCTGTAGGGACCCTGTGGAACTGATCGCTATTAGGCCCTCTGGGTTGCACATAGCCTTGCTTACTGTTTGTGGGGCTGGTCCTGTTGGCAGAAAGAACTTGGAAGGCTTGATATTTTCTATTTTCTTGTGTTCTTAGATTTATCCAAGACGTTTTCTATGTTTGAACGAGGCGAACTCATAAAGGACTTGGTTAAAGTCCTGTATGACTGAAAAGGTGCTTCTCCTATTCCCATACTTCTGTGGGTAGGCTAAAAATATTTTTTTGTCGTTTCACTACTACCTTTTGTTCGTAACTTATACTTATTCATTAAATTGTTCTCAGATTAAAAATAAAAAAAATACAAAAATTGTTCGTTTATATTAACAGCCACAGGTTTTTATATATCACTCTGAATCAAACCGCTGCTGAGATTGATAAGTCTTCGGGGGAATGCCGTAAACGGTACGCATTGATCAGCTTGCGGCACTTCTTTGATTAGAGTCACTGGTATCAGAACTTCGGATCTCCACCACGTTAGTAGCCCTTCTCCTTAGGGCTGTGTGTTCTCTCGGATTATTTTATAAAACAAGGTAGAGCTTTGTATTCACTGGACTTCGTTTACATTAAGTTATAGAAATTAGGCGGGTCTTTTAAATAAACAATCCTACTGAGGCTTTATGCGACTTTATAAACTTTAGAAGAGCGTTTTAAGAAGGGTTCCCAGAGTGAGTTTCCCAATTGGTAGGTACTTTGCGGAAACTCTGTTAAGAAGTAGAAAAATCGAGATGAGGTTAGTTATACGAAAGGGATTTAGCAACTTGTATGTACTTTGCGGAATTTTCGGAATAACTTAGGGTGGAAGTAAAACAGTGAAGTCTGAATCGACGGTATTTTGTTGTAATTGCTTTGAGTTGCATTTTATAATACAAAAATCTTCTTTCTTTCAGCAAGGTCAAGTGTAGAAGACCTAGTTAATTAATTCATTAATAGTCTGTGCAAAATATAATAACGAAAATCCGTTATAATCAATAACCGTGTACATTACATGCACATGTGCTTTTTCTATTTTAACTTGGATAAGTAAATTTTTACTTATATTTAGAGCTTCTTGCAAAACTTTATCAGAATGTTTCCAAGAGTTTATAAACCTGTATTTTAAACAAAATAAAAGTACCATTTTTTTGTTTTGGGATTTAACTTTAAGAGTCAGTTTTTAACTTCGTATAACCATGCACTATTGTAAGTTGTCTTAGTATTTTGCTATAATTGGCTAAATACATTAATTACTGGTAATTAACAATCTTAATTTTAAGAGAGTATTCTAATTTTCATATTAAATATGAAGCAAATAAAAATCATTCGCTCTATTAAACTATCATAAAAAATGTTAAAAAATAAGTTAAAAAGATTTAAGATTTTGCTGCAATTATTAATTAATTTATTATTGATTCAGCAACAAGAAATTTCATTTTATAAAATTTTTATTTTAATTCGTTCAAGTAAATCAATAAGGAAAAATTCTAGTATACTGCGTTCATTCTAAATGCATTAAGTATATTGCTACAAAATCACGTTTCCTGGGAAAACATTTTGTGTTGAGGCACTGTAATTATAGTTATACACTGGCATAGAAAAATACAAAGCAATTACATTTTTTTTGGACATGGAACTTCCCCAAGGGAAAATATTAAAATTAAAATTATACTGCAAACATCAACTAAAATAAAACTGAACGAAAGACTGAACTTTTTTAAGATGATATTGAGAAAATAGTATTCTGGTATATCTCAACATAATAATTTGTGATTCTAAATTCAGTACAAATATTTTAGGAACAGGTTCGTTTCATGAAAATAAGAAAAAACGTTTATATGAACATAGGTCCAGAAATCCTTCGTTTTCAAGATACAAGGTGTTAAAGTTTTTATTTTTTTTAGTCTTTGCACCTTGTATATTTCTTAAGATAATATGTTTAAATTTAGTATGTATATTATTCTCTACGAAATTGGTATACTAGATTTTAGAAAAATATACAGGTTGTTACTTCATGAACCTTTAAGACCCCTTCAACTGACTACTCCTACTTTGAAACAATATTCTTCACCCTATTCCCTAACTTTTCGGTTTCTTACAAAATTTCGATATTTTCTATTGTTTAAAAGTTATTTAGCAAAATGTCCATTCGGACATAACCAATAAAGTAGAAGGATAAACATTATCAAAATTAACACTTAACAAAACCTAGTGTGCTGCGGCTGTTTATTTGTTTTGGTCTGTCGCCCGTTTAGACGTTTTCTGTCAAAATCCTTTGCAAATCATATAACACTTGTCATAATTTGAACTTTGGCTTAGTTGAAAGTGAAATTATAGCTCGACGTGTTTTTCTTTAGTGTAAATTTTCTCAAATGGAAAATATACCATATTCATTCGAGCACCTCGCTGACATTCATTTTGTTTACGGTCTGGCTGATGGTAACGCACGTGAAGTTCAATGGTTGTACGCAATAAGATTTCCTAATCGCCGACTCCGAAGTTGGCGGCAATCCATGAGAAGAATATAGGAGGGTTGTACTGCAGCAGAGGGTTGAAACTTTGAAAATATTTTTAGTATTCTCTTAACATACGTACATAATCTAGCGTCTCGTCATTTGCTATCTTTTGTGATTTCTTGTACACCTCTCATGCTCAACATGCCGAAGTGCAAGGAATATGAATTGCAATTTCTAACCATTACACATTGAAATGGTACATTTCTGCAAGCACCTTATGTTAACCTAACCTAACCTAAATAAGCAGAAAAACACGAACGAATGTTTGTCAGAATTCCAAAATCACTAACCATTAAAATAAAGATGTGGGTTGATTCCTCAAAATAGATTTCTATTCAAGCCACACCACATACAGACCTCGATATCTATTGTCCTCTGCATTGTCAATGTCAGTATCACGAAAAGTTTTTATTTGGTAACGATTTCTAAGAGGAACGTAAGCTTGCGTAAAAAAAGCCTTATAAAAATAAAATCCCTATACAACCTCCACCTACAAAGACATTAAAGTATAAGCGCCGGAATATCGAACAATGGAGACGAGAAATCTAACAAGCATTCAAAAAAAAAACAATTAGGAAAAACATTCAAAATTTATTAGGAGAAGCACAGTAGAAACAAAGAGAGATGAAAAATCGAAGGAAGGGGCCGACCATATGCGTCAGAGGTAGGTACTTTTACCCACTTGTTTAACTGTTGTAACTAAAAATAATGTACTCACACTTGAACAACCATCCTACGGTTTATAAACAGGTCCACTGATTTTATAAGGTTAACATAAAAGAAAATACAATCGATAAATTAAGGTTCCAATATTCCGAAGTAACCTTTAGTCCATTGGTCTAGAATATAGATTAAGTCTAGTTCTGGTTTCGTGGTTGTATCTTTTCCTCTGACAATTCTCTTGCATTTTCCACCTTCATTAAATCCATCTCATCTTCCATCGGAGTACTGGAAATGGAGAGTTCTATTTCTTATCCCTTTTTACTCTAGTATAAGGCTGAATATTAATCGGTCTGTGTCGCTATTCTCCCACATCTTCTGCCAGTGACTTATAGTTCTATGTCTCAGTCTTCTTTTGATGATTTTCTAGCTTGAAATTGAAACTGGATCTATATTTACATCGCATCTATTTATGTTTCTTCCTGCCAGTATTTGGTAAAAGTCATATGTCATATCTTTCGAAGATAGAGATTTCTATGGACGAGATGTTGCTCAAGATGGAAGCTGCCTCAGTGGAGGTTATCTTGCAAGCTCCGCTGATTGTTCTTGTTGTTAGTCCTGTGACAGAAGTTTATTTATTTAATACAGCAACGAAAAAATAGCTACGAGTACACGTCTCTTATTTATTTTATTTCTAATTCGTGTATTCTAATGCTCTTCTCAAACAGTTGAGTATAGTTTTCGCTTTCGTGCAAATGTAATTAAATATTGTAAATGTAAATAAAATACTTCCATTGCCCAGAGGTACCGTGGGATTTCTATTAAGTTAGTGTCCAAGTATTATATTTTGATTTCCAAATTAGGTCTGCTGTCTGGACCCATTACCAAGACGATATTATTTGCCCAAGCGGACGCTGCTATGTATTATTCATTATCGTATTCCTCCACTTCGATAATTTGGAACCAATTTCAATTTTCCAGCCTCTCTACAAAAATTTACTAATAGTACCAGGACCATATTGAAAGTGATTTCTTCTCTTTGTAAGATAGCTTTGTATAATTTTATATATAAATAATATACTGTTGAATACTCCATATATGGCAAAAATGTAGCCGTGTTATAAATATAGTTATTCTTTATCTTATTTAGAACTTCTTCAAATGCCTGTTCTGTATCTGTTAAAATATAATATTTAAATAGAAAAATGCGTCAATGTTTTTTCTAAAATAGGCAGCAAAGCAATCGTTATTAATAATTTTAAATGTTCAGGTTTAGGCATTACGATCAATTTACCCTCCTTGAGGAAAACAAGAAAACCTTAAACAGTCAATAAAATTCACAATTAGGTAACATATTACTGCAACAGACAAGGTTTTGATCGCTATCCCGCTAAATTAATCAACTCCATGAGCATTACTAATATAATATGCACTAAATATTCTACAGTTTCTATATTTTCGTATATATATATATATATATATATATATATATATATATATATATACAGGGTATAACGAAAAGGTCCCACCCTTATTTATGACTTTCCTGGTATATTTTGGGATATCAATTTTGATTTTTAGGGGGACGTCTTTTCATGTATGATTGTATAATACAGGGTGTTCCAAAAATAAGATATCGCATTACACTTGACATTTTTAAATGGAAACCCCCAATTTTTTTTCTATTTTTGGATTCTCCAGGAAGTTTTTAGTAACTTTTGTATAATAGAGTTTATACCTATCTTCAACCATTTTGAAGTTATTTGAATAATTGAATAATATCAAGTATTGATAAATTAAATTCAAGAAAGGGTCAAAATAACGAAACTTTATTATCAAAACGGAAACATTGCAAGGGCTACTGCCCGGTTGTTTAATACGTTACATTCAGTCAAAAATATTAACCATAAGTATGTGGCTAAATTAATAAGAAAATTTGAAGCAACTAGATCTGTATCTAATATTCACCGGAATCAGGAACACTAAACCATTTACAGTTTTACATTCACATTAAAATTTAAACAAAAATTAGTTACTTAGCTACAATGTGTCAAAAAGTCAATGTGGTAATAAATGTTGAAAGTGGTGTCCGTTTACCTCCATGCAATAATAAATATTTTGCTCAAATCTATTCCTAACATTTTCACACATTTCTGGAGTTATTTGTCTGCATTCCGCCGTGATCCGCTCCCGAAGATCTTGGATGGAGTCTGGCTTCGTACTAAAAACCTTACTTTTTATATGTCCCCAAAGAAAGTAATCTAAAGGACTCAAGTCCGGAGACCTTGGTGGCCACTCAATGGGGCCGCGCCGTCCGATCCACTGATTTGGGAAATGGGTGTCCAAAAACTGTCGTACTGGAGCTACATAGTGCGGTGGTGCACCATCTTGTTGGAAATGAAGAAAATTTTCATTATAATTAACCTCATTTTCTATTATTTCGGTTATTCGTGGCTCTATTGTATTTTCCAACATGTCCAAGTACAACTCCCCCGTCAAGTTTCCAGGAATAAAGAAAGGTCCTACAATATGATTTCCGAAAATGCCGGCCCAGACATTAATTTTTTGTGGGTATTGCGAATGTACCTCTCGAAACAAATGTGGATTCGAGTCGCTCCAATATCGACAATTATGTCTATTTACAGCACCATGTAAATAGAAGGTACATTCATCCGAAAAACAAATGTTAAATAACAAATTTGGGTTATTGTTCAAACGTTGTGTCATTAATTCGCAAAACTCCAACCTTCTATCATAATCGTCTTCATTAAGCTCATGGACAAGTTTAGTTTTGTACGGGTGAAATTTATAGGATTTCAAAATTCTTTGCACTGTTGAGCGTGTAAATCCTGAAGAAGTAGCCAGACCACGAGTACTTTGGGTGTTGTCAAGAGCCACGTGTCCCAAAACTGCTATTTCTCTGGCTTCATTTCTACTTGGACGATTTTCCTGATTCCGGCGAATATTAGATACAGATCCAGTTGCTTCAAATTTTCTTATTAATTTAGCCACATACTTATGGTTAATATTTTTGTCTGGATGTAACGCATTAAACAACCGGGCGGTAGCTCTTGCAATGCTTCCGTTTTGATAATACAGTTTCGTTATTTCGACCCTTTCTTGAATTGAATAAATCATTGCAAAATATTATAATAGAACTAGGCAACTTAACGATTTCAAATCAAAGATAAAGTTGTTCTATGATTTACGATGACATTGACGGATGCTAAATTTCTTGCTGGTATCGGTGATTATTATTTTTTTCCGTATTATCAGTACTAAATTAAATGAGGCGAATTTTATAAAAAAAATTAAAAAAACTTCAAAATGGTTGAAGATAGGTATAAACTCTATTATACAAAAGTTACTAAAAACTTCCTGGAGAATCCAAAAATAGAAAAAAAATTGGGGGTTTCCATTTAAAAATGTCAAGTGTAATGCGATATCTTATTTTTGGAACACCCTGTATTATACAATCATACATGAAAAGACGTCCCCCTAAAAATCAAAATTGACGTGTCCAAGCGTTTTTCCCAAAATATACCAGGAAAGTCATAAATAAGGGTGGGACCTTTTCGTTGGGCCACCCTGTATATATATATATATATATATATATATATATATTCATATATAGCTGTATAAATCAAAAAACAATGTAAATACGCAGAGAAATGGCACAATGTTTAATAAAACTTAAAATTTTATTAGCCAAGTATATTGTGATATAAAACCGGATTCTTCGATTTTACATACAGAATATGCTAAAAAAATGAAAAAATCTAAACATACTATATTATTTATGGTGGACGCAAATATATTTAAAGCTTAAATTTTGCAATTGTTCGTAATAATATTGTTAAATAAATATTGAAAAACAAGCTAATGTAAACAAATTTGTGGATGTAAAATTTAAACCAAAATGGAGCAAATGGTTTAGAATCTATTGTAAAAGCGCATAATAAATATGGTTGATTTACTGTTGTAACATGACTAACTATTTTAGCAATAACGGCAAGTTAACCATTTTTGTTCGTTCTTCGGAGTGTAATGCGAGTATTTGTAGGATTATTTGGGAAGACATGTGAGAAAGAGGCAAACTACTCCACAAATGCTTGAAGGCTTAGGTCATGTCCTCATAGAAAGGTGGAATTGCTTGACTTGATCTGTCTAACGAATAGATGAGCTCCCCTAGGTCTGATTTTACGTTTTCGCGCCTATATATGAAAATAAGAACTTGCGCATCAATATTAGCCTCAACGCCTTTTTCGGACGGTTAACACACGTGTTCTAAAATACTTCTGATGCATAGTATATATAGTTCTCTCTGATCTGATGTAAATTAAAAACGCGTACGGCCCAAAAACATATATATATATATATATATATATATATATATATATATATATATATATATATATATATATATATATATATATAATATACACGTCATACAGATAGACCTTTTTGTTTCATTACTTTTGCACGTGTACACAGCCCTTTATGTTCTCAAATATAATTTTCCTATACCAGAAATAAAAACAAAATTAACCTGAAATTGACTCCTTGAGAAACTATACAAAAGTAATAGTGACCCTCTTATTCGCAGCATACAAAAAGTAAAACTAAGATAAATATACTCTCAACTGCTAATGGAAATATTCGGATCATCAAAGGATAAAATAATCCGAAAGTTTACTTCAAAAATTAAATGTATTATTACAAATATAATTTTGCTATAATAGAAATTTAAAAAAAATCGCGACAACTCTATTCTTTAACAAAATGAACCAGAAAATAATTCTTTGAGAAAGTATACAAAAATAATGCCGACCCTCTTTATTGGAGTGGCAAAAAAAACCGGTTATATTTATATGTAAGTAAGTAATGAAGTAATGGATTCATTCCTGTTTCATACGGTTCCGTTTGGTACCGAACCATGAAACTTTCTACTTGCGTACACATCTAAACCAGGTAACGCAACTCTGCCCACAAACCCTTTCGTTTCGTACACTTATTTCTGTTATGGCTTTAGAGATGGCGTTATTGGCAAAACTGGTGTAATCCGATCCACCTAGCGGTACCGATTGTTATTTTGGTATCCTTCAATTTATACTACGGCGAAACCGTTATACTTTAATTATGGCTTTAGCCACAGCTTTACTCACGAACCTGGTGCAAACCCGGGGTGGATCCACCTAATGATACCGAAATTAAAATACGTCATTTTTAGGGGGAGTATCTGCCTTTTTAGTCGTGAAGGTAAAGGAGGGTTGTTGGAGCCGCAATTATCCCTGCCGTACTCTGAAGATGTTTATATATATATATATATATATATATATATATATATATATATATATATATATTTAGGAATATACGTTTCTGGAACCTTTAACTATATTCTTATGGAATTTTATTGGGTATTTGGTTCACTGAATTAATTGGCAAGTTTTAGAGATCGGCAAATATTTATTTCATAGCGTGAGTTCAAAACGTTTCAACCATATTTTGGTATTCATCAGTTGTCTGTAATGAGATATATAGATAAGTTACGGCACAGAAAATTACAATAATTAAAAAAAAAAATTTTTAACCAAAATCAAAAAGAGGATTTTTTTTCGGCTTACGTAGAAATTAAAACATTATCCGAGATTTAAATGTCGGCATTTTAACATATTTCCATACACCACAGTTCGTTACAATTAATGCTAAAATTAAAATAATACATATATGTCACATAGCACAGAACATTTAAATGTATTACACCGTAAACAAGTATACGAACAGTTAAAATGGTACTAAATTTATATTGGAGTAAGAAGCGATTCGTACTGATTTTATTTGTTTTGATGCTTTTTTTTTCGTTTGAATCTCCAAAGAAAGGAAGTATGTGAACGTAAATTTGATTTTTTTTTTGGTTATTTTGATGATTATGTTACACAATTAAGTTGTTTTATATATTTTACTTAAATTTTTAATGTCAGTTTTATCATTGGTACAATTTTTGTTTTTTTTTTAATATATATCATATCCAAGAACTCCCTTTTCTGTTGGTTTTTTTCAGTTTTAAGTATCGTAGCCTCTTGAAAATTAAATGTATGTGATAATTGCTGTTCGTGATTAGTTAACGCTGTTTTATTTTTTTTATCGTATTTGTGTCCATTTAATCTATTTTGTAAGTATTGGGAGGTTTGACCAATGTAGACACTAAGGCAGTTGTTACATGGAATTTCGTATATTGTATGAGATTTTTTATTTTTATTGGTTTTACATTTTAGTGAGCTGAAATTTTGTTGTAATAGATTATGACCTTTGTGACAAACTGATATATCATATTTATTAAAAAGTTTTTGTAGATTTTCAGATAGGCCATTTATATACGGGAGTGACAAGTAATTGTTTTCATTTCTGTTTTTTTGTGGTGGCAGGGGATTGTTTATGAGATTTTGCAGTCGTGACTTAAAGATAGAATTAATGAGTTTAGATGGGTAACTATTTTTGATTAGAATATTTTTTGCTTTATTTATTGCTTTATCCCTGTATATTGTGTCACTCAGTTTTACAGCACGATCTGCAAGTCCAATTACGACCGATTTTTTTTGGGACATTGGGTGACCTGATTTTAACTTATTATTAAAATTTGTTAACATATTGCAACAACTTGCTCTAATTTCTAAATAAATAATAAATAAATAAATGCTTTATTGTCAAAAAAATTTTACAATTTTGTGGACAAAGCTGTTGTAAAAAAATAGTTTACAAACATCAAAATTAGCAAACAAAACAAGACAAAAACACATCATAAATATTATAGAAAAATAATATTTAAATCAGGAATTTAGAATATTAATATTATAGAATCCTAAAAGAAGTACATTAGAAATGTACTTTGTCAGTCGTACTATGTTATAAACATTTTCATAAATATAATGTAAAAAAATAAAAAAGCAAAGTAAAAAATAAAAAAGTACGAAACAATTAAAAAAATACATATACAAAGTTCGGTAAAAATGGTTGGTAATGGCAACTATCACACTAGGGGTTCATAAGGATAAAATTATGTGTTGTAAAACTCGTTCACGGTGTAGAAGGCTCTTTCCAGTAAGAATGATTTCAAAGCCTTGCGAAATGAAGTCAGAGATATTATGGATTTGATGTTAAATGGCAGGTGATTATGCATTTTTTTTGCATTGTAGATTACTGATCTTTTAATTAACTCTGAGTGTGGGGTTGGAAGATAGAGATCGTGCTCAGTATTTCTGAGAGGGTAGTTGTGAGAAGGTCTCTCTAATAGAGCAGGTGCGTGCTTACGAATTAAGCAAACCGATTCCAAAATGAATAAGCAAGGAAGGGTTAGTATTTTATATCTTTTAAAGAAATCTCGGCAGTGAGTTCTACTGTTAAGTCTCAGTAGGTAATGAACAGCTCTTTTTTGTAGTATAAAAATTCGATCAAATTGAGTCGCACAACATGTACCCCAGAATGGAATAGCATATCTGAGGTGCGACTCAACAAGAGCAAAATAAACAGTTCTAGAGGTAGAAAAGCTAAGCTCCTCGGAAACAGATCTTAACGCAAAGCAAGCAGAACCTAACTTCCTTGATAAAGCGTCGATATGTGGATCCCATTTTAAAGAATCATCTACAAGTAGCCCTAGAAATTTTACAGAGTTTACGACATCAACAGTGGTGCCATTAAGGTCAAAAGGTTGCAGCGTGTTTTTATAAGACAAGACTTTCGTTTTAGAGATGTTCAAACATAGGAGATTAGAATCGCACCAGGATTTAATGGTGATTAGGTCATTAGATACAATCCTATGTAGGTCCATGACATCTGGGTGGCTCCACGTAAAGCTGGTATCGTCCGCAAAGAGACATATTTTTCCACTAATGTTTAAATTAGCCATGTCGTTTATGAACAGAAGAAACAAGATAGGGCCTAGTACCGAGCCTTGAGGCACTCCATATTCCATTGGCCTACAAGAAGACATCCTGTTGTCAACTTTCACAACTTGATTTCTGTTGCTAAGATATGACTTAAACCAATTGAGAGGAGCCCCTCTAAATCCATAGTACTGCAGTTTGTTAGTTAATATATTATGATTCACACAATCGAAAGCTTTGGAAAAATCACAGAAAATTGTTGCCGTAGCGTGATAGTTGTTTAGGCTGGAGTAAACTCTATTAAGAAGGGAAAACATGGCATCGCTTGTGCATTTGTTACTTAGAAATCCAAATTGATGTTTTGTAAGTATTTCATATCTAGACAGAAATGATAAAAGCCTTTTTTTAACCAGTCTTTCGATGATCTTAGATAGCGTAGGGAGAAGTGCAATTGGGCGATAGTTCGAAGCTTCTTCTGAAACACCTCCTTTGTGAAGAGGTATGATTATTGCAGTTTTAAGGCAGCTTGGAAAAGTACCATTTTGGAAAGACATATTTATCAAAGTAGTCAGATGCTCTAGTGTGCATTCCGGCAGACTTGAATACATTTTTAAAGTAAGCCCATCAGTTCCCGAAGAAGATTTATTTTTGATATCATTAATTGTACTACGAAGTTCTGATAAAACTACTGGTGAAAAGAAGAAACTGTGCAGGTTTACCCTATGATTAGAGATATGAAATTGGGTCATTAGATTGAGATACGGATTTAGTCAAATCTTTGGCTACATTTACAAAATAATTATTTAGGTCCTCAGGAGAGGTAAGGATAGTGCTGGATAAAGGAGTTTTGTTTCTTAAATCATTTACGATAGACCAGGTTTCTTTAGCTACATTTTTGGCGTTAGAAAGTCTATTATTGTAATAAATATCTTTGGCGGCTTTAATAGTTTTATGATAAATTTTTCTGTATGATTTTACATAATTATGAAAAAAGACACTGTCCGAAAATTTCTTTAAATGAGATAGTGACCGCATGTTCTTAGAAGATATACGTAAACCTTTAGTGGACCAGGGTTTACTTCTTTTATTTTTGATAGGCCTAAGAGGAAAAGATTCAGAAGC
The DNA here is from genome assembly GCA_030620095.1 of Kuschelorhynchus macadamiae. Classification (NCBI taxonomy): domain Eukaryota; kingdom Metazoa; phylum Arthropoda; class Insecta; order Coleoptera; family Curculionidae; genus Kuschelorhynchus; species Kuschelorhynchus macadamiae. Next base: position 2,252,313 of record JAUTXW010000613.1, on the reverse strand, counting down.
TATATTAGTTAGAGTTTTTATAAAACCAGAAAATTCAGTGTCGACATCATAAGTGTGAGAGTCCCAGTCAGTTATTTGACATAGGTGTTTGAAATTAATGAAATTTCTAACCGAAAAAATACGGCCTACTTGTCTAGAGGAATTTTTGGCTTTGGATGTAATTGAAAATTTTGTGAAAATTGCTTCATGATCGGAGAAACCTGGACTTAAGACATTACATTCGACGGAGCTAGGATCGAAAGAAGACACAACGTAATCTATAGTACTGGCACTTGTCTTAGTAATTCTGGTTGGTGAGTTGACGTGCATGGCAATTCCTAATGACTCAAAGATGGACTGAAGACATTCCTGAGCAGCACACACACTGGAAAAGTCAATATTGAAATCGCCACATAAGATTAATTTGCTTTTTACAGGAAGGGACTCGAGCAAACTTAGAAGGTTATGGCAGAATAATTGCACATCAGCATCAGGTGTTCTATAAATACAAATAATATAAAGGTCATAAGTATTGTGATAAACGATAGAAAATTCAAATACTTTTTCAGATAATAAATGAATATACTTTGATATTTCGGAAAAATCGTTGTTTGAAGACATTATCATGGTGCCTCCATGAGTTAAATTAGTTCTATTAAATCTGGCAATTGTGGTATAGTTTTTAATAAAAACAGGTTGATTGATATTTAGCCAGTGCTCAGTGATGGCAATGACTTCTGGAAAATTTAGCTCTTCTAACAAAAGATATAATTCGTCTGTTTTATGTCTTAAGGACTGAATATTAAGAAAAAAAGATTAAAATTGCTATTGGTCAATTTTTTAGAGTCTTCGCTCTTAGACGGTAATTTTTTTATAGGGACCTCTACCGATGATATAACCTCAGGAATGGGTAGTTCTTTGGAAACTTCATTAGGTAAAGCGAAATTTGGACCTAAGCTTAAGATTTCTACCGCATAGTCTGGAATAGACGTATTTGTTAAATTTTCTAACCGTTCATTTTCTACATGTATAGATTTTTTATTAGTTTGATTAGTTTTTGTGGTAAGTGAATTTATTTTATTTATATTTTTAAATTTAATTTTTTCAAAAGAAGTTTCATATTTTTTATTTTCTTGTCGTAGAAAGTGTTCATTAATTTCTAGGGGTTAAAGCTGATTTAATTTTGATTTACTAGCGAAGATATCCTGTTTTAAAAATTTTATATTTCTAATTGTGTCACTAATTAATAAATTTAATATGTTCAAAACAAATTTTTTTATGATATATTCATGAAATTTTTTATTCAGGTTTGCCGAAAAAAATTTTACATGGTCTATTTTTAAATTTCAAAAAGTAGGAGTTAAACTATCTGATTTGCATCTTAATAGAAAAACTCGTCTATTTCTTTGGTTTGCAAGTTTAGAATTTAGCTTTGATATCTTCTTCATTTCAGCACCAGCGACTGGACTATAATTTCTCTCAATAAGCTGGTAGTTTAGCAAATTTTCACCCATGTTTGCGGATATATTTTTAGGAATATACGTTTCTGGAACCTTTAACTATATTCTTATGGAATTTTTCTTGGGTATTTGGTTCATTGAATTAATTGGCAAGTTTTAGAGATCGGCAAATATTTATTTCATAGCGTGAGTTCAAAACGTTTCAACCATATTTTGGTCTTCATCAGTTGTCTGTAATGAGATATATAGACAAGTCACGGCACAGAAAATTACAATAATTAAAAAAAATTTTTTTTAACCAAAATCAATAAGTTGAATTTTTTTCGGCTTACCTAGAAATTAAAACATTATCCGAGATTTAAATGTCGGCATTTTAACATATTTCCATACACCACAGTTCGTTACAATTAATGCTAAAATTCAAATAATACATATATGTCACATAGCACAGAACATTTAAACGTATTACACCGTAAACAAGTATACGAACAGTTAAAATGGTACTAAATTTATATTGGAGTAAGCGATTCGTACTGATTTTATTTGTTTTGATGCTTTTTTTTCGTTTGAGCCTCGAAAGAAAGGAAGTATGTGAACATATATTTGATTTTTTTTTTTTTGGTTATTTTGATGATTATGTTACACAATTAAGTTGTTATATATTTTACTTAAATTTTTAATGTCAGTTTTATCGTTAATACTATTTTTGTTTTTTTTTAAATATATATCATTTCCAAGAACTCCTTTTTCTGTTGTTTTTTTCTTCAGTTTTAAGTATCGTAGTCTCTTGAAAATTAAATGTATGTGATAATTGCTGTTCGTGATTAGTTAAGGCTGTTTTATTTTTTTTATCGTATTTGTGTCCATTTAATCTACTTTGTAAGTATTGGGAGGTTTGACCAATGTAGACACTAGAGCAGTTGTTACATGAAATTTCGTATATTGTATGAGATTTTTTATTTTTATTGGTTACATTTTAGTGAGCTGAAATTTTGTTGTAATAGATTATGACCTTTGTGACAAACTGATATATCATATTTATTAAAAAGTTTTTGTAGATTTTCAGATAGGCCATTTATATACAGGAGTGACAAGTTATTGTTTTTATTTCTGTTTTTTTGTGGTGGCAGGGGATTGTTTATGAGATTTTGAAGTCGTGATTTAAAGATAGAATTAATGAGTTTAGATGGGTAACTATTTTTGATTAGAATATTTTTTGCTTTATTTGTTGCTTTATCCCTGTATATTGTGTCACTCAGTTTTATAGCATGATCTGCAATTTCAATTACGACCGATTTTTTTTGGGACATTGGATAGTTTGATAAAAAATTCAAATATCGGCCCGACCAGGTGGTTTTGGTATACCACTCTGTTTTAATAGAATTGTTGTCACGATGGATGGTCATATCTAAAAAGTTAATTTTTTGATTATTTTCTATTTCAATGGTAAACTGAATTTAAGGATGGTAAGAATTGAATGTTTTTAGAATATCGTCACACATGTTTTCCGGAACTGCAGTGAAACAGTCATCCACATATCGATAAAAAAATGGTAGCTGATAAGGTAGTTTTGATATCATAGTATTTTCTAGCTCCTCCAAAACCATTTGAGCAGTTACGCTTGAGATGGGACACCCCATAGTGCATCCTTCAGTTTGTTTATAGTATGTGTTGTTATATGAGAAGTAAGTAGACTTTAACGTTAATTCAGTGGCTGACAGGAATTCTTCCAGAGGTATGTCAGTAAACTGTTTGATAAGGTTCCATTTTTGTCTTATAATATCTAGAGCGAGTTGTATTGGGACGTTGGTGTATAGAGAAACTACGTCAAGCTATATTATCTTATATCCATTAGGAAGTACTGTATCGTTAATTTTTTCTTTAAAATGCCAGGAGCCTTTTACGTATGAGGTGGTCTACATAATGTCGATAAATTATGTAATGGGGACTGTACACAAGATACTATTGGACGCATTGGAATTCCCTCCTTATGTAATTTGGGGAGTCCGTACATTTTTGGGGGTTGGGCGTTATGAATCTTTAAGTTTTTAGCTACACTTGGTAAAATATAGTTTTTATTTCCCCAGCGCGTCACAATGTCATTATTCTGTTTTTGGTAAATATTTGTAGGGTCGTTATTTATTATTTTATACGTTTGTTCATCATTTAGTAGACAGCTCATTTTTTGGTTATACTGATTCGAATCCATGATTACTGTTTTACTTGATTTATCGGGTCTTAGTATTTTTAAATTGGGATTTTCTTTCAAGAATGTGCGAGTTTTTTAAAATTTTTTACATAAGTAATTTTGCATTGTGTTAGGTTTTCGTAAAGTTTGACCTGATTTTAACTTATTATTAAAATTTGTTAACATATTGCAACAACTTGCTCTAATTTCGTCTTTGCTCTTACACGGTAATTTTTTATAGAGACCACTACCGATGATATAACCTCAGGAATGGGTAGTTCTTTGGAAACTTCATTAGGTAAAGCGAATTTTGGACCTAAGCTTAAGATTTCTACCGCATAGTCTGGAAGAGACGTATTTGTTAAATTTTCTAACCATTCATTTTCTACATGTGTAGATTTTTTATTAGTTTGATTAGTTTTTGTGGTAAGTAAATTTATTTTATTTATATTTTTAAATTTAATTTTTTCAAAAAGAGTTTCATATTTTTTATTTTCTTGTCGTAGAAAGTGTTCGTTAATTTCTAGGGGTAAAAGCTGATTTAATTTTGATTTACTAGCGAAGATATCCTGTTCTAAAAATTTTGTCACTAATTAATACATTTAAAATGTTCAAAACAATTTTTTTTAGGACATATTCATGAAATTTTTTAGTCAGGTTTGCCGAAAAAAATTTTACATGGTCTATTTTTAACTTTAAAAAAGTAGGAGTTAAACTATCTGATTTAGATCTTAATAGAAAAACTCGTCTATTTCTTTGGTTTGCAAGTTTAGAATTTAGTTTTGATATCTTCTTCATTTCAGCAACAGCGACTGGACTATAATTTCTCTCAATAAGCTGGTAGTCAGCAAATTTTCACCCATGTTTGCGGATTAATTTTTAGGAATATACGTTTCTGGAACCTTTAACTATATTCTTATGGAATTTTCTTGGGTATTTGGTTCACTGAATTAATTGGCAAGTTTTAGAGATCCGCAAATATTTATTTCATAGCGTGAGTTCAAAACGTTTCAACCATATTTTGGTCTTCATCAGTTGTCTGTAATGAGATATATAGGTAAGTCACGGCACAAAAAATTACAATAATTAAAGAAATTTTTTTTAACCAAAATCAAAAAGAGGAATTTTTTTCGGCTTACCAAGAATGTCGGCATTTTAACATATTTCGATACACCACAGTTCGTTACAATTAATGCTAAAATTAAAATAATACATATATGTCACATAGCACAGAACATTTAAGCGTATTACACCGTAAACAAGTATAAGAACAGTTAAAATGGTACTAAATTTCGAAAGAAAAGAAGTATGCGAACGTATTTGATTTTTTTTTGGTATTTTGATGATTATGTTACACTATTAAGTTGTTATATATTTTACTTAAATTTTTAATGTCAGTTTTATCATTGATACTATTTTTGTTTTTTTTTAATATTAATCATTTCCAAGAACTCCCTTTTCTGTTGGTTTTAAGTATCGTATTCTCTTGAAAATTAAATGTATGTGACAATTGCTGTTCGTGATTAAAATGTAAAACCAATAAAAATAAACTCATATAATATATGAAATTCCATGTAACAACTGCCCTAGTGTCTACATTGGTCAAACCTCCCAATACTTACAAAATAGATTAAATGGACACAAATACGATGTAACCCTGGATTTTCTTAAAACCAAGGTACAAGATTGCTACGCTCTTATTTAATAATAATTATTATTACTGTTTTATTTTAAATTATTTCCATCACAAAAAGGTATCAAGATTACAGCTCGTGGTCAACAGAGCGTGCAATGTAGATGCCCTAGCTCAATTAACCCGGAGAGTAGGGCGTGGGAAAACCTAAGAAATCTTAAAGAAAGAAAAAGAGAGAAAAAAAAAAAAGAAATGAGCGCCACCAATTTATTACGACTTAAATTGGAAAGCCCCTTGATCTTCGCGGCATTTGCTCCCTCTTGATACTTTAAAAGAAATTTTAATAAAATCTAAAAAGTTATTCGGACAGACAAAAGGACTGAGCTAAATAAAATACACAAATAAAGTAAAAAAAATCTATTTATCCGTTACAGTGTAAAAGAAAAATATAAACAATAAGTGTGTTATCAGTTACGGTATAAAAGAAAAAAAGTAAACAATAAGTGCGTTATCAGTTACGGTATAAAAGAAAAATGTAAACAATAAGTGTCACCAAATCCAGCAACACCTGGAAGTTCTGAAGCGCTCCTAACTTCAAAGTAGGCCCGTGACATGGGATTAGAAATTGAATTGAAATTATGTCTGTGACTTGCAGTTGCAATTAGCCACTGACTTGAAATTAGGACTGTGACTTACAGTTGGCCCCTGACTTGAAATTAGGACTGTGACTCACAGTTGGCCCCTGACTTGAAATTAGGACTGTGACTTACAGTTAGCCCTTGACTTGAGATTAGGACTGTGACTTACAGTTGGCCCCTGACTTGAACCCTATGAAAACAAAGATTTTCTAGAATTTTTCATAGTGATTCAAAGTCTATAACGAAAACCCAAATAATTTTAATTAATTCAAAAAATCCCAAAAAGGTTTCTACTGATTCAAAATTAACTGAAGTGTCAGAACAATAATTTAATTTTAAAAATTTAGTACTACCGAGAGGTATAAAAAAAATATTTAATTAATTTCAGGACACTAATCAGAACTTTTCTTTAAATAAATTAAAACCGCAAGCAACGAAATAAAAAAATACGATAAAATAATTTAAAATGAAATCACTAAAGATACCATCAATAAGCACAAAATACCCTGATGGGTATCGAAAATTCAGTCGAAACATTGTGTCAATAAATCCAACAAATCCACAAATACAAACTAAGACCGAAAAGGAAAATTCTAAAATTTACTTTATCAAACATAATCTCGATAACCAGCGTTAACACTAAAATAAATACAAGGTTTCGACTGAATCCGAATGATTTAAATTAGCAATACGTAATAAAATAGAAATAATTCTAGTACGTAAAAAAAAATTTAGGCCCTGATGATGACCTAAAATTATTCGAAACGTTGGGTAAGAAAAATATAAGCACATTATTATAACTGACTCCAATAAAACTAAATTCAATTTACAATAAATAAATTTTTAACAAAATCGATTACTATACAATTTCGCGTATAAAATAAATAGAAAATTTAGACTGACCTCCGCCAATTTAAATAGAAATGAGAATTAAAAAAAATAGCAAAATCTTAACAAAAGAAGGTATGTATAGACATGAAGAATAGCAAATATTTAAGCGAAACGTTGTGAGAATACTTACAAAAAAAATAGATATAATAAGGCAGCAATAAGAAAAATCAAAAGGCACAAATATATTTAAATTATAATATAACCACCTTAAAAAACAGGTTTTTATTTAACTCATTATTTTCCAGCGGCAAATCAAAAATGCAAAAAAAAATACCATAAACTAAAAGAAAAGCAATTTACGTCATACTTAATTGTTACTGAAAACCTCTGCAAGCTATTTATTAATCTGTTTATTATCTATTAAAAAGAACGAATGCAGTAATCAAATCACACTATGCAAGCTGCTTAAATTTTGTGGTTTTATTTTAAAATAAAATAGAGCTAATTTACGATCCACAAAATATGGTTAATATAATAAGAAAATTAATCAAATTACTGAGGTAAAAGATGTTCGACGAAATTCAAACTAAAAAAAAATCTGTCTTCGTATGAATTCGTTACACTTGCATTTAATATTTAAGATTTCAAAAAAAAAATATATAAAAACTAGCCCCTGTTGCATCAAAAAAATAATCGTCTCACTCGAGCAAAAGTTAATTCCAAAAAAAAATGAGAAAAGTTACCAAATTACGAAATCGAAAATCATGCAAAATTTAAGAAAAAAAAATATACCCTTTTCAGGATAAATGATATTAAAGCAAATTACCTATCCAATAGGGTCACTCAGTTCTAGTCAGAAAGTGGTTTCGCGTGCCAAGTACAAGGGCATGGAAAATGGCGGTCTGGTCCAATCTTCAGGTAAAATCCTCTCTTAGAGAGATTTTCTAGGACGAAAAATAACACTCACAGTGCGAACTATAATGTGCCCGAAAAACTATTGCGGTGTTGAGGAAAAATCTCGCTAACGGATTTCTAATTTTTTCTTGGATTATTTCCTCAGACTCGCGCTGAAGACCTGTGGGTTATCTGCAGGTGACCAGAAAAGTGAAAAATGTGTTCCCCCAGCTTCCTTTCCATCTAGAACTTTGGTTAACTAAGGTGGCGGAATACCATTGGCTAGAATATGTCAGGTGCTAACAACCTTGCCAAAAGAGCACATAGTCGGAATAAAACAAGGATATGGTTAACATGTTAGACAAGAAAAACGACTCTCCATTGGTTGAGGAAATAATGCAGGAATACACTTGGCAACAGTGAAAAAGATGCCTGCGCTCTTGATATGAGGAAGTACCGGATGGAGGGTTTCGAGAATAAGTTAATATGGAAGTCTTAGGCGAATAGGTCCGAAAAGTTCTGAGATGACGCAATAATAACATTGACAGAAACAACTAACCTGAAATTTAAAAGCAACGCCCAGGCGAAATGGAAACGTAAATTGTAACAGTTTAATTTTGTTATAAGGGCATTTCATTTAACAGTTTAATTTTGTTATAAGTGCATTTCATTGTATGATTAATTTAATATTATAATCTACTACTTTAGTATTAAGTTTAGTGATTAATATGTACGCCTTGTTGGTTTGATTTACTTAGATTTTAGTAGTTTTCTTATTAGAAGCGGTTACATTGTTCATATTTAAGCGAAATATAAATTCAACACCCTTTGCAGCAAATTTCGGTACACACAGTATCACCTCTCGATAAGTAGTTAATTTTGTACATATATCTGAACTAAAGATATAAAGGAATAATTTTCAGTAAAGGTACAAGTTTAGCGTTCGAATCATAGATGTCCCCAAAAAAAATCAGTTCAAATATAATTGTTGGATTTATTTAATTTTGCCGAATTTAATAATTATATACTGTATAAGAAAAACTTCAAATAGCACTTTAGATAAACTATTTATTTCCCATATATTTTACAGAGTAGATATAAATTAAATTTTATTAATTTTGAAAACCTGTTTTCGAGTCCTTTATACAAGTCTTGGGATTTTCGTTTTCTTTGGCTAGATATGCTGCATTTTTAGATTCGAGCGTGTATTTTGTATAACTCTTCTGTCGCTGTAAAAAAAACCAAATCATTAGTACCCCAATAAATTCTTTGATATAAAGTCGATATTATGTATTAATATTGAACTGTAAATACTTGTATAAAAAAAAAGGTTGCCTTGATAAATATTTCTTTTCAGATATACATAGGATTATTTTTAGACTATAGATACTATATATACACCACGTCATATTTTCTCTTAAATCTACATTTTATTATTCGTGTTCCTTTTTGCTGTGAATATGTAACATATAGTTAGACATAAACAAAACAAAGGTATTTCTCGATTCAATATTAATATTCTTACCTTTTTTTTTCCTGAGACTATATAAACTACAGCCTTCTTATAATTTCTATCAATGTTTGATGTTCCGAAATTCAGATTGACTTTTGTTTGTCCATAGTTGCATAATTACTTGGAGCCTATTATAAACTGAAATTTCGTTACGTCTGCGTCTGATGCATTTCCTAAAATAAATAGTTAATAATTGTGTGAATAAATTCCTGTTTTATGGTTAAATAATGAGTTTATACAGTTAAGAAAATTCTATTAAATTAAACTCAACTTACGTTTCATTTTTATGGCATTTAACTACTGCTGCATTAACACATCATTTTTTTTTTTGACTCTTTGGTACTCTACTCCGGACTAATATTTGGCTTTTCTGAGTGGTCCTTTTCCATTAGTACTAGAGTAATTAATTAAATAGTATTTGTTTATTTACATTTCCATTTCGCCTTGGCGTTGCTTTTAAATTTCAGGTTAGTTGTTTCTGTCAATGTTATTATTGCGTCGCGTCGTCTCGAAACCCTCCATCTGGTACTTCCTCATACCAAGAGCGCAGGCATCTTTTTCGCTGTTGCCAAGTGTATTCCTGCATTATTTCCTGTATCTTTCTCAACCAATGGAGAGTCGTTTTTCTTGTCTAACATGTTAATCATATCCTTGTTTTATTCCGTCTATGTGCTCTTTTGGCAAGGTTGTTAGCACCTGACATATTCTAGCCAATGGTATTCCGCCACCTTAGTTAACCAAAGTTCTAGATGGAAAGGAAGCTGGGGGAACACATTTTTCACTTTTCTGGTCACCTGCAGATAAACCACAGGTCTTCAGCGCGGGTCTGAGGAAACAATCCAGGAAAATCTTGGAAATCAGTTAGCGGGATTTTTCCTCAACACCGCATTAGTTTTTCGGGCACATTATAGTTTGCACTGTGAGTGTTATTTTTCGTGCTAGAAAATCTCTCTAAGAGAGGTTGTTTTATGGTTAAATAATGAGTTTATACAGTTAAGAAAATTCTATTAAATTAAACTCAACTTACGTTTCATTTTTATGGTATTTAACTACTGCTGCATTAGCACATCATTTTTTTTTGACTCTTTGGTACTCTACTCCGGACTAATATTTGGCTTTTCTGAGTGGTCCTTTTCCATTAGTACTAGAGTAATTAATTAAATAGTATTTGTTTATTTACATTTCCATTTCGCCTTGGCGTTGCTTTTAAATTTCAGGTTAGTTGTTTCTGTCAATGTTATTATTGCGTCGCGTCGTCTCGAAACCCTCCATCTGGTACTTCCTCATACCAAGAGCGCAGGCATCTTTTTCGCTGTTGCCAAGTGTATTCCTGCATTATTTCCTGTATCTTTCTCAACCAATGGAGAGTCGTTTTTCTTGTCTAACATGTTAATCATATCCTTGTTTTATTCCGTCTATGTGCTCTTTTGGCAAGGTTGTTAGCACCTGACATATTCTAGCCAATGGTATTCCGCCACCTTAGTTAACCAAAGTTCTAGATGGAAAGGAAGCTGGGGGAACACATTTTTCACTTTTCTGGTCACCTGCAGATAAACCACAGGTCTTCAGCGCGGGTCTGAGGAAACAATCCAGGAAAATCTTGGAAATCAGTTAGCGGGATTTTTCCTCAACACCGCATTAGTTTTTCGGGCACATTATAGTTTGCACTGTGAGTGTTATTTTTCGTGCTAGAAAATCTCTCTAAGAGAGGATTTGACCTGAAGATTGGACCAGACCGCCATTTTCCATGCCCTTGTACTTGGCACGTGAAACCACTTTTTGACTAGAACTGAGTGACCCTATTGGATAGGTAATTTGCTTTAATATCATTTATCCTGAAAAGGGTATCTTTTTTTCTTAAATTTTGCTATTCGTAATTTGGTAATTTCTCTCATTTTTTTTTTTTGGAATTAACTTTTGCTCGGGTGAGACGATTATTTTTTTTTGATGCAACAGAGGCTAGTTTTTATATATTTTTTTTTTTGAAATCTTAAAAATTAAATGCAAGTGTAATGAATTCATGCGAAGATAATTTTTAGTTTAAATTTCGTCGAACATCTTTTACCTCAGTAATTTGATTCATTTTCCTATTATATTAACCATATTTTGTGGATCGTAAATTGGCTCTATTTTATTTTAAAATAAAACCACAATATTTAAGCAGCTTGCATAATGTGATTTGATTACTGCATTCGTTCTTTTTAATAGATAATAAACAGATTGATAAATGGCTTGCAGAGGTTTTCAGTAACAATTAAGTATGACGTAAATTGCTTTTCTTTTAGTTTATGGTATTTTTTTTGCATTTTGATTTGCCGCTGGAAAATAATTAGTTAAATAAAACCCATTTTTTAAGCTGGTTATATTAAAATTTAAGTATATTTGTGCCTTTTGATTTTTCTTATTGCTGCCTTATTATATCTATATTTCTTGTAAGTATTCTCACAACGTTTCGCTTAAATTTTTGCTATTCTTTAGGTCTATACATACCTTCTTTTGTTAAGATTTTGCAATTTTTTTTAAATTTTATTCTCATTTCTATTTAAATTGGCCAAGGTCAGTCTAAATTTTCTATTTATTTTATACGGGAAATTGTTATAGTAATAGATTTTGTTACAAATTTATTTGGTGTAAATTGAATTTAGTTATTGGAGTCAGTTATAATAATGCGCTTATATTTTTCTTACCCAACGTTTCGATTAATTTTAAGTCATCATCAGGGCCTACATTTTTTTTTCAAGTATTAGAATTACTTCTGCTTTATTACGTATTGCTAATTTAAATCATTCGGATTCAGTCGAAACCTTGTATTTATTTTAGTGTTAACGCTGGTTATTGAGATTGTATTTGATAAAATAAATTTTAGAATTTTCCTTTTCGATCTTAGTTTGTATTTGTGGATTTGTTGGATTTATTGACACAACGTTTCGACTGAATTTTCGATACCCATCAGAGTATTTTGTGCTTATTGATGGTATCTTTAGTGACTTCATTTTAAATTATTTAATTGTATTTTTTTATATTTTGTTGCTTGCGGTTTTAATTTATTTAAAGAAAAGTTCTGATTCGTGTCTTGAAATTAATTAAATATTTTTTTATACTTCTCGGTAGGACTAAATTTTTAAAATTAAATTATTGTTCTGACTGTTCAGTTCATTTTGAATCAGTAGAAACCTTTTGGGGATTTTTTTTGAGTTAATTAAAATTATTTGGGTTTTCGTTATAGACTTTGAATCACTATGAAAAATTCTAGAAAATTTTTGTTTTCATAGGGTTCAAGTCAGGGGCCAACTGTAAGTCACAGTCCTAATTTCAGTCAGGGGCTAATTGCAACTGCAAGTCACAGACAATTTCAAGCCACAAACTTAACTTCAAGACTCGGGACTAATCCCATGTCACGGGCCTAGTTTGAAGTTAAGAGCGCTAGGTGCTGCTGGATTTGGTGACACTTATTGTTTACTTTTTTTCTTTATACAGTAACTGATAACATACTTATTGTTTATATTTTTTTTTCTTTTATACAGTAACAGATAAATAGATTTTTTTTTCTTTCTTAACTTCATTTGTGTGTTTTATTTAGCTCACTCTTTTTCTTTTAAAGTATCAAGAGGAAGCAAGTGCCGCGAAGATCAAGGGGCTTTCCAATTTAAGCCGTTATAAATTGGTGGCGCTCATTTCTTTTTTTTTCCTTTAAGATTTCTTAAGTTTTCCCACGCCCTACTCTCCGGGTTAATTGAGCTAGGGCATCTACATTGCACGCTTTGTTGACCACGAGCTGTAATCTTGATACCATTTTGTGATCGAAATAATTTAAAATTAAACAGTAATAATAATTATTAAATAAGAGCGTAGCAATCTTGCACCTTGGTTTTGAGAAAATCTAGGGTGACAAAATAAACAAATAATATTTAATTAATTACTCTAGTAATAATGGAAAAGGACCTCTCAGCAAAGTCAAATATTAGTCCGGAGTAGAGTACCAAAGAATCAAAAAAATGATGTGCTAATGCAGGAGTAGTTAAATGCCATAAAAATGAAACGTAAGTTGAGTTTAATTTAATAGAATTTTCTCAACTGTATAAACTCATTATTTAACCATAAAATAGGAGTTTATTCACACAATTATTAACAATTTATTTTAGGAAATGCATCAGACGCAGACGTAACGGAATTTCAGTTTATAATAGGCTCCAAGTAATTATTCAACTATGGACAAAACAAAAGTCGATCTGAATTTCGAAACATCAGACATTGATAGAAAGTATAAGAAGGCTGTAGTTTATATAGTCTCAGGAAAAAAAAGGTAAGAATATTAATATTAAATCGAGAAATACCTTTGGTTTATTTATGTCTAAGTTAAATGAAAATACCTTTATATGTTACATATTCACAGCAAAAGGGAACACGAATAATAAAATGTAGATTTAAGAGAAAGTATGAAGTGGTGTATATATAGTATCTATAGTCTAAAAATAATCCTATGTATATCTGAAAAGAAATATTTATCAAGGAAACCTTTTTTTTTAATACAAGTATTTACAGTTCAATATTAATACATAATATCGACTTTAAATCAAAGAATTTATTGGGGTACTAATGATTTGGTTTTTTTTTACAGTGACAGAAGAGTTATACAAAATATACGCTCGAATCTAAAAATTCAGCATATCTAGCCAAGGAAAACGAAAATCCCATGACTTGTATAAAGGACTCGAAAACAGGTTTTCAAAATTAATAAAATTTAATTTATATCTACTCTGTAAAATATATGGGAAATAAATACTTTTTCTAAAATGCTATTTGAAGTTTTTCTTATACAGCATATAATTATTAAATTCGGCAAAATTAAATAAATCCAACAATTATATTTGAACTGATTTTTTTTGGGGACATCTATGATTCGAACGCTAAACTTGTACCATTACTGAAAATTATTCCTTTATATCTTTAGTTCAGATATATGTACAAAATTAACTACTTACTGTAGATAGAGGTGATACTGTGTGTACCGAAATTTGCTGCAAAGGGTGTTGAATTTATATTTCGCTTAAATATGAACAATGTAACCGCTTCTAATAACAAAACTACTAAAATCTAAGTAAATCAAACCAACAAGGCGTACATATTAATCACTAAACTTAATACTAAAGTAGTAGATTATAATATTAAATTATTCGTACAATGAAATGCACTTATAACAAAATTAAACTGTTACAAACAGCCTTAACTAATCACGAACAGCAATTATCACATTTAATTTTCATATAATATTATATTTATATATATATATATATATATATATATATATATATATATATATATATATATATATATATATATATATATATATATATATATATATATATATATATATATATATATATATATATATATATATATATATATATATATATATATATATATATATATATATATATATATATATATATATATATATATATATATATATATATATATATATATATATATATATATATATATATATATATATATATATATATATATATATATATATATATATATATATATATATATATATATATATATATATATATATATATATATATATATATATATATATATATATATATATATATATATATATATATATATATATATATATATATATATATATATATATATATATATATATATATATATATATATATATATATATATATATATATTATATATACAGATATATATATATACATATATATATATATATATATATATATATATATATATATATATATATATATATATATATATATATATAAATATACAACAAATGCAAACCGTATGGAACAAGGGAAGACAATATCACTCGTGTCTCCTAATCTGGACTATATTGAACATATGTTTGCCGGGTAAATCCCTTTCTCATAAACAGCATAATCTCTTGTTGGTTGGTTTACATAATCCAGTAAAGAGAATTTATTATTACCAAACTGTTCACGGCCCTAGATAAATTATTCTAAGTGCCTTGTTTATTCTTATTATACTGCGCTCTTGTGATTAATTTGCTCTTCTTGTTAATTCTCAAATGAGGTGCACAATGGAAATTCATTCTGAAAAAATAGTTGCGTGCTAAAATAATAAAACTAATACAGTAGAAGTCATACACCAAGTAGGTACTTTTTAACTATTCCCTTTATTGTATATACTTCACTTTTACTTATTACTGGGATCCGTTATTTTTTTTTGTGTTGCATTTGCAGTCTTTCTGGTGAATTAATATTGACTGGTGCATAGCATTATAATCCTTTTTCTACAGACAGAAAGTGGACAATTAAATTTTATTGCAAATTATATTATATTTTTTCATATATCATTAATATTAGTTGTTTTGATGCTTCACACAACCCAAATAGTTCATAAAGAGAGTAAAAACCATTAAAAGCTAATTTGAATACAGATTTTAAAGTTTTTAAAGGAAATTCATATGCCAGTGGCATGGCGGTTCTATAGGCAGATGGTTATTGAGGTAATTACGCCAAAAAAAATAAAACATGAAAAAGGTACCGTTTTTTTTACAGCGATAATAAAAAACATGATATTCTATAGTTTGGGCTAAATTCTGTCAGTGATGATATTGGTGGGCACATGGCAATTCGATATATGCCATCATTGTCATGTCATGTGTAATATAAAAAGTTAAGGACTGGTTTGTTTTAAATAGTTGGAGAAGTAAGTAAAGTATATAGAAAAATGTCTCCAATCTAATATAATCTTCCTCTAGAAATTGTAATCATATGGTAACTGTCATTTCCAACTTCCTACTTTACACAGCTATCTTACAGTCAACTAACATAACTTCCTTAGTTTAATTCGTTGGTGCATTTTAGTGTGGTCTCCAGGTACATTAGTAGCTGCAACTTTAATGAAGGCTATAAAATTTTGACTGCCGCAGAATTCCCCAACTGAAGCCTTAATTAAACTACTGCGACAGAAAATTTGGAACTTAAATGTTGTCTTTGGATAGAATGGATAATGCGGATAATATCTGGATAATGTGGCGAAATAAACTAAATGTTTCATGTTGTGAAAAACATAAGATAATGCACATGATTTGGTTAGAAGTCTTATACATTTTTGGCCTAAACCTTGAGCAGTGTGCCCGAAAAAATATCTTCGAAGCTTCAAACAATTTTTTTAAATTGGTCTAAATTTTAAAATATACTAATAATAGATAGTACTGTTTGGGAGGTACAGTTTTCAATAAGCAGATGTAAATTTAAACTAAAAATCGGATGATAAACTTCATAATTAAAAAGCCGCCATGTATATAGAACCAGGGTACTATATAATATTATGCAAGCTCTATCTATAAATATGCATAGAAATTCAGCAATACAACTTATCGAAAATTAAAGTTATTGGTTATATTAAGCTTCGTGATCCCAGAAATTGCGAAAACTTAGAAAAAGTGATGAACCTGATTCTGGTTTCTGACTTGGAAAGCTGTCCGATCCAAGAAATGTAAGAAAAAAGTTAACATAGACGAATGCATAAAGAATTTATACATCTGTCAAATATATATATATATATATATATATATATATATATATATATATATATATATATATATATATATATATATATATATATATATATATATATATATATATATATATATATATATATATATATATATATATATATATATATATATATATATATATATATATATATATATATATATATATAAATATATATATATATATATATATATATATATATATATATATATATATATATATATATATATATATATATATATATATATATATATATATATATATATATATATATATATATATATATATATATATATATATATATATATATATATATATATATATATATAGATATATATATATATATATATATATATATATATATATATATATATATATGGAGACAGTCTCTATTCGGACGCGAGAAAGAAAGCTTCGAAAATGCCAAATGTGATTTTGGCGAAACGTCAGCAAAACTGTTCTTTTCAGAACGACAGTAGTGAACGGATGTACACCCGGAATGAAAACACATTGTATTTTTCCATCCGTAAAGGACTAAAAACCAACATATATATATATATATATATATATATATATATATATATATATATATATATATATATATAAATATTTATGCCTAGCATAGTAGGCTCTCTCAAAAATTGCACATTCCTTTATTTTGTTTTTTTTGCATATAAGGCTTTCCTTTCCTATCTACAAATAATTTAAAAAACATTTAGTGGTCTAATTATAAAAAGACATTTACAATTTTTCTAAAATTGATTTAAAATTTTATACTATTGACAATAAATAAGTTAAAGAGACCTTGAATGCAAATCATTTCCCAGAAAAACTGATAAAAAAATTATCAAACAAAGGACGTACATATATTATAACAATCATAACGAAAACGTAAGACAAGATAATACGCAAAAAAATATATTGCAATGCCATACACATCTCAGTTATCTGAAAAATTAAAACATATCTTAGGAAAATATAACATAATTGTGTGTCATAAAGCCCAGAACCTGATAGGCTCCCTATTTACAAAATTAAAAACTAAAATTCCTAAAAATAAAAAATCCAATCCTATATATGAAATTCCTTGTTTAAACTGCCCTATGAAATATATTGGTATGACAACCCAACTTTTAGAAAATAGAATAAAAGGGCATAAGTATACAAAGAATGCATCCACTGCATTACACAAACATGAAAAAAGCACAAAACACGAATTTAATTTTTCTGAAACCAAAATCATTGATGAAGATAACCTGTATCAGAAATTAATTATCAAAAATGACAAACAAGACATAAAAAATTTAAGTCAAATATACCACAATTTGATATTTTAGTATAGTTTTAACTTCGTCTAAGTTATTTTTAAAATGTAGTATATCATTGCGAATGTCTGATTCTACTCTAAGGTTTAAATTAAAAAATAACAAAAAATTATCTTTAAATTCCTCAAAAAACCGTACTACGATAAGAACACCTTTTAACCTAAAACTGTGCCATGAATTGCCTGGCAAACCATTAACTTACTACCTATCATTCAAATATAAATAAATAATCAGCACGCATTTTTCGAGGTATCTAACCTTATTTTATTAATTTTGTAATAATTATTTGTCAATAGTATAAAATTTTAAGTCAGTTTTAGAAAAATTGTAAATGTCTTTTTATAATTAGACCACTAAATTATTTGTAGATAGGAAAAGAAATCCTTATATACCAAAAAAAATAAAGGAATGAGCAATTTTTGAGAAAGCCTACTATGCTAGGCGAAACGTCAAGTTTATCCTATTGTTTGATTTTGCAATATATATATATATATATATATATATATATATATATATATATATATATATATATATATATATATATATATATATATATATATATATATATATATAATATGCACACAGTATGGAAGAAAAGAAGACAGTATTACTCGTGTCTCCTAATCTGGACTATATTGAACAAACGTTTGCCGGGTAAATCCCTTTCTCATAAACTGCATAATCTCTTGTTGGTTAGCGCACATAATCCAGTAAAGAGAATTTATAATAACCAAACCGTTCACGGAGCTAGATAAATCATTCTTGTTTGTGCCTTGTTTATTGTTATTATACTGCGCTTTGTGATTAATTTGCACTTCTTGTTAATTCTCAAAGGAGATGAGGTGCACAATGGAAATTCATTTTGTACAATTAACGACACCGATAGTTGCGTGCCAAAATAATAAAACCAATACAGTAGAAATTATATACCAAGTAGGTACCCTTAAGTTATTCCTTTTATTGTATATGCGTGTTAAATTTGCAATCTTTTTGGTTAATTATTATTGACTATTTTATTTAATTTATTGTGCTTAACATTAAAATCCTTTTTTTACAGACAGAGAGGGGACAACTAAATGTTATCGCAAATTATATTATATTTTTTCATATACTATTAATATTAGTCGTTTTGATGCTTTGTAATACTTGTAAGGCTTGTAATATGCCACCCTCGTGTTACATCAGTAAAACCACAGGTTTTATCAAAGACTAATTTGATTTATTGTTAACATCAAAATTATACCAATACATAAATTCACTAGGCTTGCCAGCAACTGCTGACACAGCCTAACCCACATAATATTGTCCAGTCAATATACTTAATAATTATAATATACTGGGCGACGCAGCTCCATACTACATTTTTATTATATGTATATGGGGGCCCCTCCAATTTAATATATTTTTTACCTATCCGTTTAATACATTCGTTACTAGATTCATTTTTTAAATTATATAACTCGTCTTCTTTCGTTTTATTTCTTATTTCCGTCAGATCCTTCAACATTTAGTCTCGCGTCAACATTGATTCGGTATTCTGCCAATAGAATAAAGTAGAGTGTAATGAACATAATAAAAATTCCCTAAGTATTCTGTCACGTCTTCTTGCATAGGTATTATATTTGAGTATGTCGTTATAACTAGCTCAGTACAATCTTTTGCTGTTTTAAGAATTTCCACGATGTTTGGTTGATCAGGCCTAACATGTGTATCATTCTCTAATCTAACTTTTGTTGCTGTTCTTTCCTGCACTCATTTCTAGTCATGATGGCTGCTAAGTTATTGCTTATACCTTTTAACTCTTCCGAAGTTAATTTAATTCTCGATAGAGTATCGGCCGTCACATTTTAGCTGCCTTTTACATACTCTTCTACATAAAAATCATACTCTTCAAGCTCCAAACGAAATTTTGTTAACCTGCTTGAAGGATCAGCTAAACTAAATAATTGCAAAAGTAGTTTATGGTCAGTTCGTATTTTAAATCGACGTCCATATAAATATGGGCGAAAGTGTCTTACTGCCTAAAAAATTGCTAATAATTCTTTATGAATAATAGAATAATTACTTTCCGTTTTATTTAAAATCCTGCTCGTATACACTACAGGCTTATTATTTTTATTTAATAACACCCTCTTATTGCGAATTTGGACGCATCAGTTTGAAGAATAAAGTCGTTTTGCTCGGAAAAATCAGGATAATCTAAAATTGGATAATTTGAAAGAGCATTTTTTAAGGTTTCAAAGCTTTCGCTACATTCAACCGTCCACTCAAATCTTGTATACCTCCTACATAATTTGTTTAATGGTACAAATATTTCCGCAAAGTTTGGTAT
The DNA here is from genome assembly GCA_030620095.1 of Kuschelorhynchus macadamiae. Taxonomy (NCBI): domain Eukaryota; kingdom Metazoa; phylum Arthropoda; class Insecta; order Coleoptera; family Curculionidae; genus Kuschelorhynchus; species Kuschelorhynchus macadamiae. Next base: position 2,231,958 of record JAUTXW010000613.1, on the reverse strand, counting down.
AAATTTTCGGTAGTAGTTTCAAAAACTACAAACCGTTTTACCTCGTCGGCACTTTTAGGAATTGGGTATTCTTTCAAAGCTAGAATTTTTTCCGGATCAGGTGATATTCCTTTTTCGATAACAACATTTTAAAGTATTTAATTTTAAATTTACTTGTCGCAGTCGTATGAAGACATCCATAAGGTTTTTATTATGATCATTTAAATTTCTCCCAGAAACAATTGAAGTATCCAGATAGACAAAACATTTAGCTTAGAAAAAGTATTAGGGCTAATTTTCAACTCCATTGAACAACCACGCAAAAGTGAACAAATCCACCTTTGCTCAAAAATGAGTTAGGCGTTGCATCTGCTAGAAATCGGTCGCCTCTCTAAGATCCCATCCAAAAATTCAACCGAAAATAAACATATCCTTGTAAAAGTATGTGCTGAAATCCAACATTTCAACCAAAATGGAACAAATCCATGAATGAATAATCTTCATTAATTCCAGTGTATTTTTGACAAAAGGCAACAAATCCTTTTAGTAGATATGAACGCAATGCCACAAATCATGCAAAAGTAAACAAATCCTATAATATTTCAGAACTAGGAATAAAACTTCCTATTTTGTGCATGATCCGCAATCTCATATGGGATATGACAACTAACCCTTGTTGCATAGTTCTTAATACGATTTTACCCAAGAAAACTATATTGCCTAATATTTCTAGCCATCAATAAGCGTCACCAATATCGATGCTTTACTTCCTCTGGTATTATTTGGAGTGTGTTTACATTCGGGATTATGTTTCTATATTGAAATTTGTTTAGTTATTGTTTTCTTTGTTTATTGTTTATGATGGATGAAACTATCGCAGTAGTTGATGGTAATAGTGGGCCTCGAAAAGGCTACGAAAACCTACTTAAAGGGAGCAATCGATAAACGAATTCAAAGTTAATGTTTAAGGAAAAAGGTTATGTTTATTATTTTGTACCTGATTCAATGGTGAGTTGACGCATTGTTGACAAGTTGTTCGTTTTGGAATTTGACTTATTTTTGGGCAAAATCGGCTTAGGGGAAGGGGTAAACTGTAAGTTAATTGGTGAAAAATGGCATATTTTTCTAAAATAGTCCTGTAATACGTCATTTTGCATGTTTTCGGGTATACAGATCTTAATTATGAAATCAATTTGATATATGCATATGATATTAGTAGAAAATAAAGGGTAAGAGTGGAAAGAAGGGGTATGAAAAGTTAAATTTTAATAAAAAATCGAGCAATATGTCGTTTCACGAGTTGTCCAATATACAGATCCCAATTCAAGAATGTGTTGTGCGACAATTTATACAGTTACTTTAACTTATCCACTGTTTCTCATGAAAAAGTATTTTAAGTTAATTTCTATTTAGTTTATCAAATAAAATGTTTCTGCTTAAAATAGTTTTTTTAATATTTGCCGGTCAAAACAGAACAAATCCGAAAAATGCGTCAAGCAAAACAGTACAAATCCATGTTATTCAAGCAAAAGCAAACAAATCCATATGAAATATCACAAAAACTATTATAATATTCTACCAAAAATTTTCAAATTTTGAGACTAATATCTTATATTTTTTTCCATTTTTTTAAAAGAAAAAAGTTTAAAATTTTATTTAAATTTAGGATTATAGCAAAAAATATCGTTTTATGCAAAATTAGTAAAAGTGGATTTGTTCACTTTTGCGTGGTTCCTCCTCACCTGATAATGACCTTGACTTAGATCTAAATGAGAGAAATAAAAAGCACCTACAAGCGAATCTAAAATATCGAGTACATTGCTTATTGGAAACCGTATATCCACCAAACTGCGGTTCAAAAATCTGTAGTCCAAGCGAAGCCTAGTTCTGTTTCTGTCCAGATGAATCATTCTTCTTTGGTACTAGCAACACCGGAGAGGACTATTCGCTCTGAGCACTTTCACTAATACCATCTTCACCCATTTGCGAAATTTGCCTATTTATTTCCTCTTTCTGGGTTTGAGCCAGTCTATAAGGTTTTACGTATACCGGTTGTGTACAGGGTTTAACCTGAATTGATTGCTTATAAATATTTGTAATGGATAGTTTATCTCCCGGCATATGAAATATGTCCGCAAATTTAGAAACAAACTGTTCTATAAAACTTCTTTTCTCGTTATTTAAAGAAATTAGCTTTAGCATACTGAACATCTTCTTTACCTTAGCAACCGAATTGCCACACGTATCGAATTGACAACATTCATAGTCATTCAAATTTTCGGCATGAGGCAGACAATTTTTCTAATAAACCTCACTTTCAGGCGTGTTCAAAATTCTTACTGGTATCTTGCCCTTTTCCGGATTTACTATTACGCCTGCCACAAACACACCATAACATATTTCATGCGGTAAAGCCACACATTTGTTTTTTTATCCTGTCCTAATGTACTGAATAGTTTCACACCTGGGGGGAATTACTAAAATATGACTATCTTTTGCATTCAAATTTAGGACGACCTTTTTTCTTTGTTTAAAAGAGTTAGGGTATTTTGTTCGTAATTTAAATTAGCTTTGTATGATTTTAAAAAGTTTTCTACAATTATTTCACTGGTATGAGAAGTTAATGACTCGAATATATAACATTTTACTCTAAACTCTACCCCTCTTACATATCTTACATAAAGGTTTAAAAAATAATAACCTATGGTAACTAATTTACTACCTATACACTTTATTTCTAGGTTTCCTTTGTATAAGAGTATGGCTGGGTCTAAATCGGCAGCTTAAGTACGCATAAAGATGCTCCCGTGTCTATAAAAAAATCGGTTTTTTTGTTATTTACATAAAAAGAAACCGACTTAGAACATTTGCTTGAGTATGTAAATATTTGTTTACTCCGTTTTTCATGTTTATGGACGTTTCCCCGTCTGGCAGCGAGTTATTTTCTGCCCTACTATCATGAAATCGTATTCATTTAATTTGAAAAGCTTTACGCAAATTATAAAGACACCAAAAAGTTTGATATAAAAAACTATTAATCTCATTCTTAAAGAGCAAAAAACAAAATAACTTTTAAAAACATTTATAGCTAAATTTAAGGCCCTAAGCCAATGTTGTCCACACATATCTTACATAAAAATATTCTGAAAAACATAGTGGGGGGCAGGAATGATTTTTCCTATCCTTTTGCACACAAGAGATAATGCAAGATCAGGCCTTCTCGGCCGGAGTATGAGATTTTACTTGACGCAAATGTAACCATTTAAAACACAAGTAAATGAAGACTTTAAAAACAGTCGAAACTTTTACCATAAGGTTATACCATTTTGTTGTTAACGTAAAAGTTTTAATTAGACATCATAAGCCCTTCAGGCAACTAAACAAGAGGCAAGTTGAACAGACTTTTTTCAAAACACTGCAAAAATAAATGGATAAAATATAAGCCAGTCGACAACTTATGAGTTCATTTTTTGTATTGAGGAGCGAGAATAACAAATGATACTGAAAAACCTAACTTGCAATTTTTATAAGCTCATATACAGGGCGATTAGAGAGCTCCAAGTTAGGGGTGACTCAAAAATGAGTCTTTTTGTTTAAAGGGATATTTTCAGAATATGAAAGATATAGTTAAAATACACTGTTTCTGAAAGTTGAGCCAAATCAGATTAATAGAAAATTTTTTACAGCTCAAAATAGGCTCATTTTGACCTAATCCTAAAACCCTTCAGAAAACCTAAACTAAGAGAGATAATAAGCTCAAAACTAAACACAAAGGTTTAAGTAGCCATAAGCTTTATTTTGAATCCTAGCATGACCTTTTTAGACAACTTTTATTTTTCTAGAAAAAAATCCAAAAAAAATCACAGGCATATATTTTCGTACGTAGAATACGGGAAAATTAGTTAGAATTTTAAAATAACTTAAGAAAAATAATAAACCAATCTCACGGAGCTCTCCAAAGATGATGCTGCTTCTACACGTTCGAGATTAAGAATAACCAACATTCCCAGAATGTCAAGAATGTAACTTTGCTCTGATTGGTCCAAACGTGTATTTCGGGCGGAGACCGTGGATCGCTAACAAAACCAGCGCGCTATTTGGCCGGGGATACACGCCATAGCTTCTATCTGAAATTTTGCATAGCATTTAGCTCTAAAGTAGGATTTTTGCTCGTGTGATTTTTATGTTTGCAGCTTGCTGGGGTAATCGAAAGATCAGAAAATTATATGGTGCTCTAAATTATCGTGTAGGACAAGCTACAGGTAAGCGGCCTTCCGAGTCTGACTTTTTGCAACCCTGTTCGAAGCTGTTAGTTAACCCTTTGTACTTAATTATTATTTTGGCGAAATCTTATAAGTGTTTATCATTTTATTTGAATTATTCCGGTAGTGCATTTAATTAATAAAGTGTTAGCTTCCATTTCTTAGCCTTCAGAAGGTTTGACTTTAATTTTTATTTCAAAAGGTGAACTTACTCGTAATATTCAAAGTTAATATTTTTTTCTTATTGAAACAATAAAACATTTGATAACTTATTTGAATATTTACACATTTTTGTAACTGACTTGTGTGATGTTTTAATGTGAATTTATTTTGATACATTTTTAAATGACTTGCTGATCACAAAGTCCCTCCAAGTAATAATATTATTGCTTTTAAATAAATAACTTTTGCTATTTTTAAAGTGTCATTAAAACTTAAACGAATTTTGTTTTCCAATTTTGTCTGAACATTTGTTTAATTACTGCGAGCTATATACATCAATTTAACTTGATAACTTTTCATTTATTGCTATCTAGTGTATAGTGCTTTGTCTCATATATGAATTAGTATTTATTATTAACAATTCTAACAAGCTTAAGTTCTACCTTAACTGAGTTGAGTTTTTTTTCTAATTGTGACATCGAAACTGTGGCTAATAAAGGTTCTCTCCTTTAGGATGGTTCCTAAATTTATCAGATAAGACTTGTAATAGTAAAGTGTATGTACTGAGTGTTTTCCCGAATTAGGGCATGTATAGGTTAATATAGTATTTAAGGTTTAGCGTCGAAAATTACGCTTTTTAAATATACCTATCAGATTCTTGGCTAGACAGCTGAAACTTAGGAGCTGTCTTAATAGTAGAGGCTTGTCTGGAGTATGTGCATTAGAATAACAAAGCCTTATTATAAACAACTGAGTAATTGAATTTATTTATTTAGTGCATGATACTTAATGTGCATATTGTATTGGTATTTTAGAACTACCGTACAGTAGAAATTTCGCGACTAACATTTTCGAGGCGCGTGGAACGCCGCGCCGCGCCGCGCGCCGCCGTGGGGAAATAAGTAGCATTTATTAATACTGCTAAATTGTTTATAACAAATTTTTAATTGTTGCTAACCTCAAACATGTTTCTTTTAATCACGTTTGTTAACCACTGTCCTATTTTATTAATTGTAAAATTTTTTTGATAATATTTTCAAATAAGTTATAATAAAAAAGTTTTTTGAAAAAATTTTTTCGTTATAACAAGCTAATTGCTAAGGTTGATTGTTTTTTCATTTCAAATTTACTAAATGTTATTTCCCACCAACAACAATAATAAAAGTAAAAATACAAGATTCATAGGACAAATGTTAAAAGTTTAAAGAAAAGGTTTTATTTTTTAATTGTTTTGTGAAGCTTGTCATAAAAGTTGTATTGCTGTCCTCAGGACATTTAGTTGTGAACAGCGTAACTAGCGCAAGCTTTCTTTTGGCTTTCGAAAACACTGAATATAAACTCTGTGGAGTGGATTAATTGATTTAGTCAAAAAATTAGTGAAGTGAACATAAACTTTTGAATAATTTTAAACAAAAACTAAACTGCAGATCCCTTAAAAGGCTTTACGCCAAGCTTTCAGAAAATAGGCCACTTTTGTCAGTGTTTGAATTTTAACGAAAATTTGTGAATTAGTGATAGAAATTTATCCACTCGGAGTCCACGTTAGTAATGTCAAACGAAACTTAGTTAATTTTAAGAAATATGAATCCGCATTGTATCTTAGAAAACTATCAATAAAACAAACTGATTTACTTTCCCCCATAATACCTTCCCATCGCTCTTAGAACTTGTTTCACAGTTGTGAAATTTGGTAAAAAATAAAAATAATTATTAAATAGCATATTTGGGCAAAGACCATCTTCAGGCTCTGTTTTCCAATCACTAAATTCACGCCCAGCGACTTTTCTTTCTCCTTAGAGTCCATGGGGCTCCCAACTTTCTTTGAGGAGGGTGCCCACCCTCCAGAGGGCAGCCGGGTAAATAGTAGCGGAACCTCGGCTAATCTTTCGAAGTTAGCCTCAATAAATAATACCCTCATAAAAAATATTCCCTCGAGAATAACTAACTTGAAACATGAGCATGATGTAGTTAATCTTGGTATCCTTAGCAATAAGATTGAACTAAGTAGTTTTAGAAACCTACCTTATGAAGCTGAGAACATAAAAATAGAAAGCAATAGCTTAATAGACATAGCCAATGGCTACTCCAAAAAGGAGAATCTAAAAAATCATTTCGACACTTCATGTAGGGCCGAATTGGAACCTTTACGTGGTGAAATTAGCTGTACGAATTTACCTAATTTACTTGTCAGACGATAGAGGGCTAGCAAGGTCGCCACGTAATACTTGTAAAGCTTGTAATATGCCACACTCGGATTATCAGTAAAACCACAGTTTCTATCAAAGACTAATTTTATTTTTTGTTAACATCAAAATTGTACCAATACATAAGTTCATTAGCCTTGCCAGCAATTGCTGAACAGCCTAACCTACATAATATTGTCCAGTCAATATACTTAATAATTATAATATACTGGGTGATGCAGCTCCATACTACAGGTTGACACACCCCAAATGGTTCATAAAGAGAGTAAAAACCACTAAAAGCTAATTTGAATACAGATTTTAAAGTTTTTAATGGAAATTCATATGCCAGTGGCGCTTTTATAGGCAGATGTTTTTTTTGTGGTAATTACGCCAATAAAATGACACATGAAAATAGACTTTTTTTTTGCAGCGATATCATTTAATCCTATTCATCTTCTGCGTTATCATTTATACTGTCGTCATTGAAATACAGTTAATGAATAAGCAAAAAAAAACTAAATAAAAGACATGATCTACCATGGCCTGGACAAGATTTTATCAGTGATTATATTGGACATCACATGGCAATTCGATATATGCCCTCATTGTCATGCCATCCAAAATACCTGTAATTAAAATGAGCGTTCGCAATCTTGTTAATGTATTTATAAAAAAACAAAGAACTGGTTTGTTTTTAAATAGTTAAAAAGGTAAGTAAAGTATGTTGAAAAATGTGTCCAATCTAATATAATAGTCCTGTAGACATTTTAATCATATGTTAACTGTAATTTCTAACTTCCTACTTTACACAGTTATCTTACAGTCAACTAACATAACTTTCTTAGTTTAATTCGTTGGTGCATCGTATGGTCTCCAGGTACATTAGCATCTGCAACTTTAATGAAGGCTCTAACATTTTGACTGCCGCAGAATTCCCCAACTGAAGCCTTAATTAAACTACGGTGACAGAAAATTTGGAACTTAAATGTTATCTTTGAATAGAATGGATAATGCGTAGAATACCTGGTTAATGTGGCGAAATAAACTAAATGTTTCATGTTATAAAAAATATAAGAAGGTAATACACACAATTTGGTCAGAAGTCTTACGTATTTTTTGCCTAAACGTTAAGCAGTGTGGTAGAAAAACAATCTTCGAAGCTTCAAATATTTTTTTTTTTAAATTGGTAAGTCTAAATTTTTAAATATATTAATAATAGGTAGTACTGGTTGGAGGTACGGTTTTCAATCAGCAGTAAATTTGAATTAAACACTACAGGCCTTTTAATTTTAGATATTGATTTAAATAAAAATCGAATAATAAACTTCGTAATTTAAAAGCCGCCATGTATATTGAACCAGGGAACTATAGAATATTATGCAAGCTCTACCTATAAATTTGCATTGAAAATCAGCAATACAAATTGTCAAAAATTAAAATTGTTGGTTGAACTAAACTTTGCGATCCCAGAAACTCCGAAAACTTAAAAAAGGTAATGAGTCTGACTGTTTGACTCTGGTTTTTTACTTGGAAAGCTGTCCGATCAATGAAATTTAAAAAAAAGTTAACATAGACAAATGTATAAAGAATTTATATATATCTGCCAAAAAATTTGCATACGTCAAAGTTCAATAGTATGAAATTTTAACATAATATTATAACGATTATATTCCGGAATACAAAAATTATTTATTTCAAAAATTGTAATAATAATGAATATATAATTCAAAAACGTTAACGGAAGTTTTTCAGCTTTTTGTAATGTATTCTAACTTATAATAATTCACGTTAAGAATCATTAACATATTGTTCCTATAAGCTTATATTTTTACTCAGTATTTTTCGATATTTAGGTTTATTATTTAAAAGGAAAATTTAAAAATGTCGTATATATTTTTCGAAGTAGATCTGTGTTTTTATTACGCTCCTATGTAAGGAAAGGATAAAAGTTACGATTAAAGTAGAAGTAGATCCGTGTTTCTATTAAGCTCCTATGTAAGGTAAGAATCAAATTACGATTTAAGTAGTTATTAATAACTTTATTTTACAGTAGTTGGTAGAACTGATATTGTCAATATTAGCTATAAAAATGAGGTTAACAATTTCACTCGCAGAAATCATCATCAGGGATAATTTCTTCAAAAATAGATGCAAATTCGTTATATGGACAGAAAGCATCACAGCCAGGAATTATTAGTAGTCTTGGCGTCCTTGTGCTCCAATCTTGATAGTAAACCTACAACAAATTATTTTTTTATAAAACAAAAGTTCCTAAATATCTATACGTTTAAGTTATTTTAAATTATAAAAACTTTTATGGTAAATATCACAAAACGTTATGCAGAATGTATAGATGAATCTATCTTTCTCTGACTTTTTGTAAAAGAAGTCAGGTAGACCAATTTTCCAAAACAAATATTATTTATTGCTTAGTTTTAATGCATTACATTATAATATTTTATCCCTTTTAAACTAACTAGGATAGCTAAAATATTACAGCTAAAATTTCCTTAAAAGGAAGTTTAAGTTTACCAAGAAAAATGGCACTATTATTAAAGGTACTAAACATGTGATCAAATAAAGCTGCATTTAAAATTGCCTATATGAAATTAAAAAAGGTTAAATTTACTTTAAATCCGTATACACCATTAATCAGGTGCACTTCAACTAAAACATGTGATCCATAGCTTGGAATTTTGTCGTCATATACTCCAAGAGTTATCAAAAAGTTTGCAACATTTCGTTCATGAGCTGAGTAAAGGAACATTTTTCTAGTTTCAGGAGAAAGATCTCCGTTGATCTTGGCTTCAGTGTCATTTAGGATTTTCTTCAAGAGGAAACCTATTAAAACGAAAAAGTGGTAACGAGAGCACTTAAATATTTCTATTAACTTATAAATATTTACAAAAAAACAAAAATTGACGAGGTAGTTATTGGTAAACATATTATTCCTTACCACCAGCGATTTTCTTCAAGTCGGTAGTATTGGTTCCAATGTAATAAACGTCTTTCGTGATTTTTTCCAACGCGTCGGGCCACACAGGGCTTAACCAATCCTCCAACGGATATCCATATTCTTCCTAGAATAAAAGAACCTAAAGGTAATATTTATACAATTGGCCACAAAAAATTATTTCGTTTTTATCATTAGGCGTAAAATGATATTAATTTTAATTACTTAAATTTTTGTTCCAATAAGATTTCATAAATTATTTAGATGCACTTACCTGAGTAATTAACGAAAAGTATAGCCCAAAAATTGACGATGGGGTACTGAAATCTTGCCCAGTTTGATTCGAAATATATTCAAATACGTCATCGTAAACAGACAGAGCTTCTTGAATTTCATCCGAATTTTGGACAGCCGAGTTTAGAGTGTCGTAGTTGGAGCAGACAGATGTGCCGGTTAGTTCCTATAACCAATATTGTTTTTTAGAATATGTACGGAGCTACTGTTTTAAGGTTTTAATAATTTATTTAGATTTATAATTCATACCTTGTCGTTTGTCAGGTAGTTGTAAGGGATCGGCTGCCAACTGAGCCAAGGAAGCCATCTCTGTTCTCCAACCGGTGGATATAAACCAGCTAGTACTAGTTCTAATGACATCTTGGTTCTGTTAACATTTGTTGTTCTGGCTTCCAAATAGTTAATATTCCACGTTGGTCCAAGGAAGCGGTTGTATCGCTGACGCAAGGTTGTTCCTATTCTGTATTCGGTTCTTTTACCTTCCTAAATGAACATAAAAGATAATTATTTAATAAACTACTCTTTCGATGTGTTAATATTTCTTTTTGTAATAACTTACATTGGTTAACTGCGAGTAGCCATATGGTTCATAGAAACTCTCATTAGAAATAGGGTTGTTGGAATACGCGGAACTATCTGGAGTACGGTTGCCATGTCTAAAGAGCTAGAAAAAAAATACATTAGATTTATTTTGAAATGTGGTTTTATAGTATAAATAAATCAACAGAAAACAAGAGTGTGAGTATGACCATTTTTTAACTTCCCCATACAAGAGCTCATATATTAGAATATTAATTACTGTATAGGATATATAGGGGAAATTAAGAAATCATGGTTCTTGGGATTAGACCGTTTGAAATTAAAATTAATTACTATCCGACATTTCGCGTTCGATTGCACGAGGCATCTTCAGGGATCTTTACTCCACGAGAACTGAATGATAGTAATAGTAATTTGTTCTAATTTCTAATTCTAATTTGACACGGTCTAATCCCAAGAACCATGATATCTTAATTGACCAAAACCGTGAAAGCTTCCGTTCCATATAGGGGCAATATTGTAATCGCAACAATTTTCGAGAAATATAGCTTCGGTTTTCTCAGTTCTCAGAATATAAAAACTTAGAAAACTTTATGATGTCTGTACGTATGTGCGGTGTGTATGTACAAACGATAACTTGAGAACAGTCAAACTAATTCGCTTCAAATTTGCACCAAAAACTGTCAAGGTATTAGATTTCGGGAGTAATCGGTGTATATCCTTGATATTTTTAGGAGGTATACAAGCGCAAAAAAATATATATTTGAGAACGCACAAACTGATAACACTCAAACTGAAAATAGAAATATCGTAGTTGGGGTAAATGTTTTCACACCGAAAAATTATGGAAGTCACTGCCATAGAAACTTATTTTTTTTTTCACTTACAAAGAGTACTGCCTAAGGGTAAAACAGCTTTTTAAAGCAAAAATATTTTTTTTTATTTTAGAAACTAGTAATTAAAAAAATGGCATAACAATTTTTGCATATAAATGTTTCGTCCAGATATTCGCAAAGAAGACCATGATGTGAAGGGGCTCTATCTTGGTGAAATAAAAAAAAACGGTTTTCTATAATAGCTGGATTGATATGTTACCCCTAAAAGTCAAATTTTATGTTATCATCATATGGTTTACAAACTGCATACTTTCATAGCTAAGCGTAAGAAAACTAACTTAGTTGCATGTCCCATCTGTTAACTATAAGTATGTCAGAACTTCACTTGCACCTGCTAGCGGGAAATATGGATTTTTTGGTTGTCTATTCAAACAAGTTAGTTCATTTCTGAAACTTACTTCAACTTAGCTTAGTAGGTTGGTTACAAACTTTAAGCAACTATAATTTAAGAAAAGACTGAATAGAGAATAGTATTTTTAACCGATAATTTTTGACATTATTAACATAGGAGAGATCCGAACAAATGAGGTTAAATTAAACTTCTAAATTGGGTGTCAACAAATCTTTGGTTTCTTACGATTTTAAAGCTATGTTTGTCTGTTTTTTTTCTTTGATTTATTTTGGGAGACTCTCCTTATATTATGTCGTATTCAAATTATTCGTCAAAATACTATTGATCTAAAACTGACTTTTTATTCTAGTTATTTTCGATAAATATTACTAGATTTAAAGAAATATTGTTATTTTAAAAGTACAGTTATTTAAATTACCTTTAAAAATTGTTCATATGGGAAAATATAGAAAATGGAAAATGAGGAATATACGCAAAAACGAAACAAAAAAAGTCAGGTTTAACGAAAATAAACAAATATGGAAAAAATCGCAGGTTTTACCGTATAAAAAAGAATTAAGTAATTGAACAAAAAAGTAAATATATATTTTAGTAATGCTTTATATTTCGTTTCTCTCTATATCATAAAACATATATTTAGAAAACATTATGATATCTGTACGGATGTGTATGTGTATGTATAAACGATAACTTGAGAAGAGAGTCAAACTGATTCCTTTCAAATTTGCATCAAGTTATTAGATTTGATTTCGGGTGTCATGGGCGTAGATCTTCGATATTTTTAGGTGGTATACAAAAGCAAGTATATATATATATATATATATATATATATATATATACATGTTGAGAACGCACAAACTGATAACAATCGAACTGAAAATAGAAATATCGTAGTTGGGGTAAATGTTTTCGCATCGAAAAATTGTGGAAGTCACTGGCTTAAGTATCTATACTTAATTTTTTTTACATACACAGGGTGATGCTTGCGTTAATATTAATTATTATTATTAATATATAATATTAATTAATATCAAGCAACATTTTTTTTTATAAATTTTAGTAACTAAAAAAAACGGCAAAAGACGACAAACTTCTTCGATTTTTTTTAAATAAACCACAATTTGATAAAACATTGGAGTATATTTAACAAAAACACCATTTTTATATATCTGGATTTAAATTAAAGTTTTGAAATTATTATTTATTTTGTCTCGAACAACAGACCTATATTTACTCTATTTTACAAAAAAAATTATAAAATGAAAAATATATGCAACCGAAAGGTGAACAAAAAAAGTCACGTTTAACTAAAGTAAATAAGTACGCACAAAAATCGCAGGTTTTACCGTGAACAAAAAAGTAAATGTATATTTTAGTAATGCAATATATTTCGTTTACTTACGGCATGAACTAAAACTAATGTATCATCGTTAGATGGACGACCACTAGCTACACTAAGGTAGCAAAAGGTCACGATGACTAGAGCTGAGATGAGGCAGTTCATTGTAGATGAATGCTTGATTTTGGCATGGCGGGTATTGCTTTTATAATAAAATTTAGATTAGTTGCAAACCTTTATCTTAAAGAATTAATTACATCAATCATATCTATTGAAAATATTTATTAGTTATCGCTAAGCTTCTAAAATAATTGTAAGATTAACTATTATTACCGGCACGAGTGGACCAAAGTGTCATACAACATTTTTTAGTATATTGACTACAAAAGCAATTTAATTATAAAGATAAAAATATCCTCCTTAAGATCACATTTTTCGTAAAATATAGAACGACTATTACTTTAACTGATTGTACTAAAAATGTTATGTCAAAATATGTGTTAAACCGATTTATATTTATAAAAATCGCTCTTTCATAACAGACGTTCCTGATTTTTACGGAAAAACACAAGACATTGCATTAAAGGTAAATTTCATTCTGAAAACACGTGCGAAAGTAATGAAATAAAAAATTCTGCCTCTATAACGTGTATATTAACTTAAATCTAAAATTATAGCAGAGCGCTTTCGACTAACTAGTCATCATCAATGCTACTCGTCAGTGAACAGGCAGAAAGATACACATTTTTAAAATCAATGCGCTTAAAAGCTTTTTACATGTAACAAAAACAAAACAATGCCATAAAAGGGTTCTTCATGCCTACCTAAAATATGGCTGCCTATTAAGCAATCAAAAAAATTAAAATACAATTTGATGTTCGTCAACTTTTGTTTTGTCTTTGTTACATGTAAATAGCTTTTAAGTGCCTTGATTTTAGAATCATGTACCTATCTACCTGTTCGCTGGCGAGTACCATTCATGATGACTAGTTAGTGGAAAGCGCTCTGCTATAATTTGGCATTGGATAATATACACAAAATATTTGTGAATTCAGATTATATTTACAGGTTATAATTTTTAGGGCGAATTTTTTAAGAATTTTAAGCTAAACTTATAGATTGAGTTTTTAAATTCACCTATGGCAGAGTACTATTCTGGTATTTCAAATTCAGGTTGAGTTCATATTAAACTATAAAATTGGCCCAAAAAAGGTTAAAGAATTATAATTTTTAAAAAATTATCTTTTCTTAATTATGAGGTAGTTTAGAAGGCGATTACTGTGATAAAGTGACTAGTATGATCTTCCTGTGTTTCTCAAGGCGTTTTTAGGATTTTAACTTCCCTCGTGAAAGTGAAGTATTGTAATCGTCAAAAAATCACCATTCGAGATTTTTACGTTTCAGGGTTCCTAGATGCCAAAAAACATGTTTTCTCAATTCCGTTGGTCTGTGTGTCGATCTATCTGATCGCAGCATAGCTAAAAAACTACTTACCCGATATGATTAAAATTAAGGGTCAGGTGGGGATGACCTGGTAACATTTTAGTGAAAATTCAGTATGGCAAAACAAACTGGCGGCCTAGTGAAACGTGTAAAAAAATTATTGCGAAAAACTGCTCATTAAATTTATCTCAAATTTACACAAAAATCAAGTATTATGTAACCTGTAAAATTTTCGTATAAATCCAAAGTTCAAACCGGAAAAACTACTTAATGGACTGATTTCAAATTGTGTGCTATAACTTATTGTAGTATAAAGATAAACTAGTAAAATTGTGGTACTAATTCAATATCGCGGAACAAAATGGCGGCTAAATAAAACTATTGTAATCGCGAAAAAATCACCTTTTTAGGATTTACATATCTTTACGTTTTAGCGTCCCTAAGTGCCAAAAAACATGTTTTATCAATGTCGTCGGTCCGTCTGTCGGTTTGTCTGTCAGCCAGTTTGTGTGACTTCAAATTTTTGTCAAAATTTAAGGGTCATATTGGAAACACTTGTAATATTTTGGTGGAAATCCAATACGCCGGAACAAGATTACGGCTAGTGAAACAAAAAAAAAACTAGCTACCTAATTTACCTCAAATTTTGCACCAAAATCAAATGTTAGAAAGGACTGAACTTTTGGTAACATTTTGGTAAAAGTATAGGACATCTGAATAAAATGCAAGCCTAATAAAATATTTAAAAAATGGGCATGAAAAAACTATTTTTTAGATTAATTTTGAATTTTGGGCAAGCATTAAGTGTGATATAAAGATAAATTGGTAAAGTTGTGGTACCAATTCAAGATGCCGAAACAAAATGGACGAAAAATTAAATGTGATATAGGGATATACTGGTACGAATTCAAAATAACAAATTGGCGTTGTGTGTCAATGTAAAAACTATTTATTATTACTTATTTCCCTCGTAAAGGAGAAATATTGTAATCTTGAACAAAATCACTCTCCGAGATTTGTTCAGGTCTTCACTCTCAGGAAGCCGGAAAACATGTTTTCTCAATTCCGTCGGTCTGTCTGCCAGTCGATCTGGCTGCCCGCAGCATAGCTAAAAAATTTCTTGCCTGATTGACTTTAATTTTTGGTCAAAAATTCATATGGGAATGACCTGGTAACATGTTAATTAAAATGCTAAAAAACTTATTGCTCAAAACTTCCTATTAAACCCCAAATTTTGCAAAAAAATCAAGTATTCAGTAGTAATTAACCAGAAAAATACGAATCCAAGATCGTGGTACGAATTCAAGATAGTGGACCAAAACGGCGTTCAAATAAAATGTTTATAATCGTGAAAAAAATTACAGGTCTTAGCGTCCCTAGATACCAAAAATATGTTTTCTCAATTCTATTTGTCTGTCTGTCGGTCTGTCAGTTCGCGGCGTAGCTTAAAACTGCTTATCCGATTTACTTTAAACTTTGGTCAGAAATTAACGGTTATGTGGGGATAAACTTGTATTATTTTGGTAAAAACCCATATGACGGAACAAAATGGAGGCTTAGTGAAATTAAATTTTTACCTCGATTTTTACTAAAAAAACAATTTTCCAATTTGCCTTAAATTTTGCCAAAAATCAAGGAATCGACCTTTTATATTTTGGTATGAATCCAAAAGAGCAAAACGAAATGGCGGCCTAATAAATTATTAAAAAAAAATCAGTCTGACTTATTAGTATAATTTCAAATTTTGAACATCCATTAAGAGTAATATAGAAATAATCTGGTAAAATTATGATACGAATTTAAGGTGGAGAAACAAAATGGCGGCCAAATAAATTGTCTAAAAAATCACCAAAATTGAATGTGATACAGAGATGAACTGGTACGAATTCAAAATGATGATATCATACCCAAAAAATAAGTGTGACATAGGTAGAAATTGGTAAAATGTGCCAACTACGTGCGGAACTAAATTGGGTTACCCTTTACTATTCCTAATGTGAGGAAAGATTCATATTCATAACGAGGGAAGTTCCGAGTAAAGGAAATTTACCGATTTCTTGTATCTATTTTAATTAACGCAATATGTAATTTTTTTGAGAAATTGACATGTATTCAACAAGTTGTCGTTTAATCACCAAGGTCGGTTTTACGGTTTTTGATATATTTTACCAATATCACTAATCGAAGTGTTAAGAGTTCCACTACTTGATTTATACCAGATGGTTCAATAAGACAATGCAAACTAGAAAACGTTTTTATTTATTTTAATGAATTTTAAAAAAATCCTTACAAACAACAGTAGTAATATTAGAGACCTGTATATTTAGTTGGTTCTTCTCTAGATTCTAGTACCAACATATGAGTAATGGACGGGATTTTTTTTTCGATATATCGTATCTAAAATTTGAATAGGTCGATATATCAATATTTATCAATATATCGATAGTTATTAGTTAGTTAGTATATTTATCTATATTTCGACAACTATGGATAGTTACCGATATATCGGTAGTTATCGATATTTCGATATTTATTGATTTATTAGTCACAATAAAATCTTAAATGATGACTTAAATTTCCTAAAGGCTGTCCTTTTTAAAGGTTTCGGGGGCCCGCTTATGGTTTTACAACTTTATTCGCCGCATTAGTCTATATTAGCATATATAACTGATACGGATATATGTATTTTACTGACTGAATATTATGAGCAATGTATTCAATGTTTAGCCTTTAAAAAATTAAAGCCTGAAACAATACAAATTCTGTTAATTTTGCTCGGACTTACATACATAAATATGTATATATACCGATTATTTCATGGCGGTTTGACCAGTCTGAATTAATTTTTAAGAAAGTATTAAAGGTGAAGCAAGGGTGGTCCGAGAGAAAGCATTTTGAAAAAGAAAATATCGGGATGGCACCATTTTGAATATTTTGCTGAGCAAGAGTTTTCACTTTTACATATTGCCTTAAAATTTGGTGTATGAAGCATAATTAACCAAAAAACTAATTAGGGGGGTACCTTAAGCTAAATCCCCAGGACATAGGGAAGGGGATCTAGTTTCTTTAAAGGCCAGTACGGTTTTTATAAACCCTATTGGTTCCTGAAAACAATAAATAACTTTATTTTTAACACAAAAAAAATTATCTTGGATATTGGGAGTGTAGAAGGAAAAAAGAAGGTTGTCTAAAATATCGAGTTTGATATGGTTTTCGGGATTTTTAGGGTCATGGACTTCAGTTTTAGCATTTTAATTTCTGACTATCTTTATTGCTGATTTTTTATGTACATTTATAGATGGCGCTAATATTTTAATATAAAATATTGTACAATGAACATTCCGGGGAGATTTTTTAAAAAACATATTAAAGCGAATAAAAACGATGAAATTGTGATTTTTAATTTTTTGCGCGTGAAAGTTTCCGTGATATATTTAAAATGATTTAATATATTGCTATTTAGTGCATGTGTACAAGTACAAAAGTAAACAGCTACATCCTCAAGGAGCGGGGAGGCAAACTCGATATCTTTTCAGCTTATTTCGGTAGGCAATTATAAATCTTAATAAATGTTGATAATATTAAATGATTTTATTCTGGACACCAAATATTTGTCATTAACTAAGGTGTGTGGTGGGGAGGCGGTAAAATCGCAAGAAGGGAATTACCAAAAGATGTGTTTCATAGAGTTTTCACGCTTTTAAGGACACAAAATTAAAATTTGGTAATCATTTTAATTTGTCGTTTCTCTGTCAATAATGCTTTTTATATAATAATTATATTAGCGTGTTCTAGCAAAATTGTAAGTGGAATGGACCTCAGTACTTGCTTATTTTATTATTTAATTGTGTTTTTATTAATAACCTATACCCAAGGAAATAAAGTATCAACAAAATCAAGAAATAAATATATGGTTTAAGAAAACATCTGTAGATTTGATTCATCAGCCAAATTTTGATAGCCAGATTGATCGAATTACGTGTTTTTCCAACACAGTTTTTAATTTTCTGGCGTAATAAAATCAGCGTCACTAACCGCTGTGATCTCTAGATATTTAAATACGCAGTTTTTACTCAATTCGTAAATATGTTCGCAACATAAGATTTTTTTAGTTGTATTCTAATAAAAACTATTTATTTTCTGCATGTATAATAGCTATAGAAAAATGAAAAACACTAATAAACGTACAATATATATATATATATATATATATATATATATATATATATATATATATATATTTTTTTGTCATTTATGGCATGCCTATCGATCGTAAATTTCCCTTTTCTTTTTATGTAATTCCGTTTTTAAAATTGGTCAAAATCGAAAGTGTGATTATTTTGTTGTGCGCGTTTTGATAATGCAGTTTGGTTTTTGTTTCGTACTATGGGCATAGATTCTTGACTGTAAATATGGTTGATATAATCCTTGCATGCTATGATATACTATATGTGTCTTTTTTAATTTTGAGGTTTTTGTTTTAAGTTTTGTGTCGGTACATATATATATATATATATATATATATATATATATATATATATATATATATATATATATATATAATATATATATATATATATATATATATATATATATATATATATATATAAATATCGATATCTATCGGTATATCGATATCAATCAATATATTGATACCTATCGAGAGTTATCGATATACGATGATTATCGATAACTATCCACATATCGATAAATAAAATGTATCGATAGGTGATGTGTTATCGCCTATCGATAGATAAAATCTAATATCGCCCATTCCTAATCCTGGCATATATTCAATTATTTTAATGATGAAATGTTGAGGTAATCGCTTCCATACAG
This sequence comes from Kuschelorhynchus macadamiae, assembly GCA_030620095.1. Lineage (NCBI taxonomy): Eukaryota > Metazoa > Arthropoda > Insecta > Coleoptera > Curculionidae > Kuschelorhynchus > Kuschelorhynchus macadamiae. The sequence goes on along the minus strand of JAUTXW010000613.1, from coordinate 2,212,713 downwards.
CAGTCACTTTCGGTAGCCAGTGTCTTACCATTATGGTAATTACATTTGCTCAAAATTGTAACGACTTTGTTATTTTAGTTAACGATAATGCGCGTCTCCAAGGAGCTGTAATTGTTAGTGGAGTTTTGAAAGTAAATGATATCACCAGAATTGTAGGGGTACCAAAGTCACCAGTCCATAGTAATCTAGCATATATGGCCAAGTCTTTAAATTATCGTTAAGACAAAGAGACGACAAGAAAACTATTGATCAATTGGCCAGGGGAAGGGCAGAGTTGTTCCTCTCTAATTCCGAGTGGCGTAGCTACATCATCATCAGCAATGTAAGAGGGCTCACGGATGCTAGGGGCTCGGCGATAATATGTAATGAAGAGCAAGGAAAAGTATGGATGACTTTTTTTAGTCATAATTTATTTTCTGTCGTGCATATGGGTGGCTCTTTGTTGAAAACTAGCGGGGGTGGGTGAAAGGAAAATTAAGTATTTACTTCACTACTAATTCCTCTGACCAATTGATCAGTCATAATCCCTAGAACAGAACTTGAGAATTAAACCCCGCAACTACTAATTATATGTCAAGTGTAAAAGTAACTCCAGCAAATTTCGGAAAACAATGAGAAATATTGCGATCGTAAAAAAAGCACGCGCCGAGAGTTTTGCAGATATTTGCAATTTGAGGTCCATAGATCCCAAAAAAAACTTGTCCTATTTCCACCGGCCTGAGGTTCTCTTTGTATGCAACAAAGTACTACTTTTGACTACTGATTGACTTCGAATTTTGGTCGAAAATCAAAGGTCATTTGTGGATGGAATGGTAAAATATGATGGAAGAAAATGGCGGCCTTACAAAATGTTTAAAAAAACTACCGAGGAAATTATTTAATAAAAAGTCATCAAATTTTTTACAAAAATCAAGTATGATATAAGGATAAACTGGTCAAATTTTGATGTAAAGCCATTCTGGGATAACAAAATATCAGCTTAATAAAATGTTAAGAAGTTCGGTACTAAGAACCAAAGTTGATTTGAAATGTTGCACAGAAATTAAGTGTGAAATTGAGGTAAAATATAAGTAAAATTTAGGTGTGAATCCTATATGGCAAAATAACAACGGTTTAACAAATTATTTAAATATTCTATTACGTGTATGTATAGAGAAAAATAATAAATCACATACATACTATATAAATAAATCTATGCAGAATTGTTAATACCAATTATAATAATAATAATGTTTTGAAACAATGTGTCAGCAGTATATGTCGCATTGGCGTTTCTAAGTTTATAGCTTTAGAATTGCAAAACGTTAACATCCCACCAGAAACTTGTTCAATACTTAAACATTAACATTTTTGTAAACCGTAAAACCGTGAAAAAAAAAATAATAATAATAGTAAAATAGTTAAGAAACAAATAAAAAATCGGTAAATTAGGCTTTATCTACTACACACAGATTTTATCTGAAAAATCCCATAAGCAGAGAACTATGTACGCGGCAGTTTATAGTTAGCTTTTATCAAACAAGCTAAAAATTAGTAATTGTTATTTACTATTGTTAAACATATTCGATTGTTGGTTTGGAACTACCCATTAAATGATTGAAAAATATAAATTATTTTTCAAATAAAGAAAAACATGCGTTTGTAAAAAATATCAAAGCTGAAATAAGGAAAACTAATATAACCATAACACTGCCTCCTCGTCAGAACCCAAAAGCAACAAAACATAATGTAATAATTGACACTTGAATGTTTACGGTTTTAGAAAAGAGGAAGTTACTGCTTGAAGTACTGCTAATCTCTTACCTGTTTTTATAGGCTTTTCGAATCTAATATAAAATAATATAAATTTCATATACACGGAACTTCCCTCGTTATGAACCTTTTATTAAGAACACTATATTATGACTCCATTTAGTTCCGCACACAGTCATTTTGTAACACATATAAATTGTGATTTTTTTAATTTTGGTAGACTAAAGGAAGAATTCGGGAAGGAATTTTCAGGTTGGTTATACCCAATTACTCTAAAGTGTTCTAATAAGGAATCTCTCCTGTTGTTTAGAAAAGGTAACAACCTATATATGTAACTGCTAAATGACTATATGCAAAACTAAGAACCATACTTTACTATTTCTAACAAAAGGAAGAACCAGTAAAGAGATAGTTCCTGTTATACCATTTTTATATATTTTTTTGAATAGGCTGCCATTGTGTTCCACGATATAGGATTCGTATACTAATATTATACCAGTTCTACCAATTTCTTGGATTTTAGCATATCTAATGTTTATGCCAAATTTGAAGTTAGTTGAAAAAGAAAGTTTTTTTACGCTAATTTTTTAAATAATTTATATAGCCGCCATTTTGTTTCGCAATCTTAAATTTGTACCGACATTTTACCAGCTAATCTCTATTTTTTCTTAATTAATCGAATAAGTAGTTTGTCAGACTGAGTTTTTAAACATATAACTAGTAGGTATAGGACGCCTACTTTGATTCGTACCGAAATGTCACCAGTTTATTCCTACGTCATAATTTTAGTAGTTCTTTAGTAATAATTTTTTAACAATTTACTAGGCGGTCGTTATGTTCCTCCATATTGTATTTTTACCGAGAGTTTTCAGTGTGTATGTTCTGGCCAAAGTTTTAAATTAGTTGGATAGCTTTTAGCTATAATATGAAACCGACTAAAATGAGAAAACATGTTTTTTGGCATATAAGGGCACTCAGTCATGAACATCTGAGAGAATCTCAGAGGGTGATTTCTTCACCACTGCAATACTTCTCTCTCTCTCTCTCTCTCTCTCTCTTACGAGGGAAGTGAATGGTCCAAATAAACGTCTAATAAAGTAAAACTGATATATCATTTTTTGACAATCGGATTCACTAAAAGATAGAAACGTAAATTTTATTTTACGTATTCGGTCTCTAAATAAATTTCAAATGCTTGGAACAACATTTTTGAGCATAACCCCGTACAATTTTAGCACAGCTCTATTAAGCTCTTTCCGCTGATTTAAAAAAAAGAGTTCAGATTTATTTTTTAAAGTTCTTATGATCTGAAAATTACATTAAGCTTTTAAATTACTTACGTTGATCAATTATTAGTTTTTATAAATTAGACCTGGTTATATTATGTTGAATAGAGTTCGCGACATAATTTAAAACTACTTAGCTGATCGACTTCAAATTTTGGTCAAAAATAAAGGCTCATATGGGGATGACTTGATAATATTTTGGTAAAAATCCAATCGGAACAAAATGGTGGCCTGGTAAAATGTTAAAAAAAGTATTGCTAAGTACTGATTTTGGTACGAATTCGAGATTGACAAACAAGTGTGCAAAAAGATAAAATGGTAAAATTGTGGTACGAATGCAAGATGGCGAAACAAAATGGCGGCCAAATAAAATGTTTAAAAAATAAACCTAAAAAATGCTTCTTATTCAATTGATTTAAAATTTTGCAGAAAAATTAAGTGTGATATAGGGATAAACTGGTACGAATTCACCTTAACGGAATAAAATGGCGGTCTTAAAAAATCATTATAAAAACTACTTACTAAATTTATTTCAGATTACGCCTAAAAATTAAGAGTGGCATAAGTAAAATACTGAGAAGTCCAATACGGTGAAACAAATTGGCGCCTAATAAAAATACTTGAAAAGGCAGTATACACGTGCTATTAAATTACTGTGGGTGGAATTAAATTGGGTTACACTTCACTATTCCAAATAATTGTATCGAGGTAAGAGGAAATTTATCGAATTATAAATTAACCTGGTATTCAAAAATGAAACTTTGAAGATGCCCATAAGCTTTAGCGCTCAAAAGCCTAATTTAATTAATTAGTTAGTATTAATATTAATTAATACTCATTTTCCCTGACTACATATAGATAGAGTATCGAAAAAAAATATGCAGAATATACTTGAATTTTCACAAAGTAAGTAAACTTAACGAAAACACTTGGTTAAAATTTTCACTTAGTTTATTTTACAAAATATAAATCACATGACAACTGTTTCGCCAACACTGTGGTTTCATCAGATGTTGGATCTTAAATAAAAGTGTAATACAAACTGCAGATTTTAAATACCTGAACCCGGTTTGCGTATATTATACATGAAAAATGTTCGGGATTTTCCCTTTTCCCTAGTTTAATAAAGATTTAACAGTGGGGAACTATTTAGGTCCAATTGATCTTTTAATAATGTGTTGTTATTTTTATGTTTGTTTATTTCCATACATTCTGGTAATTGCTGTTACACTTGCGTAAATACCGTTCCTACACCTCTGACGTGTTAAAATAGCTAATTTTCTTACACCCTTCTTGATTTAGTTGAGATTACTTATGTACAGGAAATTAGTCGACCCTCCTTGCAAATAAATACGGGTTTCTACTAAATTTGGGGGAGTGACACACGATTTTATATACCGATAACAGGCCAAAGGGGATTTATAGTCTATCGAGTGAGTTTGCCAACTTTACCACCGCATGGACTATTAATGATAGTTCTAACCCCTGAATTAAATTAAATAGTTTTATATGCTGCATACATTGGTTTTCGTATCTTGTGCTAATTAGCGTAAGAGCTTTATACTTGCTAATACAAAAAAGGAACAAGGCAGCAGGCATTACCTCTTGTAATTAAAATAATATAATAATAAATAAGAGTTATGACGTTTGTGTTATTAAGCATTTATATTAATAACAAGTTTCAAAATGGTATTTTTAAATAATTTTATTTTATGAAGACTCAATATGACGTAAAGAGGTAAAACATTTCACACTAAAATGTCAAAAACCTCCACAAACAATAGAATAAACCAGAATCTTAATATTGTGCAAAACTGGAGAATATTTAACAAAATAAAAAAATAATATTGTGCGGATGAATTCTAAAAAAAAAGAAAACAAATCGTAGGCATGTCCGCAAAAAAAAAGAAGAAAAATATGACACACTTTTCTCCAAGTTTCTTATATTTTTCAAGTTGGTTATACCGCTAACTGAAGAACTCTAATAAAATTGAAACACGTTTCTAATGGATATCATACGTCACCTTTGGCACGCCCACGATTTATTTTCCTCTTGTTAAAAAAAATGTCGCAGGAAAATTAGCAACATCTGCGACTGGTGCTGAAGCCATTGAAAGCCTTTGTGTTGTCATTCCAAAAGCATGATATGTGGCTATGTAGCACGTGTTTGATCAAATTAAATTCCCAATAACCCCGAATTTTAACTCATGTGAAATTGTGAAGCTAGTTCCAACAGTTTTAGTGACTTTTTCAACCCATTAATTCATGCACTTCTTGTCGTAAGTCTCTCCCAAAAGCTCTTGATCTAAAACCACTCTTTCTAGCTACGCTTTTGATATCGGCTACCCCCAACCCATATGGGGGCGCGCGCCCTATGTTTCTGGTCGTCTACCTCGGCTTCCATTATCTGATCTTTTTCGTCCATCTGTTGTCCTTTTGTCTGGCTATGTGATGTTAATATTCTTTATAACTCTTGTTCTTCTGTAGATTTGTTCATTTTTAATTTTATCTTTAAGTGAGATACCGAGAATTGCTCATTCCACTGCCTTTTGTGATGTTTGTTGGCATATCATTTCGTTAATAAACTGGTTTTCATTTCATAGATATTACCGGGTAGAACACAGGTGTTTGCAATATTTTATTTGTTCCGAAAATTTACAAAAAATGTTTTTATTTACTACTTCCGATATCAACTTAATAGTTGGTGCAACTATTAGAAACAATTTAAAGTCTTTTAAATCTTTTTAAAAATAAAAGGACAATCTAAATTGTTTTATACATATTAAGCTGTAAGTTTTAATTAGGCCTCTAGAGTAAAATTTTCAAGTTTGTAATGCTCTGTAATGTGAGCATTTTAAAATTAGTTAAAAATGCAGCGATCTTTCTTGATCATGTATGTATATTTCAATATTCTGTAACATAAAAACGAATGTAAATTTATTCCCCACACGGGATTTTTATTTTCTCTTTAATTTTATTATTATTCAAAATACAAATCTTCATTTCGAGCCAAGTTTGTCAATGTATAGGTTCTTTAACTTAGACGAATTCGTATATGACCGCCTTTAAATAATTTTTGAAATAAAATTTTAAAATAAATATTCACAAAACGTTATTAATACTTTTTTCATACTTGCCTAAAGCTTACTTGTAGTGTTATATCGGTTTATATCGAATTCTTCTGACCAAATAAAATGCTGGAAAAATTTGCTGTATCATTTGGGTATAGGGCACCCTGCATAAGTAACTTTTTAGTTTAGGTAAACTTTATGCTTCAATACGTTAAAACGCATTAAAATTTGAAAAATATAATCCTATAAAATATTTAAAAACTATGAAGTTTTTAAGTAAAACTTCTTTGCAGCCGGTGTAAGTCAAGGCGATGATCCACTCAAAAACCGTGTTCCAAAGACGATAAATAGGATGTTAATGCTCATATTGGTATGCGAGTCGAGTCGATTAAATTACAGATTTATAGACCGAGTACGTTAAAGCATCAAAATTGATGCCTTTGTAGTTAATTAATGTATTTTAAAAATGTAAAAAATGTTATAGACATTTTCGATAGTATTAGTGTGCTATGTTTATATTGAGCATTCAAGTGAATTATTGAATATTTTATTTTATCGTTCAAGTAGATCAATAAAATGTTTATATTAAGTTATAGACAATCAATTAAAAAAAGGGGTACAGCACAAATTTTCTATACGTCTTTCTGTGAAGTTTCAGTTCTTACATGCATGGTTGCTACGCAGCCAGAGTTTTGAATGAATAAAAGTACACTGCTGCGTTTTTTGTTATTTATTGTTAACACTTGTTTGTGGAAAATATTTCAAACTCTTCAAAACTTATATAAAAATTTGAAATATAAATTCGTTTTAAAGCTACGTAGTGTTGAAATATACATACTTTATACTTAGGTTCGCTACGATTTTAACTAATTTTAAAATATTTTTTGCACATCCTGTACCGTAGAGTCTACAGACTATAAAAATTAAGACTTAAGTGTACTATGATAAGAAAACATCATATTAAACGGCTAATAAAAATATAGAGCTTAATAGAATCTATTTCTTTCTATCTTCAAAAAAAATCTCAGAATATCTGAAAAAAATTTAAAAAACTTCAAATTGCTTTTTTCAATTTCACCAACGATTAAGATGATGTAACAATTAGAACTTTAAAATTATTTCGTTATACTTTCGAAATAAAGAAAGGCTTAAAATCGGCGATAAGCAATACAATTTGCAAGATACAGCTGAAAACCATGTCGTAATAGTTTCTTTTAAATGTTACTTAAAACTTCGCTTTTTCCGACTTGTTCTCTGTCCAGGTGACAGATTCGAAATAAAAATAATAGTAATAATAAATAAAAAAACAATGGGAGACAATATCGGATGATATTTTTAAGTGGTGAATAGGCGCATCATCCCACTTAGGTCGAATACTTTAATACCGCATCTTCTAAGAACTCAGTAATACAATAAAATTAAAATACAACCTGCAGTGAGTATTAAATAATGAATAAAAGAAGGAAAACTGTATGTCTGTTTCTGTCTTAAAAACACTCAAGTCAAAAGGTTTGGAAATTTATTAAGTAAGTCATAATTACAGGTCACAAATGTCATGTAGGACTAATTTTCTTTTATTTTGGCTTTTATCGTTAAGAATGAATCATAATTATTTAAATAGTAGTAGCGCAACGAAGTACTTGACTAAGATGCGTGATTCCTGGTAAAAATCCTGATTAATTTAAATTTAAAGAGCAAAAGTACAGAAGCTACGTTTTCTTTTTATTTCGCATCCATTAGTTGAATTCTCTCAATAGGTCAACTGGAGTTAATATTTAGAAAAAAGGTTCCGGCTTACTTTTTATGGAGAAAAGCTTTCAGTCAAATTTTCTAAAAACTTGATATGTTGTAGTTCTCGATCTCCTAATCAAGAACTCTTATGTATGCAACTTTATCATGCGGCTAGTTTTTGGCATACTCAGTAAATTGTCATTTTATGCAAAATTTATACTTTTTTGTTTTAAATACTTAATGCACGTTCAGATAAGTCAGTTGCCTAAAATATTTTTTATTAGAAGCTCATATATGTTAAAGTAAAAATAAACTTATACAGGGTATAGCTGTATTCCGGATAGAGCTAATTTTTGTTTCATATTCTAGTGCACTCACAAAACGAAAATTCCTATTTTTATTAAAGCTCCATTATGCAAAACGAACAGTCAGATTTTGCCGAATTTGTGTTTATCAAAACTAAATGGAAATTAAATAACTGTATCGAACATTTTTGTAAACAACTGATATTATAGTGCATTATTTGTATTGTGGCGACTGAATGTCTCCCACATTTGTCTGCCAAAGTTAAAATTTGCGCATAACACACTGTATATATTTGTTTTTCTTTTCATTGTTACTGCATAACATACTGTACATATTTATTTTATTTTACATTTACTTTTTTAATCTAGGCTAATTATCTATTGCTATTGAGAAATGTAACAATTTGTAGGTACTTAGGTTTCTGTACATAATTGTGGGAATTTCCATTGGCATTTAGAGTCTAATTTAGTTTTAAGGTTCTTGTATGCTATCCGTTAATTTTTATTTTTACAACACTTCTTTGTACGATTTAAAAATATGTTGTTGCACGTTCGAACCATCACCGATAGTAAACTGTTTATTGCATTTAGGGTTTATGATAGGAAAATACTGAAACGACCCTTCTTAGTAAAGCTTTCTCCAAATTCCCATTTTACTATCTGTAATGAATGTTTTTATTTTGAGCATGGGAAAGTTTACGAAGATAAAAAAAACCCCTTTTGCCAACGAATAGGACCAATCAAAGCGAGGAATTTTGGCACAGGGGGTGGAACTTTATGTTTCTTGAGATTTGTATTAATATTAGAGGAGGACTCTGTCTTTGGACTTGCAAGAAGTCGGATGTGAATTTTGTTGTTCTAGTTCAATAGACTTATTTTATTTCGTTTTAACAGTGTTTCAATAAACTCTCACAGTTCATATAAAAAAGGAATGTCTTGGATATATAGCTAATCAAGCACACACATACGTTCCTAAAGTGGTGACCCCGACGTGATTTGTTTTGTGAGAGCAAGTAGTGTAATTAGTGCTTCAGTGTTTTAGTGATAAATTGAACAATCAACGTAAGTACCTAGTATTACAGTGAACTTTTTATCATTCCTTTTGTGGTAGGTTGTGTTTTAGTCAATACAACAGTCCCTAAGCTATCGTGAGTTTATTTGTAACAAATATTTCGCGGTATACCATGCCTAAGTCTGCGGCAGAAACCAACAGTACCATCCCTATCACGATAAATTCCGCGCCGCGACTTTCAGACTTTGACCCGTCGGATCCAGAACTTTGGTTTGTAATCGTAGAGGCTTGCTTTAATAGATCAAAAATCACAAACACCGAGCAAAAATATTTGGACATTCTCACGAAACTTCCGCCGCGATATATCAGCGAAGTGCGCGACATTGTGACGAAACCATTAGATTCTAATTCCTATTCCGAGCTAAAAGAACAACTCATAAAGCGGTTAAGTGCGAGCCAAGAACAGAAGACCAGGCAACTGCTAGAAAGCGAAGCTATGGGTGACGAAAAACCTTCCCAATTCCTTCGAAGACTGCAGATACTAGCAGTATCAGTAGTCCCGGAGACATTAGTGAGGAGTATTTGGGTAAGACGCTTACCAGCCAATTTACAACCTATACTAGCTATGCAATCACGTCAAACACTAAGTGAAACTGCGGAATTGGCTGACAATATATTTACTGCTCTGCCTGTGAGCCCTTCCGTAGCGGCAATCACACCTAAGCATTTGCAAGAATACCAGATTCTCCATTCCCTCATGCAACAACTAACACAGCAACTTTCAGTGGTCAAGGTAGAGCTAGCTAGTGTCAAGCAGGACGTGCATGCTTCAAGAGGAATGCGTAATTCCCGCACGCATTTTCGATCCCGATCCCAGTCGCGGCATCGCTCGCCATCTACACCTAGGGAAGTGCGCCCAGCCGGATTATGTTGGTACCACTGGCGCTACAAGCAGGAAGCCCAGAAATGCAATATGCCCTGTTCATGGAACCAGGGAAACCAACCGGGCAGTCACTGATGGCGGCAAATGACACCTGCCTTAATAAATCACCCCGCCTATTTATCTACGATCGTGAAACCGGACTTCGATTTCTCATCGACACCGGTGCCGATCTAAGCGTAATCCCGAGACTCCGAGTGGATGGCGCTCATACCAAATCAACCTACACACTTTCAGCTGCCAATGGTTCGTCTATAACCACATACGGAATAGTAGGGCGTACCCTCAACCTAGGACTCCGCCGAAATTTTCCATGGAGATTCATCATAGCTGACGTATCTCAACCTATCCTAGGAGCAGACTTCCTCGCACACTATGGACTGCTCCCGGATCTGCAGCAAGGCAAACTCTTGGACTCCACAACACAAATGGCATCACGTGGTGAGGTTTTGGAATGGACCGCTCCGACCGTCAAAGTAATTAATGGTGCTTCCCCTTTGCATGTGCTTCTGGAAAGGTTCCCGGGAATTACCAGACCAAACGGTGCTCCCAAACACATTAAACACAAAACTCAGCATCATATTATTACCTGGTCCGCCTGTCGCCCAGAAACCACGTCGCCTAGCTCCGGACAAATTAAAAACAGCAAGGAAGGAATTCGACACCATGGTAAAACTCGGACTTGCCAGGCCATCTAAAAGTCCTTGGTCCCCGCCGTTGCACCTAGTACCAAAAAACAACGGCGAATGTAGGCCCTGTGGGGATTATGGAGCTCTGAATAGCAGAACCTGTCCTGACCAATATGGCGTCCGCCATATCCAGGATTTCGCACAAGAGCTCCAAGGAAAATCGATTTTTTCAACCATCGACTTAATCCGTGCGTTCAACCAAATCCCAGTAGCTGAGGAGGACATCGCGAAAACAGCCATCACCACACCATTCGGATTGTTCGAATTTCCATTTATGACATTTGGACTTCGAAACGCAGCACAAACTTGTTTCATGGATAAAGTTACTCGAGGGTTGGACTATTGTTATGTGTATCTAGACGACATCCTTGTTGCCTCAACGACGCCCGAAGAACACCTCCGCCACATGGAAACACTGTTTCAGCGGCTTCAGCAATACGGCATCGTCATTAACCCAAGTAAATGTGTTTTTGGCCAGTCCCAAGTTAAATTCCTAGGATATTGCGTCTCACACGGAGGCACCCAATCACTGCCAGAAAAGGTCGAAACTATTCTGGCCTACCCAAAACCTGAAACGGCCAAGCAACTCGTCGCTTCCTGGGTATGGTGAATTTCTACCGGAGCCCAAAGCAGCCGAGATTCAAGCATCACTGAACAGACTCCTCAAGAAAAAAATCAAAGGAAGATCCCCGTTACACTGGACCACAGAAGGTCTAGCCTCGTTCGAAGCCAGCAAGAAAGCACTAGCCCAGGCTACCTTGTTGTCGCACCCAAATGTCAACGCACCCCTTGCTATATTCTGTGACGCTTCAGACTCTGCCATTGGCGCTGCCTTGCAGCAGTGGGTAAATGATCAGTGGCAACCACTTAGCTTTTTCTCCAAGAAACTCAGTCCTACAGAGTGCAAATATGGCGCTTATGACCGTGAGCTACTGGTCGCACACCTATCCGTCAAATATTTCAGATACATGGTGGAGGCAAGAAACTTTAGTATTTTTACGGACCATAAACTGCTGATATATGCATTTCGTCATAAGAAAAGCCTAATATCACCTCGACAGTTCCGGTACCTGGATTTTATCGGTCAATTCACGACAGACTTTCGGCATATAGCAGGGAGCGATAATGTGATTGCAGATGCCTTATCTAGGATTGATGAAGTTCATAAGTCAATCCACTACCACGCTCTAGCAACATCCCAGAACAGTGACGAGGAACTGACCAGATTTAAATAAAATATGTGACCGGCAAAATAAAGAACATAATCTGATAGCATGCATTCACGGGCGATAGATTTTTGTCATTTTAATGTACGATCCTTATGTGCTGGTTTTGATTTATTCACTGAAATGATTGTTGAGCACTCTTTTGATATCATTGGACTATCTGAGACTTGGTTAAATCCTGGTGTGGAGGATGGGGGAGTTAATATTCACAATTATAACATAGTAAGGAAGGATAGAGATGGGAGAGGGGGAGGAGTTGCATTTTACATAAAAAATATCTTTAAATATACAGTTTTAACAATAAATAATCAAAAGTCCGCCCTCGAACAGCTATGGATCTCCATTAAATGCGCGGGTAAGAAGTTGTGTTTTGGAGCTATATATAGGCCGCCTCACACTAATTTGTCATTGTGTATTGATGACTTGGAGGACACCTTGGTGAGTATGATACCCCAATTTGACTTTATTGCGTTTGGTGGTGATTTTAATGTTGATATGTTGGTTGCCAATAGCCCGAACGGTGTTGCGCTTTTGAATTTTTTCAATAAATACGGCTTTTCCCAGTGTGTAAAAAATCCGACGCGTGTAACTAATGGTTCTAGTACACTTTTAGATTTATTAGTGTGCAGTGATACTTCTCTTATAAATTCCACTGAAATTTTGGATGTTGGCAACATTTCCGACCATAAATTAGTGTCTTTTCAAATTAAATGTGCTAAAACCAAACCTAAACCATTCTATAAAACATACAGAGATTTCAAAAATTTTGATTATAATAATTTTTTAACCGATCTTAATGGAGTTAATTGGGAATATATATACTCATGCAGAGATGTTGATAGCATGGTTAACTTTCTGAATAATCAACTGAATACTCTCTTTAATAAGCATGCACCATTTATAACGACCAGAATATCTAAACCACCGGCACCTTGGTTAACTGACAACCTTAAATTTATGATGCGTCTGAGGGACAAAGCCCGTTTAAAATTTAAAAAACATAAAACTGCACCGTGTTGGGAGGAATATAAAGCCCTACGCAATCAAGTTAATATTGCCACCAGGGCTGAAAAGAAGGCTTTTTTGCAATACACATTTAAGCGCGATCCTAAGAATTTTTGGCGTACTATAGCCTACCTTAACCTAACGGACAATAATGCGAAGTCTAGCCAGATGAATGTGGTTGCCAATGATTTTAATAATTACTTTGTTAATGCATTGCCAATAGTGCCATCTGTGGACAGCACATTTATTGAGCAGAACTATTTTAACAAATATTTTGGAAATTACGAGTCTTTCAAATTCACTGTAGTTTCTAATGAATCAATAGAAAAAATAATTTCTAAAATAAAAACCAATTCAACTGGCTGTGATGGTATTAATCTCAAAATATTACTGTATATTACACCCCATTTAACTAACTTTATCACTTTCATTATAAATCAGTGTCTTCTATCCGGTGGTTTCCCTATTGCGTGGAAGCTTGCTCATATAGTTCCTGTTCCCAAGGTGTCTAATCCTAATCAGCTTAAAGACTTCCGACCTATTAGCATCTTGCCTTTATTTTCTAAAATTCTTGAAAAGATAGTAGCCGAACAGCTGTCTAACTATATTAATCAGCATAACATTCTTCCCTCAACTCAGTCAGGTTTCCGCGGTAGTCACAGTACTACTACAGCGTTACTTCAGGTAACAGACGATATCTACACAGCATGGGATCGCAACTTAACTACATGTCTCATTCTACTCGATTTTAGTAAGGCATTTGATACCTTAGACCATAATATATTACTAACTAAACTAAAATATTTCGGTATAGGGGATGTCGCTTTAACTTTTTTTAATAATTATTTAAGTAACAGACAACAACGAGTTTGTTATAACTCAACTATATCAACGATAGTTCCAGTTACAAAGGGTATACCACAAGGTAGTGTGTTAGGTCCACTGCTTTTTTCTTTATACACCGCGGACTTTTCAAAACATTTAAAACATCTTAAATCACATCAGTTTGCTGATGACACACAAGTGTACTTCTCCTTTTCTCCTTCTAATATAAATACTGCTGTCAGTTTTATCAATTCCGATCTCGAACTAATAGTTAAGGTATCTGAAGTGCATAGATTGGTACTTAATGAAAGCAAAAGTCAGCTTATGGTTTTCGGCAAGTCAAATACTAATGTTGTTTCTGACCCGAATTTTAAAATATTTATAAATGGATCTGAACTGGTGCCTGTCGAATCCTGTAGAAATCTCGGATTAATCCTAGATAATGAACTTAGGTTTTCCCAACACGTGTCCTCTCTAATTAAGAAAACCTATGGCAAACTGAAACTTTTATACATGCACAAAGATATCTTGGACCTTAATACCAAATTAAGACTTTCAGACTCATTAATACTCTCACATTTAAATTATTGTAATGTTGTTTTTTGGCCCGCCTTATACCAACGCGATCGTGATAGCTTACAAAAATTGCAGAATGCTTGTCTTAGGTTCTGTTATAATGTACGCAAATTTGATCATATAACGCCCTCACTTGTGGAGTCTGGATGGCTAACTGTAAAAGAGCGGTTTGAACTCCATATGGCGTGTCTGATTTACAAAATTGGGAATCAAGAATTACCTGAATATCTTTTCGGCAAGCTCCAAAAACGTTCGGATTTACATTACATCCATACGCGACATGGTAGTCTGTTTAGCGTCCCAGGGCACAACCACGAATTTTTTAAGAGATCTTTTAGTTATGTTTCAGTAAACTTATTCAACTCCCTCCCCTCCCAATTGAAGGAATCCTCTAGTATTAACACCTTTCGTAAAAAAGTTAAGACATATATTTTAACCAAACGTGACCAGCACTAAGGATGTTTATACATTTTGTCATTTATTATTAATAATTGAATAATATAATAATAAATTAAATAAATTATTAATAATTAAAAAAAATTAATAATTATATAACTTTTTCGAATTTTCTATTCGCTTTTCGCTTTTACCTCTCCTCAGTATATATTTTATTATTATTCTGGTCTATTAGGTAGTTATATTTAATTTGTAACCATTGAATTTATATGTTTTTTTCTTTAGGATAGTACTTTGAAAATCTAAGTACATAGGTATATTTACATTTAATATTTATGTTATTATTGTGTAACTAGGGTGGTTGTATGAGCAGCTGTAGTTGGATACCGCCACCTATCTTTAAATAATTATATAGATGTATTTGTTTATCTATAAAATAAAGACATTTATTATTATTATCATTATTATTATTTGGTCAAGACGATTCGGTCTTGAAAATGAGACAAATCCAAATTCCTTTCACTAACAACTCAATCTGGTACGATATGTCAACTTCAATAGGTAGACCATTTATTACGAAGCCATTCAGGAAACCAGTTTTTGACAGCATACACCAACTAAGCCTCCCCGGCGTCAGAGCCACAGTGAAACTAGCAACTCAGCGCTATGTTTGGCCATCTATGAAGAGTGACTCCAGGAAGTGGGCCCAATCCTGTCCTGAATGCCAGCGTTCGAGGGTCTCGCGTCATGTCATTAGTCCAGTCGGAACGTTTGCACCGCCCTCTAGCCGTTTTGAGCATGTTCACCTTGGCATAGTGATAATGCCGTTATCTGAGGGATACAGATATTGTCTGACCATGATAGACGGTTTTTTCAGGTGGCCTGAAGTAATACCACTGAAAGATCAGGAAGAAACCACTATTGCACGAGCCTTTTATGACAACTGAGTGTGCAGGTTTGGCGTTCCACTACGAGTCACCACCAATCAGGGCCGGCAATTTGAGTCTTGCCTGTTCAAGCAAATTAATTGTCTAATAGGCACCAATCATATTCGTACAACGGCATACCACCCCGCAGCTAATGGCATGATCGAAAGGTTTCATCGCCAAGTTAACTTCGATGTCATAATTCCCGCTGGACCCAGAGCCTACCCACAGTTTTGTTCGGTATCCGAATGGCTTGGAAAGAGGACCTCGACGCTACAGCTGCAGAGATGATATACGGCCAACCCATTCGCCTGCCTGGAGAGTTCTTAGCATCCCGCTCACTGAATATCCAAGATGATGACTCCAGCAACTTCGCCACTGAACTAAGGACACATTTTCTTGAGCTACGCCCCACCAATGGATCTAACCACGATGCAAAAAGAAAAACGTTTATTTTTAAAGATCTTCAAAAAGCCACTCATGTTTTTGTTCGCCATGACGCTCAGAAGAAGCCTCTGCAACATCCTTACGATGGCCCGTACCGCGTCGTTAGCCGGGAGATTAAGGCGTTCGTCGTTGACATAAGGGGACGCCACGTCACCGTCAGTATCGATCGACTCAAGCCAGCATATATCTTGAACAAGGACCCAGAGAACATGCCACTGTCACAAGATATGGAGACAGAATACGTCATTTACCCAGCAGGAATCCCTAGAAACGATCAAGTCACTCCCCAACCCGCAGAAATTACCACAACCAGATGTGTCTCGTAACGAGAAGAGGAAGCACACCAGCCACCAGATGGGAACCATGCTCCCGCATCAGAACCCATCAGCAGGTCACCAGAGCGACAGACCAGATCGGGCAGACATGTCCGGTTTCCCAACCGCTTCCAGGCTGGATTGTCGTGAATCTCAATCACTGACAGGGGGGTGTTGTGGCGACTGAATGTCTCCCACATTTGTCTGCCAAAGTTAAAATTTGCGCATAACACACTGTATATATTTGTTTTTCTTTTCATTGTTACTGCATAACATACTATATTTATTTTATTTTACATTTACTTTTTTAATCTAGGCTAATTATCTATTGCTATTGAGAAATGTAACAATTTGTAGGTACTTAGGTTTCTGTACATAATTGTGGGAATTTCCATCGGCATTTAGAGTCTAATTTAGTTTTAAGGTTCTTGTATGCTATCCGTTAATTTTTATTTTTACAACACTTCTTTGTACGATTTTAAAATATGTTGTTGCACGTTCGAACCATCACCGATAGTAAACTGTTTATTGCATTTAGGGTTTATGATAGGAAAATACCGAAACGACCCTTCTTAGCAAAGCTTTCTTCAAATTCCCATTTTACTATCTGTAATGAATGTTTTTATTTTGAGCATGGGAAAGTTTACGAAGATAAAAAAAGCCCCTTTTGCCAACGAATAGGACCAATGAAAGCGAGGAATTTTGGCACAGGGGGTGAAACTTTATGTTTCTTGAGATTTGTATTAATATTAGAGGAGGACTCTGTCTTATTTTATTTCGTTTTAACAGTGTTTCAATAAACTCTCACAGTTCATATTAAAAAAGAATGTATTGGATATATAGCTAATCAAGCACACACATACCTTCCTAAAGTATTATCTGAAAATCTAGATCTAGTCAATTTATTGCTGGGATATTTATTTAGCCATTAGAATTGACACACTTGCATCATCGAACAATTTTTTTGAGTAAAAACTTTAATAAAATAATTGAAAAACATACAACTGTCTCATAAAATCCTAGATAGACTATTCGATTTAAGTCTAATTTACCTAGTTTTTCAAAATAATTCCTCAAAAAGTGATTCAGTTTTAGTAATAGGGTAATAATATACAAGGAGTGTGATAAATAGTTTGCCTTATGTTTTAAATGCAACTATTTAAACGATGTCATTTCGAGAACTAAAATAAGCTTAAAGTCATTTATACTACAAAACATGTTTGTTGTTTTTACTAGTGGAGCGTGGTTTTAGCGTTGAGAGTAAGCAAAGGCTGGCACTTTTAAGAAATCGGTAAATTTTCTTTTCCCGGAACTTCCCTCGATATGATACTTTTCTTTTATTTGGAATAGCGAAGTGTGATATTTCGGTACATAGTCATTTAGTAACACGTCTTTACGAACACTTTGATAGGGCGTCATTTTTTCCTTCATTTTGAATTACTATCAATATTTTACCAGTTTCTTTCTACCTACGCCACACTTCATTTTGGGCATGATTCAAACTTTCATAAAATTGACTCCGTCATGATGAATTGGTCCAGATTATCCCATTATCACATTTAATTTTTCTACAAAATTTCAATTGAATAAGATTTTTTACCCTAATTTTTTAAACATTTTATTGGGTCGCCATTTTGTTTTATCATCGAAATTTGAAATTAAATAAGTAGTTTTCATGCTGATTTTTTAAATATTATATTACGTCGCCATTTTGACTTGCTATGTTGGATTCATACCAAAATGTTACTAGTTTACTCCTATGTAACACTTGCTATTTTTGCAAAATGTGAGGTAAATTGTATAATTAGTTTTTTTAGTAATCATTTTTTAATGCTTCACTAGGCCGCGATCTTGTTCCGGCATTTTTACCAAAATATTATCAGGTCATACCCATATGACCCTTTTGACTAAAATTTGAAGTCAATCTGGTAAGTAGTATTTAAGCAATGCCGCGAACTGAGAGACTGACAAGCGGAACGACGGAATTGATAAACGAAAATATGCAATATGCAAAACATTTTAAGATTTTTTAAGATTTTTTCACGATTACAAACATTTCATTTGGTTGCCATTTTGTTCCACCATCTTGAATTAGTACCAAAATTTTACTAGTTGATCCCTATATCACACTTAGTTATCGAACATAATTTGAAATAAATCCATTAAATAGTTATTTGAGGCTGAATTTTTAAATATTTTATTCCGTTATCTTGTATTCGTACTAAAATTTTATCGGTTGATTCCAACACAATATTTGATTTGTGTGCAGAATTTGAGATAAAGCCTTGTTACTGGGGAAAAAATAAGTTTTTTAAAAATGATCATAAACCGATTTTTCTGAAAGTTTGAGTATACTTTATTGAAACTTGGCCGATCATTTTCAATATTAGATTTATGGTCACTTTTAAATATCGGTACAACCATAGCTAGTCTCCATCTACTTGGAAACTCGCTTGTTTTTAAAGAGTATACATTTAGAATGGGTGCTAATGGTTAAGAAAATGAAAAAGCACTTATTTTTCTGATGATTAGGGGTGATTTATCGTATATAGAACTTTTCCTAAGATCGAGTACCTCTGGGATTATTAAAACTTTGTCTCCAGAAAATTGAATACCATTAAGACCTGTTCTAGGGACATTTGGTCTCCTATACCCCTGCTAACTACTAACTGTATCATTATCTACTGACCTAATATAATTACTAGTTAGAGTTCTACATCGCGATTTTGAATATTTGAACAGGTTTTAATCGTTTATATTTTTATACAGACGCCACTTTTTAGAATTTATTTTTTAACCGTTTCTACTATTGCTTGAGAACAAAAAGTAAGAAAATACGGATTTATGGAGTAAAAAGGACAATAACGCTGTACAATACATTCTATTCTTTCGTAAAAAAATATTCACGAAACTAACTAAAGACTTATTACCAAAGATTAATCACCAATTTAGGTTTGAGATCTTCTCATTTATTGTATCGTTATCTTTAACAATACTCGGGTACTCCGTCATTAGAGTTGCGGTAAACTTTTACACGTTCTCTGCGATAAACACACCACCTCCGCCCGACCTTGCCCCGTCCCCTTAACTATGTCTGTCTGAGCCAAAAATAGTATACTGATAAGCCGACAACTTCATGACTAAAATTACTACTTTTAGGTCAGGATTGGGTGATGCACATAATATAAGAGTTGATTCCATGCAAATGTTGTTAAGAGTCTGTTAGTTTTGCCGTTAAATCGGATTTAAAAGTGTCTTTACTTACGAAAATACAAAAAATGCCCGAAATTCTTTTCTTCTTTGTACTAAACGGGTACGACTGCATGCCGCACAACTGACCATTTTTTGTATATGCAAACGACCAAAAATGTGTTTGTTACGTTTTATATATTTTTATTAATCAACTTTAATATTAATTCGGTGTGTATATTATTTATAAACCTCTAAAACTTAAGCTTAAATTGTAAAGACCACGGTTTGACAACACACGTCAACAAGCGAAAACGTAAACATCAGAAAAATAATGTCGCTTACTAGTTCGTTTTTGCGGTTCCTACTTTTAACTCCTGTTGAAATTAGCAATCAAAATGTGTTTAATACAATATTTTTGCTTACTTGCTTGCTTATGATGGCGGAGAAACACTGAATCAAATTATATTCTTTCAGTCCTCAGCTGCTTATATTGCAGAGGAGCAGATAATGTAAAGCCTGTAGTCTTAGGTATTCACATGTCCCTTAGCTAGAATAGCTTCATTTCGTTATATTGCTTCTTCATCTGGACGGGGGTCCAGTTCGTAGACGAGTAGGGGTTTTTCATGTATTGTATGGAACTCTCCACTCATTTTGTGCCTGATGTTTGGTGGTGCTATTCCAACTACGGAGGGAGTAGATCTTATTTATCCTTATATGTATTTATATAGTATTTATATATATATATATATATATATATATATATATATATATATATATATATATATATATATATATATATATATATATATATATATATATATATATATATATATATATGTGTTTCAAGGGCGAAAAACTAACTGCCTCAGAACTTCTTGCTGCTCGTATGCAGAAGGCCGTGATATTAGGCTCCTTTAGACTGCTAAGGGCACATGACAGAGGACCCAGTAATTGGTTTACCCTACGGGCATCGGGTACAAATTATTGGGCTGAATTCATTGAATATATAGACAAAAGGAAAGAGCCTTATGCATTGTTCTAAATTAGCAGGCTTTTAACGGAACTACGTCATTTTTGGGACTTTATTTTTCTGACGTTTTCGCTTGTTATCGTGTGTTGTTAAACCGTCGTCTTTAGAATTTAAGCTTAAGTTTTAGAAGTTTATAAATAATACACACACACCGAATTAATATAAAAGTTGATTAATAAGTTGTGTTGTGTGTTGTAAAACGTAACAAACACATTTTTGGTCATTTGCATTATCCTAAATACAAAAATTGTCAGTTGTGTGGTGTGCAGTCGTACCCGTTAAGTACAAAGAAGAAAGAAATTTCGTTCCAGGGGTAAGTGCTTTTTGTATTTTCGTAAATAAGACACTTTTAAATCCGATTTAAGGGCAAAAATAATTGTCATTATAATGAAAATCATAATTCTTAAAGTGTCAAACAGTTAGGTTAGGAACCAAGTGGTATATAAAAAATACAGTAGCGTAACACTTCATGTAATATTTTGTTACGACAAAATAGTCCCTAATAAACCTATAAGGAAAAAAATACGAAGCTTCGATAGTTGTCCAGTTCTTTTCCAGCCTATTAAATAAACATATATTATTTTAACCTGAAAAACTAAAATAAAAAATTACCTAATTTTTTCATGTCGAGAAAATATAGCACCACTTACGGATTCAAATCGTGTCGCTTTGTCAAAAAATGAAGGGAAATGAGGAGAACGCTTAAGTCTACATCTGGCTTTTTATTAGAGCTGGAATGCGATAAAATGGTTAATGTGACAGAAAATATTTAATAATTGAGGCGAAATGTTAAAATGAATTATTTAAAACCGACGTAGCCAAATTAAATTGTCTGCTATTTTGTTAATTAAATTTTGGTGGTTTGATTTTTCCGTACGGCCTAACAAAAATAAATTAGTTAATGATTTAAAATATTTCATAAGTTTACGCATTTCGTTACAATGCTGGCCTAAATAATCCAATAAGAATGCGGTATTTTTACTTTTTTTAGTTTACTGATAAATATAACTGGCATTTTACATCTGTTTATTAAATGAAAAGAATTTTGAACAACCACTATTAAGAAATATTGTATTTACCTGTTTCATCACGAAAAATGTATAGAGGTTCTTGTATGACCATGATTATGGAAAAATGAAACATATTGGCAAATTTTTTTTTTTCCAAAACAAACATTTAATGATCTTTTGTGAAGACTCTCATTAAGCGAAGAGAACCTTAATGATACTTCAAGAATGTTCGGTACTATGGGATTTGTATTACCTAACCCTCCCCCCCTTAATTTTAATAACACGGGTAAAGTTTTTTTCACTAGGTGTCAAAAAATCGGTTAATTTAACAAAAAATGCCAGCTTTTTATCAACAAAAAAGTAAAAATATGGAACATAAACCATGAAAATTAATACATAAAAAAGAACACACTGTTTCTTTTATATTTTAACCCTAAATAAAAACAGTTTAAACATTTTTTCTTGGATTTACGGAGAAAAAGAAGTTTTTTTAAAAATTTAATGATATTACCACGATAAATTCATTAATTCTGGAAAAATTTGCTAAAAGATCTTGAAAAGAGCACGCTAAATTTTATTTCGTTTTGAAAATATTCCAGTCTAATGTGTGGAAAAAAAAACCTTATTTATGGAGAGCAGTTTTGTTCAATTTATCTAATTTAAATTCAAGTTAGAATACTACAAGGATAGAGCTCTGATAGGGTCCTCTGCATCTTATTGGACACTTCTTTCTTGTGCCTATTTAATCAATCGCTTGATTGATGTCACTAAATTGAAGTCCTTAATATTCTCCAGGAGTCTTTTCGCTGTACACAGTTGCCAATGTAGTGAATAAGATAGTTCCTACAGTTTACATTCTCTATGGCACACTTATATGGTCATCAAGATCTTAGTACTTTGAGAACTTTTCAGTACGCTTTTAAAATATTATTTGATATGGGGATGTCAATCAGTGTTCTTTAGAAAGTTTTTCGAATGTATCTTCTCGGGTGTATTCTAAACAATTCATTGATCTGCGTGCAGGGTTCAATCCGAGTACAACTTGTATGGATTCTTTTAGAAAACCAGTTTCATGCTATATATTACGAAGGCCTTTTATGCGATTATATGAGTTTAGGATTAACTATTAATTCAGAATATTGGCCGCTCACTCATATCATTCTTTGTAGTCCGTTGGAGAATATATTTGGCACCCGCCAGTTATATGTTAGATAGTTTCTGAGGTTCTACACCCGTATCTACACATCACTCTTAACTGAGAAATGACCGACGCTAAGTTCTAGGTCGTTGCTTGATGAAAACACGTAACCTCGGATGGCCATCAGAAATCAGTTTCCAGAAACATCTGCTCCGAGGTCCAATAATTTGACGCAGTTTTTTCAACATGTTCTTGTTTTGGGATGCTTATGGGCTTCTGCCTCCAAGATTGCATCTAACTGTAAATAGGCCTTATGTTGGCTGTGCAGATTTAGCTCCCATAGCGTCAGTGGTATTGACCCGTCTGCTTCACACAGTCCTCTATGAAGTAAGCCCTAAAAATTAAAGGCGTAGTTATGATTACTTACATATCCCGACCAATCCTGTTCTTCAAAATTATCGTAGTAGCTTTATACGTTTCGTTGTTTTGCGCGGGTGAAATTTTTGAGTCTTAATAATTATTCCCTCACTTTGCACTGAACATTACTGACATTTGTCCTCGCTCATCTCACAATACAACAAGAATACATTAAAGCGCAACAATATATTCAAGGCCTTGCTTAGGTATTTACAGGTACAACTAATTTCTTAATCTTCATAGTTTAAGAGACATAAAATAGAATTTATTTTAATACCGCTTTACTTCTAGATTTTTGCAAGCTTCTTTAGATTCTACGACATTATTGTTTTGGCCGTTTTGCATCTTATAGGCACGTATTTGGCGTCTTACCATTTTCACGACACAGTACTCGTCGAAACCAAACTGCATGGCCGTGAAATGTTTATAATGAACTTAATGGCCCTGGACTGTATCTATTTCAATGGGGACGGTACGGTGTTGCTCTCTGGGTGGTCACGAGAAGCTACCTTTGGTAGTTGTTTTTCGAATCTCATTGTGTCTCTTCCCCCAGGGGGCTGAGAAGATAGCATATCTTCTTGGTACGGGTCTGACGTACCCGGGGCTCTAGTCTTCTGTGTTCATGCTATATGTTATATGTTTGTGTCTGTTAATAAAAACCGCCTTCTACGCCTATACATGACAGATAATATAGAATTTAACATGCTTTGTGATCCTCTCTCAGAGGACCTAAGAGATAAATTGTCTTTATAGTTCAGGTGTGACGCCACCGAGGCTTCAGTCAGGTCTGTGCTGTCCTGTCCCGTCCGTCCCTACATATCATACTAAATAAACATGGAAAACATAACCAAATCATCAAACCTTACGGAGCAGGGGTCGGATCCCAAGTTCCGGTCGGTGCAGCGGGTAGTAGCGTGGGCCCCTCCCAACTGTCAGCCAGCGACCATGCTGCATATCCAGTAAGAAATCAGGTTGGAATGCAATCTCAGGCTACTGGAATATCATACGGGCTTAAAAGATCTAGAATTGACTCAGAGGTTAATGAAAATTTTCCGAGATTTTTTGTTATTAAACGAAAAGAAGGCTCCTTTTAAAAGATTTTTCCTTTTGTGATTTTTAAATCCCTTCCAGGGTCTTTTGGTTCGCTCAAAAACACTAGGAAATTAAAAGATGGAACAATTCTCATTGAAGTAACGAATGAAAGTCAGTCTAACAATGCACTTAATTTGAAGAAAATACATCTATATGAAGTATAAGTTGTTAAACATAACTCTTAAAATGTACTTAAAGGTGCTCTGATTTAGCCTTTTGCACAGATGAAGAAATTCTGGAGGAACTAAGAAGCCAAGGTGTCATAGAAGTATTTAGAATACCATCAGAGGATCCAGTGAAGAAATCCAACACATTTATTCTTTCTTTCGATACTCACTCTCTTCTTCTCAAAATCAACGCCGGATATCTCTCTATCAGAGTTAGAGTGCACATCCCAAATCCTCTTCGCTGTTTCAATTGTAACCGATTAGGACATATTGCTAATTACTGCAAATTTCCCAAAACGTGTGCCTCCTGTGATCATTCTTCCCATGAAGAACTTCCATGCACGTCTCCTGTTCTTTGTGTGAACTGCGGAGAAGAACACTCTCTAAGATACGAGGGATGCTCTATATACAAGAGAGAATTTGGCATCCAGAAAATACGTACCATAGAAAAGATCCCATACTTTGATGCTAAGCAGAAATATAAAGCACTTTATCCGTCTGTCATATCTCCCTATAGTTTTCTTGCTGCAACACCCAAAAACTCTACTACTAGCTCACAAAAAGTATCTATCTCCACTCAGTGTGATTTCAGTTCTATCTCAAGGTTCTCAGTGGAAACCAATCAAATTCACCTTCCTCATCATCCAAACAAACTTTCACACCTCCTTCCTCCTCTTCCTTTTTCTCATCCTCATATAAGATACCCAAAAACAAAACTCCTCTAACTCAACGAAAAATGGTTCGATGTATTTGGCGCTAAACTTCACTTGCCCAAACCTACATTACACATAACCGTCACTGGCGCTAACTGCAGATATCCCGACACATTGGAATGCATGGAATTCGTCGTTGGCCTTAAACGTCGAAATACATAAACATGCACGCCAATGACGTAAGAAACTTCTGTCACTGTTGCCAAAGTGCATTATTGTTCAAATGAAGTACATATTTTCGACAACATTAGTAATATTGTTTTTTTATTTATATTTGATAACTTGTTATTAATATTCCTGAATAACAAGTTTTAAATGTTCTCAAAGAATTACCTAGTTTATAAAAATAGCAAATAGCTACGTATTAATTCTACTGCGACCGTATCAGTGTTAGGATACAATAAAATAAGTTTTACTAACATGATGAAAAATGCCTGTAAATTGTTAGTTGGTTCGGTTGTGAAACGTGCAGAAATAATATGCAAGCTTTTACTGTATTCCCGATATGTCCTGAATTCTCAGTTTTTCGCCCATTTAAATGCAATTTCAAGAACGAGATTACTAGAAAGTTAGATTCAGCAATTTAAAGGGACTATCAATATTAGGACAGCAGAAAGTATATTGTAATGTACAAATTTCATATTGGTAAGCCACCTAGATTCTTTTTTTAAATGTTCCTCTTCGGATTTTCTACAATCTATCGGTTTTTTAATGTATAGTGCACACTAAATGTTAGTTAAAAGAAAAACCTCGACAAAAACATTTGTATTCGGTTGATAACATGATTATGATATATAGTTGTGTTTGCATTTTTAGGAAAACCAAGTAAATTCATGGATGTATCATCCACAGTGGGCTCCATTTTGGCAAATCGGGGTATGAATCTCAGGCAACAATAAAAAATGAAGATCAGCTTTGCATATAAAATTATGAGTAGACGAACAAAGCCGTGAGGAATGGTTCCATGGTCCATTTGATATTTTGATAATGAGGCATTTTTCCTTTTCAAAATATTTTCTTCTTACAAAGATAACTTTTAGAAAAATTTGTTAAATAGGTAGCAAAATACAGGGCCGTGCTTACCCTAGACTTGGCCTGGGACAAATTTATTTGGGTCAGTATTTTCAAAAAAGGCAACTTATTTTGTTATTGTTTACAAAATTTTAAACACTTGTGCCTTCGATGTTGGAATACCCCTCGGAAGACCAAAGGTATTTTGTTGTTCTCTATTTCTTGAGTGATTTAAATGAACAGTTCATTCATACTAGGCTCTACAGATAAGCAGGACGTAATCTGTATATAAAAGTTAACATAATAATCTGGGGAACAGAATTCTCTTTCAATAAGAATTTTTTGGTTTACTTTTATGCTTTGAATACATTTTATTTTTAATGGTAATATATATAATTTTATATTTAATTAATTTATTAATTTTTATTTTATATTGAGCTCAATTAAGATGTTAAATGAATGGAAAGAGCAATGGTATGTGATTGTCTTGTATGACCAGTTTGGATGAAATAGGGAATATTCAGGATGTTACGGAGTGGTCTCGTAGCAAACATATTAAATATATCGGAATGCAATCTATATCGCGTTCACCATATTGCCAGGAAAAAAGTATGCATGTTAATATGGTGATTCTGGCAAAATTTCATATGCAATGGACTCAGGGAGTCTAAAATTTTAACCTAAGTTTAGGCCTTATAACTTGAAACTTTGTATAAAGAAAACTAACAAGGTTGAAATAAAAAAATAAAAATTACTAAATCAATATAATAAACAATAAAAAGTAAACAATAATATTTTATTCCCATATGCTTTTATGCTTTGAATACATTTTATTTTTAATGGTAATATATATAATTTTATACATCCGACTAGAGGACCCTTATGAAATAAAGAAATTTGGTGAGGTGTCGTAATCAAATCATTCCTACCCCTGTGTTGATATTATTGGAGATATCCCTATTTCTAGAAATTAAGTTTCCGTTGTTTAAAAAATACATTATTTATACACTGAACGAAAGCATCTTGAAAAGAGTTGATACTGTTGAAGACTTGGGAGTGCTATTGAATTCCAAATTTACTTTTCCCAAACACATAGATAATATCACGAATAGGGCAATAAAACTATTAGGCTTTATTTTAAGATGTCTTTGACCTTTCAGCAATGTGTATGTTCTAATAGAGTATTTTGAACTGTGCCATCTGGACTCGTATAATTTATTTAAAATTCTTAACAATTTTATTAAGTCACCTTCTCTCTTATGTAAAATAAACTTACATGTTTCTGTCAGATCAACAAGACAGGAGTCATTATTTCAGACTAAGTTCCGCAGAATTTGATAGGTTGCACTTTGATTTTGTAATTTGTTAAGTCTAAAAATGTTAATGGCTATTTTCTGTTCATACATTTTTATTTATTTGAAAAAAAGCAAACATTGTTTCTTACAAAAACAGAAAACAATACACAAACAAAAAGGAAGTGTTATGATAATTAAAATCATTTAAATTTTCTTCTACACTCTACAAGGTTTTCTATGAGATGCATAAGAATTTATTTATGGTACAAATATAATTGAAATTTTAATGTAACTTAAATTCTTCATTGTCTAAGAATTCTATCTTATTGACAAATCTGATTTAGATATTGAATTAAATTTGCTTATATAAGTAAAAATATTGAGCTCAATTAAGATGTTAAATGAATGGAAAGAGCAATGGTATGTGATTGTCTTGTATGACCAGTTTGGATGAAATAGGGAATATTCAGGATGTTACGGAGTGGTCTCGTAGCAAACATATTAAATATATCGGAATGCAATCTATATCGCGTTCACCATATTGCCAGGAAAAAAGTATGCATGTTAATATGGTGATTCTGGCAAAATTTCATATGCAATGGACTCAGGGAGTCTAAAATTTTAACCTAAGTTTAGGCCTTATAACTTGAAACTTTGTATAAAGAAAACTAACAAGGTTGAAATAAAAAAATAAAAATTACTAAATCAATATAATAAACAATAAAAAGTAAACAATAATATTTTATTCCCATATGCTTTTATGCTTTGAATACATTTTATTTTTAATGGTAATATATATAATTTTATACATCCGACTAGAGGACCCTTATGAAATAAAGAAATTTGGTGAGGTGTCGTAATCAAATCATTCCTACCCCTGTGTTGATATTATTGGAGATATCCCTATTTCTAGAAATTAAGTTTCCGTTGTTTAAAAAATACATTATTTATACACTGAACGAAAGCATCTTGAAAAGAGTTGATACTGTTGAAGACTTGGGAGTGCTATTGAATTCCAAATTTACTTTTCCCAAACACATAGATAATATCACGAATAGGGCAATAAAACTATTAGGCTTTATTTTAAGATGTCTTTGACCTTTCAGCAATGTGTATGTTCTAATAGAGTATTTTGTACTGTGCCATCTGGACTCGTATAATTTATTTAAAATTCTTAACAATTTTATTAAGTCACCTTTTCTCTTATGTAAAATAAACTTCCATGTTTCTGTCAGATCAACAAGACAGGAGTCATTATTTCAGACTAAGTTCCGCAGAATTTGATAGGTTGCACTTTGATTTTGTAATTTGTTAAGTCTAAAAATGTTAATGGCTATTTTCTGTTCATACATTTTTATTTGTTTGAAAAAAAGCAAACATTGTTTCTTACAAAAACAGAAAACAATACACAAACAAAAAGGAAGTGTTATGATAATTAAAATCATTTAAATTTTCTTCTACACTCTACAAGGTTTTCTATGAGATGCATAAGAATTTATTTATGGCATAAATATAATTGAAATTTTAATGTAACTTAAATTCTTCATTGTCTAAGAATTCTATCTTATTGACAAATCTGATTTAGATATTGAATTAAATTTGCTTATATAAGTAAAAATATTGAGCTCAATTAAGATGTTAAATGAATGGAAAGAGCAATGGTATGTGATTGTCTTGTATGACCAGTTTGGATGAAATAGGGAATATTCAGGATGTTACGGAGTGGTCTCGTAGCAAACATATTAAATATATCGGAATGCAATCTATATCGCGTTCACCATATTGCCAGGAAAAAAGTATGCATGTTAATATGGTGATTCTGGCAAAATTTCATATGCAATGGACTCAGGGAGTCTAAAATTTTAACCTAAGTTTAGGCCTTATAACTTGAAACTTTGTATAAAGAAAACTAACAAGGTTGAAATAAAAAAATAAAAATTACTAAATCAATATAATAAACAATAAAAAGTAAACAATAATATTTTATTCCCATATATGCAGGTACTCATTATATAAATGTCTGTTTATGATTAAGCTATTAAGAGTTAGTTTAAAGATGACTTCATAAAGTCAAATTTTCAATATGGAATAAAATATTAAGTCCGTTCTATTTTTTTATAAAAAATTCTGTCTGGATAACAACGCTTTCTGAAGTAGATATTGTGAAGTAACTCCCCAGAATCCCATACCCTGTGTCTGTGAAGTCAAAGCCAAACTTATTCTTAATTACCTAATCACAAAAATATAATTATGTAATGAGTGTTTTGTTTTACTATCTCTATTCGTTTGGTGACTAAAATTTTCCAGATAGAATATAATATTATTTTTCAATTTTAGGTGCATTTTTTGAAGTCGGTTTTATTTTTTTATATATTTTTTTATTTCATCCTTTTTAGTTCTATTTATATGAGTTTTATTTTAAAAGTCATATTTAACAAATAACCATATATAATATCTATGTAAATTCCTGATAAAATGGTGAACTTTTTTTACGATGAATAAATATTTAATATAGCGTCATACTTTTTTACAATATGCTAGCTGTGGGACCACTCGGGCAATATCCCGAATATTCCCTGAAAAGTTCATCGAAATTGTTGAAACTATCGCAGAGTAATCGTTGTACGTACATAAAAAAAATGCATAAGGTGAAATTGATAACCTCCTTTTTTAAAGTCTGTTAAAAGTTGTATTAATATTTGTGACATGGCAAGCTAAACAAAATAAAGAAAATACCTGTAGATCCACCATTTTTTGTCCAATTGTAAATATTTAAAAACTGACATTCATAGAATTTAAAGTTTTATCGGAATGTAAAAATGCATAGATGGCACAATTTCTGATATATTTATAACATGTGTAAGATAAAGCTGAAATATACTTCTACAATTAAGCATTTAGTTTGATCATTTTTTTTTGAAATTATATGGGCTCATTATTTAAATATAATATGTAGTTTTTTTGTCGTTTTCTTTTTAAAATTCCAATAGCATAAGTTCACCAGTCCTATTCGAAGTAGTGCCATATCTATTTCATTCATTTCTTTTTTTTTAATAAGTGTAAATGTTTTTGAAAGTAATTAGGATTTTTCTCTATTTGTAGTATGCCCAAGGATGACCATTATGTAATAAGATCACCAACAAGATGTAAGTTCTAGGAAGTAAGAAAATGGTATCATCTTGGACTGTGTCATAGGTTAAAATCTGGCCTTCTTACCAACTACACCGATTCAGTTATTGCCAGGGGCGAGGCAAGTGAAAACAACCCCTTTGTGAGTTGAGAAAACTGATTACATCATAAGAAGATAATATTTGCTGTATTGTATTTTAAATAAAATTTATGTCTAATATAATCTTAGGTTTAGATTTATTCTGAAAATAAGCTATATAAGGACTCATTCACCATTTTGTGAAGTAGGTTTTATTTATGCATTTACAATGTGTGGGACTTATTTACGAATAGACTTTTACTTCTTAAAACTTTTTATTTCTTTAAACTTTTTATTGCTTTATTTCCTAGCCGTAATATTACACTCAAATAATCTATGCTAATTTAATTAAAATTTGGATGATTAATTGATGTAATTGAATAAATTAGTTTTCTTTACATTAAGAGTCAGTTTAAAATTATCCAAAAACCATTTAACCTTATTTATGTCCTTAATTAATAAATCCTACACTTCTTCCCATGTATTACTGGGGAAAATTAAAATGGAGTCATCAGCATAGGCAACCACTTTACCCCCTTGGACCAAGATTACAAAGAGTGTTGATATATATGTTTAAAAGCACAGGACCCAGCACTGTACCTTATGGTACTCCAATTTTGATTTCTTTAGGCTGACTCAAAGCTCCTACTTTAACATAATTAGATACATTTTGAAAACATTCAACATGGATCCTCCACATCATATAGCTATCCACAATGTCCAGTAGCATAGCCTGAGGGATTGTGTCAAATGCCTCACAATAATTAGGAACGTGCACAGATGTATAACTTTTACAAATATTTGTGATTAAATACACAAAATGATTTAAAGTATATCATTTTTTAAAATATAGCTATTATTATTACATCCAGGGTTAGGCTAACTCCAGAATGGACTCAGAAAAAATTCATACAAACTCTACATATGTATTTTAAAAACAAGACAATATATCTCGTTAATCTTTTCAGAATTTGAAAAAACACCCAGTATACATAGAAAATAATGGATTAAAAATCTACAACTTCTGCGTTTACCAATTTTTTCTACCCCTTTCAACAAAAAAGTTAAATGGAGGTTTAATTTATGATCAATCAAAATTCGTATGCATTCATAAAACGATTACTTCATTTTGAAGTATTCAAGAATTTTGTATAATTATATAATATGATTTGTTCTTAAATTCCCATGGGATTTGGTTATATATCCTTGGCACAATTTACTCTGAGTTTATTTTGACAAATAATGACATTATGCCAAAGTCAGTTAAATAAGATATTGTTTAAACTAGATTTTTCTCAATTAAAAATTACTTTGTTTAGTCGGACATTAAACAAAGCACTACAGGTATTATAAGGGATAATGCTTTTAGTCAATGTCTATCCCTCTTGAAACACTGTCTCAACCTTAGGTATTATTAGCCTTACAATATGATACCTTATATGTACAGCTGATAATTGTAATATGCCGGAATCTATATATAAAGCTATTGTAGGATACCCCTTTGCTGGTTTGGAACTATTTATTTAGAAAACTTAACATTTACTTGAATAAAGATTCTAAAAGATACCCTATAACTTTTTTTAACAATACGCAGTCTTATAAGTTTGGCGTCCAGTTCCCAACATATGGTAAAGTCAACGATAAGATATTTTTAGGAAATTCTATAAGATTAGGTTATAAAAGTTTGTATTTTAAAAGTTAATTGATAAAATAATTTTCAAGATCTTTATATTATAGCAGTTAATAAACCTAAGAATCTGAAAGCATGAAATTAATTGAAGATATCTTCGAAAGACTTTTGTCATTTATAATTATATCATGTACCTATCTTTTTCCTAAACCATACTTAGATTTAAAAAAAAATTGAAGGTGTGATGTGCGATATCTGGCATACTTACTAAATTAACTTATTACTGAATTGTGTATACCAACTCGAGAAAATATATAAATAGGCCACAGTTAATATTTTTAAAATATGGGGAAAAATTATTCAAATTTCTTCTAAACTTTAGCTATATATCTTTAATCAATATACAAAATATGTGATACACTTTACAGCAATAAAAAAATTTATTCAACATAGAATTAAAAATAAAGTTGACACTACATTTATCATATAATGCATCTTTTTTAATTCTCAAACTAAACACTTTCTCAGCTACAGTAACTATAAATGAACCACTTTATGTGATAAGCATTTTCAGTAAATTTAAAGGTGCAGAATTTGAAGCTTCCATATAATAAAGAGGCCCAATTATTACATTGGTGGAATGGGCTATAATTGGGGTTATATGACACTCGGATCAATACACGTAACTAAAGTCTTTTCTTTCTTCCTATAGAAGCAGGGCAACAAAGAGTAGTGAAGTATGACTATAATATACACTTCACTAATATCTGCAATGCAAATATGAGCTAACTAACTTCCTAAGCCTTGTCTACGATACCTATATGAAACATCAAGAAGACTTGCATTGGTCCTAAAACAAATTACAATTAATAAAGTACGTGCATGAAAAATAAGCTTAGACAAAATCATTAAGAATCTTACAAAACACTAATCAATATGTGACTGATAAAAACTGATTTTTAGATAGGTATTTGCTTAGGATTAGGATAAAAAATTAAACACTAAAAAAAGTTGAAATTGTGTGTCTCAAAAAGCTCACAAAATAAATTAGTTAAAAGATATATGTTCAAGCTTCAAGGATTTTGTGGATTTTTATATGATCTTTTGAGTAAAACTTTATTTTATCTTTAGTTAGGGAACAACATCCACATTAATAACAGATGAGGACTCAACCCTACATACTAACAAATAAGATTATCTTACATACCCAGTTTAAAAGTAGAAGGTTTAAAATCATCTGAATGCAAACAAGTAATAACCTCTTCCTGGGCTTTCCAACAATTTTTTTTTTAATATTCAATCCATTATTCCATTAAATAGAAATTATCCTGTGATAAACAAATACTTTATAATAAACAAAAAAAAACAGTCAAAATATTTTCACTTCAAAGTTAGAATGCAGGCAAATACGCTAACATCATTTTTTCATGGTGTGGTTTTGATTAACAATGAATAAACAATATATTTATTTTTATCAATAAAACTTGACAACACAGCAGGCCCATTTAAAGAATTTTTAGCCGGTAGCGTAGCTCGCCAATTCGCTATTTAAAGTGTCGGGCTAGTGCCGCAGTCCACACATTCCAATCTGTCGGGATTTCGACTGTTAGGGCAGTGAAGTTTCGGTCCACTAACTGTTTGGTGTAGTTTAGGGGAAAATACGCACTACCCGAAAAATAAGCCTACAGATAAATCTCCCTCTCGTAAATCTTTACATAAATCATCAAAGGAATCATTATCAGATATGATAGTTGATGATGATATGGATCAAAAACCCTCACAAGGAAAATCTATCAAATCCAAACAAAAGCAACCCTACAATCATACCATATGAATACTTCAATCTCAAATTCACTCTCAAATAATAATGACCCTTTTTATCCATCCATCCTACAATGGAACATCTTGGGATTCTATAATCATATTAATGATTTAAAATTATTGATATCTAGATATAGACCCAAAATCATCCTACTCCAAGAAACCTATCTTTTACCCGAAAAATCAGCTACACTCAAAAATTTCCACATTGTTAGAAAAGACCGTACCGTTGTAAGAAAAGCCTCAGGTGGTGTCGCTATTTTGGCACACGAACAAATAGAGTTTAATGAAATTGCATTGACAACAAATATAGAAGCGGTAGCAATTAGAATTCCTCATCAGAACATTACTCTTTGCTCTATTTATATTCCCCCATCTTTTCAACTCAGTATGGAATCTCTTCAAAATCTTATTGCATAACTCCCACCACCTTTTACACTGGCAGGAGATTTTAATTGTCATAACCCTATCTGGGGCTCAACTTATGCAGATCATAGGGGCTCTCTTATCGAAAACTTCATAGAAAATAATAATATTTCAATCCTCAACACTGCCTTACATACTTTTGTCAGCTCCTCGTCATGCTCCCTTTTTCAGTTGACCTCTCCTTATGTAGTCCATGTCTTTTCCCCACAAATCAATGGGAAACCTTAGATGACACGTACAGCAGCGATCATTTCCCGTACAACCTCCTTTTTTATTTTTATTATTGTTTTTTTTTATTTTATTTATTTTTTTTTATTTTACGTTGTTTTACTCGGCGCTTAGATTCTTTTATTTCGGAGGCGTTAGGGCGTAAGTTCAAATAATTTAAACAATATTGTGGGCGCCAGGCCTAGAGTGGCCAAAGAGGTTGAGCAGAAAAGAAAAAAACAAGATAGATACTAATGTACGCTAAGACACAATACTTAAGTTAACTTGTAATGTAGCTTCCCAAAACCTTCTAATTCCTGCAATGGACAGATTATAAATAAAAGAATGAAATACTAATGCAAGGAAATTTATTGTAAATTGTATATAAAATATAAGTATAAATATCACAGTGGTATTAAATGTTGTTCAACACAATCAACAGTAACAATCAAATCACCACATATGAGGTAAAACGATAACTACTCTATTCATGAAATTAAATGTGCCAAATGAAATAATATTTATATCTTTAAGTTTAATATCTTGAAAGTACTGAAAAATTTTGATATATAAATTTACCATAAAAGTTAAATGAACTACCAGTAATTAAATATTTTTTGATTATTAAAATTTAAATTATGCAAACTGATTAGGTGGAAAGATTGGAGTGAATATTTAAAGTATTAAAATTTTAAATTAAGTAAAATGATTAGATGGATAATTGAAAAGAAAGAGAGAGGGCAAGGATACAACCTTGAATTAAATTTTATTTTCTTAATTAAGTTTTATATTTGTTACCAAATATTGTTGAAAGAGCATAGCATGAATGTTGCAAAAACCAGATTTAATAAATATTATTTTATAAAAACCTCATATGAGAGATGCAAATATTAGTATTATATACCGATATTGGCTGAAAATCACC
Source organism: Kuschelorhynchus macadamiae (assembly GCA_030620095.1). NCBI lineage: Eukaryota > Metazoa > Arthropoda > Insecta > Coleoptera > Curculionidae > Kuschelorhynchus > Kuschelorhynchus macadamiae. Next base: position 2,176,930 of record JAUTXW010000613.1, on the reverse strand, counting down.
GATAATATGAAGATGGGCTGTAATGCAAAATATATTCAAACAATCATAAAACTATAACAGGTGGCTGAAAATCACAGGTAATTTTAGGAAGTACTGCCCATTACAAAAAACTTAACACTTATGACACTAAGACATGGGTATCCAATATACACTCAACATACCTAATATAACTTATACTACAAAAGACATAAAGTCTCTTACTACCTATAAGCTATGAGCACTTACAAAGCAATTATTTGAAAAAAAAAACAATAAGAGTATTTTACAAAACTCAAAAGATGCAATGAATTCTTTACTCAAAATCAACTAATTAAATAAAATACAACAAAGTAATACTTTAGAGAGTTATAGGTACCGAAATTAGAGTAAAAGTTGATAGTTACTGATTTGCAAATGAATTCATGAGAAACTATTTTGAATTAAATTGGTTAATGACTTAAAGTGACTTTATAAAGGTAATTATAGTGCGGGAAGGCTGAATAATTGAAAAATTAGCAACGAAAGATCAAATTTCTAATGTACGCTCAGGGTAAGTAGAACACCAGTAGTAAAGCTACCTTTTATAAGCTAAAACAAGGAAAGGTACTTATCTTTAGACTCGGTGTTGGGTTGGTTCCCTAAATGAAGAGTTTCCTCAACGCTTCACAGCAGCGGTTAGCCTATAAGCTCAACCAAAAGGAGGTGGTCCTCTAGACGAGCAGACTGCAACGGAGGCCCCAAAACAGCACAAGCCAACAAGGAAAACCTCAAATGCCCCGTTCCAGCTACGCCACGGTAGTCCAACCAGAATCTAAGTTTCCAACTTCCTGCCTGATGTCCCTAAGTTGACTTGCCTAAGCCACTGTTCTTCCCACAAAAAAAGAGTGATGTTAATTTTATTGTGATTGCGGTATTAATTAAAATATGCTCCTGCTGTAGGTTAAAAGGTCCTTGTAGTAGGATAAAAGCTTCTTGCAGTACGTTAAAAGCCTGAAAAGATAGAGAAATGTGCTGAGTACCAACCCACGTGGCGACTATTCCATGAACCATCTCCCTAGCAAGATTTTCTAATAATTTTGAATGACTAATTACCTGATGTTATGGCTTTGAGTAGTCTTGAAGTGCTTTCCAATCCCAATTAAGGCTTCATAGAATTCGCCGATCAGTAGAACTTCTTACACGTCGTGTAAAATGGCGGCACAAAAAACTATGAGAACTAACACTTCATTATTATTCTGCAGAGAGGTAGTAAGAGAGGATCTCTTTGTTCGGTCCAAAGGTTTTATAGTCCTAACATAGCAAAAAAATGATGTATCCTGTTCCGGTACATGGTACCAACCTAGTACTCTCGATGACAGAAACCCTCGTCAGACATAAAAAAAATCACTTTATCATCCCGAAAAGTCTCAAAACATCTCCCTTTGCTACGGAACACCACCACCGATCACCACTAACGAGACAAAATCAGCTGATATAACCTCAGACTTTGAAACCCCTGACATAATTTGGAAATAAAACATAGGGTATAACGGGTTGCCTGCAGTAAGGTGTCGCCAAACAACGATCCCGGATTTTATTAACATTAGGGACTTGTCGCGTCGTTGCTTTATTATTTACGATAATTATTGGTTTGTATTTTATATATTTGACTGTCTTAAAAGAAACAAAATATCAGATATTTTGTGAATAAATAGGTGATAATTAAGAACTTGACCGTTGTAATAATCATTTTCAAAATGATTGTTACAAATACTCCCCACCTTAATATTTTCTTTTAAAGAAATAAATGTGTTAAATATTACTGCAAACCAGTATAAATATGAATTATCTTTCTATCAAAACTTACTTTACAATATAATGATTACAATACTTAAACCTATTTACATGCTAATTATGAGTAACTTAGTCAGCTATGATCTCTTCATCATCAGAATCTGTGTCAGGGTCGGGTTTAAGATCTTTCATATGATAACGACCTACATTTTGATCATTTTCGTCCAGGAGTTTATATATCAGAGGGGAAATCTTTTTAATTACTTTACATTTTATAAATCTTTTCGCGAGCTTCTTTGAAAAATAATTGCCAGCATTTGAAAGTACAAAGTTTCGTTTATAAACGGTATCACCAACCTCGAATTCAAGGTGGCGTTTGCGGAGGTTATAATATTTTCTATTTCTTTCATAAGACTTTTTAATGTGTTTATCCACGACCTCATATATCTCAGGTAAGCCAGATAATTAATCAACAAGTTCGCGCCTATCCTGAAATGAATATGGTGAAATTTGTTTTTTAGATATGATGCCATAATAGTCGCCCTGTAAAGGTAGGTTTCTTCCAAAGGTCAGGAAAGCAGGTGAAAACCCTGCTTCATGTGTAGAAGTGTTTATTGCATTGCAAATTTTGTGAATATTTCGGTCCCAATCGCGGTGGTTCTGATTTTTGATATATGATCTAATGGCAGTACCAATTACACGATTAGAGCGCTCAGCATTGTTTGTTTGTGGATGATACCTAGCATTGTATCAAATATTATTGACCTTATGTTCTTTTAGGCAAGCTTTAAACTCTTTTGATATAAACTGACTGCCATTGTCACAAACTATGATCTGTGGTACCCCAAAATAATTAAAAACAATGGTTTCTGCAAAGTTGCAGACTTCCTTAGCCAATGCTCTTTTCATTTTATGGATAAATGTAAACTTTGTGAACTAGTCTACTGCAACCAACAAGAAAGAATAACCAGATTTTGATTTAGGAAATGGACCCAAAATGTCGAGAGAAATAAGTTGAAAGGGTACTGAAATATTTTTAGGTACTCCCATTAACCCTGACTGTTTTAACTGGGAACTTTTTTGCTCATTGCACACTTGGCACTTGGTTATGTATTTTCTTGTGTCATAACGCACCCCAGGTTACCAATATTCATTTTGAATCCTATCCACGGTCTTTCTCACACCGAAATGAGCTGAATTATCGTGAGATTCACGAATGATACCTAAACGGTCTTCCTTCGGTACGACTACTTTCCACGATTTTTGATTTATATTGACCTTATGGCCCAAATCAAAATGGTTGTACAACCGCCCTTCATTTATGTGAAAACATAGGTATTTCTCGGGACTATTCTGAACACTTGCCAAAAGTTTATTATACCACTTGTCATTAAATCCATGATTTATATCAGTTATGCAGATATTGGCTGTTTCATTCTGAAGAGGAGCCCTACTTAATGCATCAGGTACGACATTTTGTTTACCTGGTCTGTGAATTAATACATAATTAAATTGTGATAAAAGAATGGCCCATCTACAGAGTCTTCCTATTGGATTTTCAAAGCGATTCAACCATAACAGAGAATAATGATCTGTAATTATTTTAAAAGGTTCAGGGGCCCCTTCAATGTAAGCGCGAAACTTTGTCATGGCGAATACGATGGCTAAACATTCTCTTTCCGTACATGTATAATTTATTTCCGCTTTCGTAAGGCTCTCATCTCCCTCCCCCTGAGTTAGTACAGCACCTATGGCATAATTACTCGCATCAGTCTGGATTGAAAAAGCTTTAGAGAAATCCGGATTTTGTAAAACCGGTGTTGACATTAACCTCTTTTTAATATTTTCAAAAGCTTTTTTGACGACCTTTAATTAAATTATTTAATGGCACAATGAGTTCTGAAAAATTCTTTATAAAACGTCGATACCACGAGGCCATGCCAACAAATCTTTTGATTTCTGTTACATTTTTTGGTTGTGGATATTTTAAAATTGTCTCTACCTTATCCGGATTAGCGTGCAGGCCATGCTTATCTACGACATACCCCAAAAAAGCTAAAGTGGGCCTACAAAATTGACATTTCTTTACATTGACTGTTAATCCTGCCGAATCAAGCGTTTTATAAACTTTAGTTAATGTGCGCATATGATCCTCAAAAGAACTGTTGACTATAACCAGATCGTCTAAATATACGAAAATATTATTCTCCAGCGATGGATTAAATAACCTATCCATCAGTCTTTGCAGTGTTTGAGCCGCGTTGCACAAACCAAAAGGCATTCTAACAAATTCAAATTGACCCCTACCTACAACACTAAAAGCAGTCTTTGGGCACGCATCCTCTGCCAATTTAATTTGCCAAAAAGCATGTTTAAGGTCTATAGATGATAAAAACTTAGCATCTTGGACTTTATCTAGTATTCGCGAGAGATAAGGCAATCCGTATGGATCTTTTACTGTTACGTTGTTCAAAGGGCGTCCATCATAACAAAGCCTAAACTCCCCTGAAGATTTTTTTACCAAAAGTACATTTGCCGAATATGGACTAGTCGATGGTCTAATAACCCCTAATTTTAGCATTCTATCAATTTCGGAATTTAGGTGTTGTTGCATGTATGGTGATAGCAGAAAAGGTCTTTTCCTAAATGGTTCGTTAGATGTAACTTCGATTTTATGTTCTATTAAACCTGTAGCCCCAAGAGAATCAGAAACTGATGCCAATTTATTAAACAAAGAAACAACCTCATTAAGTTTGCTTTCCTGTTCTTAACTTAATTCGCAAGCAGTGGAAATTGAAATTTTCTCAAAATGTTCTTTTACTTTTATTTCGTTAACACTGTCACATATGTTTTGATCTGGTAATATTAAAACTGAGTTATTATTGTTATGTGAAGGTGGATTTAATGAGTTGTTACAGGTTTGAGCAAACCGTGCTGATAACAGATCCTGGTGAACTGTGTCCCTATCAGAAATATTGTAAGATTTATTACAAAAATCAATACTTAAACCAAATGCATCACAAAAGTCAGTTCCCAATATAAAAGTTTGATGAATTTTAGGCACCACCAAAACTTTAATATTCCTAGTTTTATCATGAACTTTTATTGGCAGATTTACCGAGCCAACTACCCGAACTGGTTCACCATTAGCTGTTGTGACAACCTTATCATCCGTTTCTGGAATAATTTCAAAATTCATATCTAAGACATATTGTAAGCCACGCCTACCAATTACACTCTTTACGGCTCAGGTATCAACCAATGCAACTACATTTTTATTTTTTATATTAATTTCTATATAAGGTCTAGGATCATAAATTGATTTTTTTATAAACAAAGATGCCAGTTCATCAAATTCAAAGAAATGTTTAACAGTATTAAGCCAGTTAGACCATTTATTTTTTGACTTACAAGATGGACAGTTAGGTTTTGTGATGTTTCGTTTACCACACCCATAGCAAAATACAGTTTTATTTTCATTACACTTAGTAAACAGATGGCCGTGCTACACCCGATACTTCTTAGACCTCTTACATGGCCAGCTCAAACCATCACGAAGTCTGTCTATAAGTTAGAAAACGCTGATTGGAAGAGTTACCGAGAATCCTTTGTATGTCCTCCTATTTTCTCGAATAATATAAACAGATCCCTGGAATTGTTCATTGAAGCCATACAAAAATCTGCTAACCAACACATACCTATTAACCAAATTAACTATCTCCGCTCTCCAGTTCCTTGGTGGTCCAGAGACTGCAAAGAAGTTATAAAAAACAGAAAATCCTCCTTAAATAGATTCAAACGTAATCCCAAACAACAAAATTTCGTACTATTTATAAACAAGCTAGAGCTAAAGCCAAAAGAATAATTAAAGAGGCTAAACATGACTCGTGGTTCAACTATGTCTCCTCCACAAACCCTAACACAACCAGCAAAGAAGTCTGGAATAAAGTTAACAGATTAAAAGCTAAGCCTTGCAGAAACATTTCCGGAATTTTATCAAATGGTTCATGGATAGAAGACCCGTCTGATATATCTAATGGTTTTGCTGACCATTACTTTCAGGTATCGTGTACTAGTAATCTGGATGAACTTTAAGACGGTAGATGAAAAAACCCAATTAAACTTCAAAAGTCTCTATGATTTCTCTTATAACCTTCCCTTCACGTTTGACGAACTTAATCACGCACTCTCATACAGTAGAAATAGTGATCCTGATCCTGATGGTATACTCATACTCATGATTTCAAGCCTTCCTAGGTCTGCTATCTGCATCGTTTAAAACTCTTTAACATAATCTGGACACATAATCTCTTTCCATCATCCTGGTCCTTAACGGATCACATCTGTAAGTTAATGGAAAGGATGGTCAACTTCCAACTGGTATTTGAAGAAAAACAAACTATTGGATCCTAATCAAATGGGCTTCCGCAAGGGTCAAGCTACCACTGACCACCTGGTTGGTTTCAGCATTGACCTACACAATAACTATTTTATCAAAAATCAGCTAATCGCCGCTTTTTTTGACCTATCACATGCCTTTGACACAACATGGAGATATAATATCGTAAGAACTCTCTATAATGGGTTTTACGCGGCAACTTACCTATATACATACAACACTTTATGTCGAACAGGACGTTTCAAGTTAGAATTGGAAAATCTTTATCCAATATGAAGACTCTTGAGAATGGCGTTCCCCAGGGCTCAGTCCTCAGTCCCTCCTTATTCATAATTGCTCTCAATAGCATAAGACAATTCATGAATCCTCAGGTTCACTACCGCTTATATGCCGATGATATTGTATTATATTATTCATCTCCCAGTTCTAGAGTGTGTGAAAGGGTCATACAGTCTTCATTAAACTCTTTATATAGATGATCTACTCAAAATGGTTTCAATTTCTCCGCAGATAAGTCATCCATTACTCACTATTGTCGCAAGAGGAATTGTCCTAAGGTAAATAATCTAAGCATAGCCGAATGTTCCATTCCTCTCAGACTCCCCAAATCAAAATTTTTAGGCATGTTTTTTGATTGCAGTCTCAACTGGAAAGATCATTTCCAGTATCTCAAACCTAGATGTCTCAAAGATATTAATCTTTTGAAAATGCTCTCAAATATATCCTGGGGTTCAGATTACGAATCACTGCTGCACATATACAGAACAGTTATTAGATATAAAATAGACTATGGCTCCATCGTATATGCTTTGGCCCAAAAATCCTACATTGGGTGCTTGGATCCAATACAGAATAATGCCCTTCGTCTGTCTCTGGGTGACTTCAGAACTAGCCCTATTCCAAGTCTTCAATGTTTAGCTTCCATTAATCACCTTCAATATCGAAGAATGCACTTATTTCTCAAATATTCAGCTAAACTTTGGAGCAATCCTCTCCACACATTATATAATTTCTTCTTTTATCCTAGATATCTCCCTTCACATTACGTAAATACAAATCACAACCTTCCCCCTAACATAATTTTTCTTCTTTTCAAAAATGAGCACAACATAAATTTCCCTAGACCTTACCAACCCCCTCAATGTACTTTCGCTCCCTGGACTATTAATACTCCTAATATCAACCTGAATATGCTCTTATACGACAAACGCTATTTCCCAATCCATGTACAGCATATCTCAAATTGAATGGGACGTGCTTGAGGGTAATAATAAATTACGTGATATTATTGTTGATTTACCACATCATACTCTAATACACGGTCTCAAAAGGAGGGAATGGATTATTGCATGCCGTCTTATGATAGGTCATTGAAGAATGACGCACGCCTTTTTCTTAGAATTCGAAGATGTCCCCATTTGCTAATTCTGTGGCAACGTACCAACAATCAGACACATTCTATTGGAATATACGGGAATTACCGTAAATTCCAATAGAATGTGTATGCGTATGGCTCCATCCATGTTACCAATTGAAAATAATAGAATCCAGGCTAATATATTTCTTTGTTCTGATAAATTCAATAAAATATTAAATTTTCTTAAACATATTGGATTGTATAATAATATATGATATAACCTAAGGATAGTGAAATTGGGCGCCAAATGGCCCTTGACGTCGACGCGCTTTCCAAACTAAATTCTCTCTCTCTCTCTCTCTCTCTCTCTCTCTCATTGTGTCTCTTTATTACAAAGCGATTGTTCGTGATTGCTGTTGATTAAATCAGCAATGTTGGATATTAGATTGTTAAGCGTTGGCAGTTGAAAAGAAATACTAGGAGAATCAGCCTGGCATGACAGCATATTGGAGACGACTCAACACCAGACGCAACCTTAACTGGATAGCACGAAACCATCGGTCCGTAGAATTACTTACTTACCGACAGCTAACCCTCTAATCTACTTCATGTGTAACTAAGCCACACATTATTATTGTTATTAATTCGATATTCCAATTATCATAATCTTTTGTTATACCACTGTCGCTGAACTATTTGAAAATTGTTGATTATATGATTTTGCTCAAGAATTATATTATATCAACATATTGATAAAATAATATATAAATGAAAATAATTAAGAGAGTAATACTTACTTAATTATTACTCAGAAAGTAATCCCTGACTGTAAAGATGTATTATTTATTAAATTGCTATTAGATTATCGTTTATAGCAAACGTGCTGCATGTATAGGTCTCGTGACTAATTTAAATTTAATAAATAGATTAAATTTAAGTTTAGATAAATTTGAATATATTTTTAGTTGCGATGTAGGCTTAAATTAAAATCCAGATATTGATTGATATTTTATGATAGATTATTCTACGATCTATCTGCTAATCAGTAATCTCGATTTGAAAAAAAATGTTATTAAATATCTTTTAAGAATGCTTAATTAAGGTAGTTTATTAACATATAAAAGATTTGAGAAATAATAAGATAAAAAGAACATGTTTGTCGCAACTGTACTGCTAGCAGTTTTTATACCTGTTTTTAACATTGCTCAGCTCTAAAGCAAACATATGTGATTTTCATTCAGATATTTCGATAATAATCAATAGATCCTTCATAATTTATCTTTGGATCTATTACGTACCCATGGTAAAAAGCATGTTATTTTAATATGTGATTTTCACTAAACTCAAAAATCTCAAACGACATCGATATAATTTCTACGGATAAAATATTCTGTTAGTTTTTATTGCATCTAATTGGCATCAGTATACTTGCTAATTTTTATTACATGATTATTCCTATGTAATTTGTAGATTCCCAAAAATAACTTTTCTATAAAGTTCTTAAAAATAATGCTTTGCTGAAAGAAACAGACAAGTTACAAATTATACATTACGTCATTTTATCGTGAATAGTCAAAATACCCATCTTTTTGCTTCATGCAAATGAAAATTTAGTTCGTTTGCAATAATGTTTGACCTTAATGAAATGAGTTACCAACTCATTAAATTAATCTTTCTCTTAAACGTCCCATAGGCAGTCATTTCACATTTAGGTACATTGACACGTTCAGAACGTTAAGTATTTTGTTCGACTGTTAAATCGCTCAATTAAAATCAATACTGGAGCCTCTATGCAAATTCGCCACATAACTTTTCAAGAAGACTTGACTCTAAAGTTTTTTTTTATTTTTATTTATATCTTTTTTACATTTAGAACCTAACATTATTCTGCATGTAGCTGAATTATTGTTCACAACTCGCATTCACTATAATATACATAAAATTACAGTGACATAAGAAAAATATAATTGGTGAACCAACGTTTTTAATTGCCATGATAATTAAATCTTAGAACTGTTACAACTTTTAGTGAATCTAAGAGTATAAGCTTAAAACTATATACGAAATTTTCGAAAAATATAATTTACTTGTTAAGAATTTCGTTTTGTTTCCTATTAAAATGAGTTAACACAACATTCTAAAAACTGTCCACGACGATAAAAGACAGACACCACTCCAATTTGGAAAAAGCTGCCCTATAATTTTGTTGCAGGCTGCTATGGGTTGACAATTTTAAGCAAGACAGCAGACACATTTTTCAATATTTTGACTATTTGTTAGGGGTTTTCGATTTTTGCGAAGAGAGAGGTTACGCCGCAGTTGTTTATATACGAGGAATGTATATTAATACTATTTTTACTAAATTCGTTTGCTCTAAAATCAAATCGCATCCCCAACGTTGGAAAATGTTTGTATCTAATCACGTTTCCTATATTCAGGACCATATTTCACTTTCTTTTGTTTGGTTTGGTGCGCTTTACTGATAACCTTGTTAACACAGCCTCACGTGGTTTTCCACCTGCAAAATTAGTGTTCAACTCTTTGTGGTTTAATAACCTGGTCTGATCCTCTAGTTTACTCATAGACACTCATTCTTATTTTTGTTTTTAGCATATTAATATTATCATTATTCAATATTGATTTTAGTTTATACTTATATATTTAAACTCACTATAAACTTCTCATTAAAAATACAGTCCACTTTTTTCCCTACAAATCCAGAACACCTAACATATTATATTTTGTAATAGCTTTAATTTAGGTTTCTATTGTGGAGCTATATATATATATATATATATATATATATATTTAATGTCAAATAATATTCAAATAATCATTTTCCTTTTTATTCATTTTAGGCTGCATTTGGAAAGATATAATAAAATAAATTTTAAATTTTAGCCACTTTTTCTCTTCCACAAGATAATGCACTAAGATTTAATTAAGATTTTGGTCTCCCAAAACCAACGCTGTATCATACACCGTAAAAACAAGGGTACATGATCCCTGTCTGGACCATGTCCTGCAATTCCGCTGGCCAATACCATGACCCGCTTTGAATTACACTGTTGATTCTTAAATTTCGTTAGGAGAAATAATGTTAATGGATTTTAGTTGCACGTTACATCAACGTCACAAAAAGGATCCTTGTCTGGAAATTGTCCTGCAATGCCGCAGAGGCACTGATCGCTCTGTTTAGAACTGATCATGCCGCTATAGACTAGAGAGCTCCATGTAGGGCAAAGTCAGAAAATGGAATCACAGAAACTCAGCTGGCTAATACGACGACATTGGCATTGAATTACACCGTTGATTCCTGACTTTTGTTGGGAGAACTAATGCTAATAGATTTTTTTACGCTACACCAACGTCACAACAAGGATACCATGAGGGCGGCTGGAACATGTCTACAATGCCGCAGACGCAATGATCCATTTCAGTAAAACGAGGATCTCGATTTTGCTCTTTTCAGAGTTCATCAGGTCGGTTTAAGCCAGCAAACCCTTTGTAGGGCAAATTTAACAAAATCGAATCACAGAAACATCTACTCCACTGGCTAATATAGTGACCGGTATTGGATTATATTGTTAATTTCTGACTTTCGTTGGGAGAAATAATGTTATATGAAGAATGTAGATTCTTGTTTCACGTTTGCACCAAGCATACCATGTTCCCTGTCTGGAATATACCTTGCTATACCGTGGGCGCAGCGATTCATTTCAGTCGAACTAAGGTATCGATTTTGGTTTTTTGTAGATCATTCGGTTGCTATAGACTAGCGGGCCTCATGTAGAGCAAAGGCACCAAATAGAGTCACAGAAACAACTACTGGCTAATACCAACGAAAGTCAGGGATCAGTAGTATAATTCAATGCCGGTCGTGCCATTAACCAGCGGAGTAGTTGTGTCTATGATTCCATTTTGTATCACACTTAAGGTTTGAAGAGAATATTTCGGATTTCTCATGAGAGACAATGTGTTAGGGAGACAGATAAAACGAGAATTTTGTCAAATTCACAGACGACAATTTTAAACATTTTAGCAGTAGGTGTGCATTATATCATTGATTTTAAAAGGTCAATAACAACAATTGTTCAAAATGAAATAAAAATCCAGGTTCATATTAAAAAAAAATGAAGTTGATGATGAAATCTCGAAAACGAGACGTCGAATTATCTGAGTTCACTATCTAAGTAGTCGGGGTTTGCCAACTTAATGAAAGATATATTATTCGAGATTAAACTATTTTCTATATATTAAAATAAATTTTTATTTTGTTATAAAAATTTTGAATGTTTTTAGGTTTTTTCGGTTTGTACTCGTAAGGAATAAGAATTTATACTCGCGAAGAAATCACCCTCCAGGACTTTTGCATTTTAGGGTCCCTAGATCTCCAGAAACTATTTATCCGATTAACTTTAAATTTTGGTCAAAAAACAAAGGTTATATTTGGATGGAATGGTAACATTTTGGTAAACGTCTGACATTATAAAAACTACTAATTACGGACAGGACCTCAATATTTCCACAAACATCAAGTGTGACATAGGGATAAACTGGTAAGATTATGGCGTAAAGCCATTATGTCAAAACAAAAGGGTCGCCTAATGAAATGTTTAAAATTTAGTACCCAAAAACGACTTATCTAATTGACTTAAAATTTTGTACAAAAATCATGTGTGAAAGAGGAACAAACTTTCACAATTTCTATATGCAAAACTCAACTATTTTGGAAACTTGCAAAATAACTGGGAATACGCTAAATATACCTTAGTATAAAGTACAAGAAAAAATATAGTACCCCTTGTTGAGGGAGAAATAATATATAATAATAATAATAACAATAATAATATAAAAATACATTTAAAAGTCGGTAAATTCGCCTTTACCCACAACTTCTCATGAACGGAATTCCACTACACACAAATTACACATATTATGAATCCATATAGTTGGTTATAACTCAAGAAAAAAATTAAATAAGTTACAGTTTATGGGATTTATATAAAGTTAGTGCCAAGAAATTATATGCATATGAAAACTGCTGTTGTCTGTACATAGAAGAATTCTATTCGAGGGAAATACTGGGTAAAAGCAAATTTATCAATTTTTAATACATACATTAGAGTTGGATTTGTTTTAATGAAATTACAATTTAAAAAATTATGTTTTCTTTGTGCTGCTTTTATTTATCTGCAACCTTCCACCCATTACCTTGTTCTAGGTACTGATAATTCTTTATATGTATTTTTGTTATATAACTAAATACGTTAGTTATTCCTTGTTACGTACCCATATTTTGTTAAAACTAAACATGTTAACATATTTTAACACAATTGCACACTAACGTGTTCATACCAACGTTTCTAAATTTGAGAAGAAAATTTTTAAAATTTGTCAGTGTCACTCCTTTTCAAATAAAAAATATTTTGTTGCTGGTAATAAAATTACATGGTTATATAAAATTAATGACGACAAATTTTTTACACGTTTACACGTTTGGGAACTACTAAACCGTGCTGGGCCAAAATGTAGTAATAATAATATTAATAATTATAGTATTAATAATTATAATATTAATAACAATAGACGTAAGTCACAACGAGTCCAAAATTTCCAACAACACTAAACAAGTCACTCAAAGAAATCTTGTCTGGCCTGGTCGGAGGTTAGAAAAAGCATTCGGCGATATCCCACTTCCCTCGCATGGATGTAAAAGGAATCTCTGCATTCTCTCTCTCTCTCTATATATCTATATCTCTATATATATATATATATATATATATATATATATATATATATATATATATATATATATATATATATATATATATATATATATATATATATATATATATATATATATATATATATATATATATATATATATATATATATATATATATATATATATTTTCAGAATTCGGGAAATTAGAACTTAATTAAGTAATAATTGATTTGTTCATAAATTAATGAAGAAAAAAAAAAAAGCAGTTTATCAAACATTTACCCCTCCAAAACAAATGGTTTTAAACTTAGAAAAAAGAATGAAGAAAATAAAACAATGATTAAACTTATTCTAGACAGTAAATATTTGAAAGAAAAAAAATAGTTGCCTAGTAAAGGGCATACCTTTAGAACAAGGCTTGGCAAAGTACCGTGAACCGTTTTCAGGGCCATCATGCGAGCCACATTATCCTGCCGTGGGTGCAATTTAACTTTTCTCTCTAATTCCCAGAGAGAAATCGTTTCTTCAATTATAATGAGAACAAGTGCGCCTTCATTAACATGAGGCGATGGCTGTGTCTAAATTAATGTGTTCCCGTGGACCACGGTCTCTAGAAATCGCTCTGGATTCTCTGAATTAATTGCCAACGATTTAACTGACAAAGGTTTAAATGGCTAGAATCAGGATTTGGAATCGAGCTGTTTAAAAACTCGAGAACAAAAAAATTACCAGTGGTACGCGGCTGAAGGTCCTTAGAATCCCTGCTCATAGCACATATGGGCGTTGAATTCAGTACTGCTTCTAATTGCGTTAGAATAGCACAAAACTCTTTAAAAGAAGGGCTCTGAGTTCCTAAAATAAGCTGAAAGTGATCTTTAAAGAATTTAATACCCGCTTCGGTAAGTCCATTATACCTTGAAGCACCAGGAAAGTTGAATTTCCAAGAGATGGAAAGGTCTTGGGCAGCCTTTGTGCCAAATCAAGAAGCATATCATACGCTCTGTTGAAGTTTGTGCCTTGATCAGTCGTTAAAGTGCTACATCGGCCTCGTCTGGCAACAAAATGCCTAAACGCAGCCAAAAAGGTTTGGCTCTAAGACCGGAAGTGGCCTCTAAATGTATGGCTTTAGTTACGCGTGCTTGCTCATTAAAAGAGGAAACGGACCGGCAGAATCTACACAGACAGCGGAAAAAACTTTGATTTGAGAATCTCTAAGATCTGGAAAATCGACCGTATAGGAATTGTATGACTTTGATTTAGATCGGAAAGGTTTAATGCACCCTAATAAGAATTTATAGATGAGTTCCGAGGTGAGAGAACCCAAAATTGTTGAAGAAATAAATATTGCGTGACTTCCGTTGGGTGTGCTTAACTATAAGTTTAAGTGAAGAGTCGATTTAATGGGGGTTTAAACCAAACCACTTTGTGTTTAAAACAAAGCGAATAGTATAAGCGACTTAACGAAATACCAAGGAGAACTGGAAGACCTTGAATATGACTGACCTTATTGGCTAGAAAACTTCATTTGTGCGGGAAAGTGGACAACCAGATAAGGGCCACCATAGAATCTAAGCGCAAGTATAGAGCTTCTTCCTTAACAAAAACAACAAGATCCACTAGCAAAATGCTGTCAATGGACTGAGTTCTTGATGTAGCTTCAGAATTTTGAACAAATAATATTTACTTTTACAATTTTATGACGAATCGTTGAAAGAGTGTAGTTCAATTTGAGATGTCGAATTAGACCCGACGTACCAAGGAATTTTTATGTTACAAAAATGCGGCATTACAGCTTTAAAGGTATGCCAATAATCTGAAATCGCTTTAGACGAAGGTTCATCCCAGGAAACCTTGGCTTCCCACAAACGTTGCAAAAGAACTTTTGTAAGTAGAAGGCAAGGAGCAATAAAGCCGAGGAGATCAAACTCGAGAACAAAAAAATTACCAGTGGTACGCGGCTGAAGGTCCTTAGAATCCCTGCTCATAGCACATATGGGCGTTGAATTTAGTACTGCTTCTAATTGCGTTAGAATAGCACAAAACTCTTTAAAAGAAGGGCTCTGAGTTCCTAAAATAAGCTGAAAGTGATCTTTAAAGAATTTAATACCCGCTTCGGTAAGTCCATTATACCTTGAAGCACCAGGAGAGTTGAATTTCCAAGAGATGGAAAGGTCTTGGGCAGCCTTTGTGCCAAATCAAGAAGCATATCATACGCTCTGTTGAAGTTTGTGCCTTGATCAGTCGTTAAAGTGCTACATCGGCCTCGTCTGGCAACAAAATGCCTAAACGCAGCCAAAAAGGTTTGGCTCTAAGACCGGAAGTGGCCTCTAAATGTATGGCTTTAGTTACGCGTGCTTGCTCATTAAAAGAGGAAACGGACCGGCAGAATCTACACAGACAGCGGAAAAAACTTTGATTTGAGAATCTCTAAGATCTGGAAAATCGACCGTATAGGGATTGTATGACTTTGATTTAGATCGGAAAGGTTTAATGCACCCTAATAAGAATTTATAGATGAGTTCCGAGGTGAGAGAACCCAAAATTGTTGAAGAAATAAATATTGCGTGACTTCCGTTGGGTGTGCTTAACTATAAGTTTAAGTGAAGAGTCGATTTAATGGGGGTTTAAACCAAACCACTTTGTGTTTAAAACAAAGCGAATAGTATAAGCGACTTAACGAAATACCAAGGAGAACTGGAAGACCTTGAATATGACTGACCTTATTGGCTACAAAACTTCATTTGTGCGGGAAAGTGGACAACCAGATAAGGGCCACCATAGAATCTAAGCGCAAGTATAGAGCTTCTTCCTTAACAAAAACAACAAGATCCACTAGCAAAATGCTGTCAATGGACTGAGTTCTTGATGTAGCTTCAGATTTTTGAACAAATAATATTTACTTTTACAATTTTATGACGAATCGTTGAAAGAGTGTAGTTCAATTTGAGATGTCGAATTAGACCCGACGTACCAAGGAATTTTTATGTTACAAAAATGCGGCATTACAGCTTTAAAGGTATGCCAATAATCTGAAATCGCTTTAGACGAAGGTTCATCCCAGGAAACCTTGGCTTCCCACAAACGTTGCAAAAGAACTTTTGTAAGTAGAAGGCAAGGAGCAATAAAGCCGAGGAGATCAAAAATTCAATAAATCTCTCGGAAAATAATTTTTTTGTGTACAGAGACAATCTACAGAGGTATAAGTATATGCATCTGAATTAGTATACCACTTGAGAGCAAGTACTTTAATAAATGATGGCTCCTCTTTGTCAAAATTACACGAACTTTGAACATCAAACAATGAAACAAGAGCTAATACAGAAGAGTGATTACTTGCTCATTCAAAACCTTCCCTTTTTATAACTTGACGCCAAATTGAGGTGCTAAGGCTGACTATAAGTAATCACCTCTCAAGAGTTTATCATCAATATAGAATTGACTGCGAATAGCCTGAGCAGCTTTTTCTTGAAAGAATTTTCTTCCTGCGCAGCAAGTTTATTTTAAAGTACTTAGGGACAAGTATAGCGAGAAATTATTTCTATAAACCACAATACATAAGAAATATACTTGAAGAGTTTGATTTCGAATACCATAAAATTCATTGATAGGTCCAAAATGCAGGATGTACAGTAATTTTTCTGTACATCTGTTTTATTTCTCAAACAAAGAAACATTGAAATTTCAGAAGCTTAGAGATATCCTGTTGCAATTTAAGACTTACGAGAAGCATATCATTAAGACGGACGCCGTTAATATGACGGAATATAGCGTCGCACACAGCTCTAATTTTAGGGTCCGGTTTGCAGACAGCATGATGGGCAATATAGTTTTCCGATAGAGATTTATAATCGTTTTGGGGAACTAAAACATTGGACAGTTCTGCATCATCTTGCATAAGATTTACATATTTTCTATGGAAGTCAGGATTTTTGAAAAAACACCTTTCAAGCATGGCGAAGCGATTATAAGCTTGAGAGTAAATGTTAACAAATTTAGAGTTTAATTGTAACGGTAACGGTACCGAAAATCGCTTCTCGATGGGGGAAAGACGCCGGTTTAGGAAGGTGCTCAATTTAAAACAATTTACGTCATAAAATATCAAGATTATCTTTTATTAAGATGTGACAGCTCAAAAGGAGAGCAGCACAAAAAACATTTGTTTTTCCTTGCAACTCATAGCCAAAAATAGCCTTTAAAGCAACAGGACCTCCAATAATACGACCAGCAATAAAAACAAGAAGTTCAAGCTCGGCACCAATAAGCATATCGATGTACCCTGACGTATGAAAATTATTATAGGTAAGCGTATTTGCCGTTCAACTCCAGCAGAATTAAAATGAATCATAGGCTGGCCAGAAGAAACTTTCGGTGTTATAATAGCTTCAAACGAATGCAGGGGATTTGGCTGACCGCGAAATTTGATAATACATTGTGTAGAGCCACTTTTAGTGACATTTCATTTAAACCTTTAGCAGAAACAGAAACACTTTTACGTTTACGACCAAGTCGCCGAATGCAAAACTCGGAAATACAATTTGCCATGAACCTAGAATCCAGGAATATACGAATTTTCTGAAAATTACCCAGAATATCTTTGATATCTACTGTGTATGTAGACAAAAGGATGATTTATTGAGGCGTGGAAAAGTGGTTCGAAATACAACGAGTATTCTAATTGTACCTTCAGGATTAATAATTTGTTCAACCTTACATGTATAAAGAGACTCATAGTTTTTAAGAGAGGGAGGAGACACTAGACAGTTGACGCAAAATTTGATCTCAAAAATTTGTCATTCGTCGATTTCTCAAAAAAAAGCACACACCTATATAATGTATGAGAAGAAGGTCATAAAAACAACGTTCTTTGTCTAATGACGTCAGCAGGTATTGTAATTTTTCAATGTTCGATATATCAAGGTTATCATGAATAAGACTGTCATATAGGTCCAAAAAATTAGCCTAGTTTTTGTAATTGCCATTTGGGCACATTAAGCTTGGGAATACTGTAGCAAGTAGTACTGTTTCAGTTTGATTGACGCTTCGTTTTCGATTTGGTCATATGGAGCAATCTGTTAATCGTTTCAGATTTCCCTGAATACCAACCTGCCTGACGAGGGTAAAGGCCCAGTAAACGTGATCTCAATTGCGTCTGTCTGTCTGCCTATCTACCGGCCTCTCGGTTCGCCGCATTGCTAAAAACTACCTATCCGACTGACTTCAAACTTTGGTCAAAAATTAAGGGTCATACGGAGATGACCTATTAATATTTTAGTAAAAATCTAATAAGTCAGAACACAATACGGGCCCAGTGAAATGTTAAAAAAATTATTACTAAAAAACTAATTACCTCTCCAATGCCTCAAATTTAAAACAAAATTAACTATTACGCAGGAATCAATTATTATAATTTTTGTAGGAATCCAAGACGGCGAAACAAAATGGACTAATAAATTATTTAAAAAATGAACCTGAAAAACAACTTATTAGATTGAATTCAAATTTTGTGCGAGTTAAGTGTGATATAGAAATAAACTGGTAAAATTGTGGTACGAATTCAAGATGTTTGTAATCGTGAAAAAGAAAAAAACGCCGCCTCCCCCCCCCTAGTTTTTACATATCTTTACATTTTAACGTCTCGTAGATGCCAAATAGCTAGCTTTCTCAATTCCGTCGGCCCGTCTGTCGGTCTGTCTGTCTGACTGTTCGCGGCATAGTTATAAATCTACTTACCCAATTAACTTCAAATTTTGTTAAAAAATTAGGGGACATGTGTTGATGCCCAGGAAATATTTTGGTAAAAATCCAATTTGGTAGAACAAAATGGCGGCCTAATGAAAGGTTGAAATTATTTAAAAAGTAATTATCCAATTTACCTCAAATTTTGCACCAATATAATATGCTACATAGAAATGAACTGGAATTATTTTGGTACGATTCCAAGATGGAAAAACAAAATAGCGGCCTAATAAAATATTTAAAATAACCAACCTGAAAAAACATGTATTAGATTGATTTCAAAATTTGTGCAAGCATTAATTGTGATATAGAGATAAACTGGTAAATTTGTGGTACGAGTTTAAGATAGCGGAACAAAATTTAAACTCCAAAATTTGAAAAACGCCCAATCATTTTGTAAATATCACCGTAAAAAAATCTTATTCAATTGACTTCAATTTTTGCACTAAAATTAAATGTGATATAGGGTTAAATTAGTACGAATTGAACATGACCGAACAAACGACGGTGTTAAAAAATCAGTATTAAAACTATTCAATTTATTTTAAATTACGCCCAGAAATTAAATGTGGCATAGGTAGAAACTGGTTAAATATTGATATACAACAAATAAATTATGCTGACTCTACAGAACAAGTTGGCTGATAGACAGTCGAAGCTTGAATCTTTGGAATTCGAGAATGCTAAGTATAAAAGGAAATTGGATTTTCTAGTAAGAGACCTAAAAAATAAGAAGAACGAAATATTAAATTTAAGGGACATTATTCTAAATGCAAAAAAAGTCTCGCCTAGCAGTGCGCCCGATCTTAATCGACCTTCTGTGTAAACTCAAACTGTTTTTGAATCACAGAATGCTAGGGTGCAGGCAGACCTATCAGACTCTTCAAATGTGAGTATCCAGTGTAAACTTTCTGTTTGCTATAGTGAGAAAATTAGACCCATTAATTCTCCATTAATACCCGAAGCAAAAGTAACATCTATTGCCAAGAAACCAGTAAGTGTGAATCCAATAAAAAGCGCTGTAAAGCGTAAAGTGTTAATTCTCGGAGATAGGTCTGCTTTAAACTGTAGCAAAATACTGCGGAAAAATCACCTCTGTGACAATAAATACTTAATTGAGGGGTTGGTAAAAAATGGTTCAACAAATAATTGACTGATACAGTTTATCGTTTGAGCAAATATTACACACAGGATGGTTATGTAATAATATCATTAGATCTAAGCTGCACATATAACGTAAATATCAAAAATATGGTTTCAATTCTGTCTGTGGGGAAATACACAAATCTTATTATAAGCCTTAAGTGTGATCTATTAAGAAATAACAATGTATATATAAAGTTTATGACTATATTTAATAAACTAATTAATAGTAGGTTAAATTACAACACGTCACTTAAGATTAAATATAATTTAAAGCAAAATAACTTTTATTGTCTCACTAAGTCTAAAATTTGTGAAATTATTGCTGGCTATGTATTTAAGAATTGCGATAGGCAAAACATTGTTTTAAAAACAGTAACACCATTTAACTATTTTTATCCGAATGCTAGTGAAGATCAGACGATATCAGTGTCTACTATTTCATTAATAAATGAATCTAGCCCCGAAGTAAATGATCAGGAAATTAAAAACCTAATTAATAACATGGTAGGCCGTGTAAGTAGTGAGACAGATGATGAAGTCGTGGAACTTCAACATGAATCGTCTGAAACTCGAGCTGGAATTGTGGTTGATCCAATTCTAGCTAGAGAGTTTTTTCGAGACCCCAACAAATTTCAATAACCGCTTACGTTTTGTCATTTAAATGTTCAATTTAAGTCAAATAAAATTTTAGTTATTGATGTAATGCTCGAAAAATCTGCACGTGATTTTTTGTGGTTAAGTGAGCATTGGCTTACACATGCACAGTGAAATGATATTAAGCTTAAGAATATTAACTTGGAATGTGCGTACTGTAGAAATTCCCTTAAACACGGGGGAGTTGCAATTTATAGTAATAACATATTTTGTGACACCAGTGGTTACTTGCGACGTGTCTCAGTTTTGTTGTAAGGGCATTTTTGAGTGCTGCTATGTGAGGATTGATTTTTTAAACCAATCTTTAATTGTTGTATATAGCCCCCCTATGGAAAATTGTATTACTTTTTTAAAGTTATTTAATGATTTGTTACCCTACCACAATAGACCTAATGTTATTTTTATTATAGGAGATGATTTCAATGTAAGTTTTAATGTGTCTCCTCTGTGTGACCTTTTGGGTAGTTTTAATCTTAGGTATAGGATTAAGATACCGACTAGGGTTAACACAATATCGGCAACCTGTATAGACATTTTTTTGTTGATTGTTACAGTAAAGTTATAAACTAAAATGTGTCCGATCATTATGCTATATTTATTTGCATGGACACGTTGACTAATGTAAATATTTCCAATGACGTGGGTTGCAAGCACAGAAGTTTTAACGATAGCAACAAGGCCACTTTTTTGAATTTTTTAAGTAAAGAGAATTTCTCTGAAGTTATTCCGGACCAATGTCCAAATGAAGTATTTAGTGTTTTTGCAAAAATTCTGTTTTACTACTTTAATTTGTCTTTTCCCTTAAATAAATAGCATAATACCTCTAAGAAAATTCCACTTAATCCCTAGTTAAATAGGCTTAAAGAAAGAGTGACTTTGTCACTGATTTAGCGAGATTTGATCGAACATATCTCAATATTAGTAAACAAACAAATGTTATTTATAGGAAAAATTAAAGTTATATATACAAAATAAAAACGATTATAAAATCCCAAGCCGGGAAAATAACTCAAAAGCAATGTGGCAATGCATAAAAAGTATTGAAGATTAAGATTACTCTACGGTAATGAGCTTTCTAATGAAGAATTGGCGGAAAATTTTAATATACAATTCGCCTTGCTTGAGGACGATGGTCCTGTAGATTTTGAATTTCTTGGTAAAAATATACCTCTTTTTCCCAAAACTTTCTTTATGAAACCTGTTTGTTAGACTGATGTTACAGCTAGCATTAATTGTCTTAAGAATTATAATACCTGCGGCTATGACGATATTTCAAATAATATTCTGAAAAAGTGTAAATTTTATTTTGTCTGATATATTAGGGCATTTAATCAATTTATCCATCGATAGGAATGTTTTTTCCTGATAGTTTCCAGTTAGCCTCTGTTCTACCTTTATATAAAAAAGGGGACCATAATAATGTTGAGAATTATCGTGGCGTAAGTTTGTTATTTAGTGTAACCAAAATTTTCGAACTGGTAATTAAGGATAAGCTCGTTTCATTTTTTTGTACAAATACTCGTCATAGTACCAACATGGTTTTACTATAAATAAAAGTACAGAGACAGCACTGTGTCAGTTTTAGCGTACCATAGTCGAGTCCCTAGATAGAAGATTATTGGTATTGGGTATGTTTACTGACTTTTCGCGTGCTTTTGATGTAGTAGATCATAAGCTGTTGATTTCAAAACTGTTTAGATATGGTGTAACAGGTAATTCTTCAGATCTTTTAAAATCATACTTGTCTGGCAGAAAGCAGACCGTGCGAGTAAATAGTACTCACAGTGACTTAAAAATTGATGTATCAGGGTTTCCTCAAGGTTCCGTATTGGGACCGTTCCTGATTTTTGCTAATGACCTGATCAGCTACGTTACTAAAATATCGGAAAACATTTCTGTAGTTGCATATGTTGATGACACCAATGTTATAGTTATTGGTGATAGTTTTCTTTCATTAAAATCACAAGCCGAGAATGATTATAAAAAATAATACTATGGTTCAAAAAAAAAACTAACTAAAGATAAATAAAAATAAATCTGCAATAATAAATTTTTTAACAATATAGTACACTTTAAAATATTCGAGAATTCGGAGAATCCTTTGCCTCTTGCAGAGAAAATCAAACTGTTGGGTACCACTTTTGATGAAAATTTAAAATGGTGTTTTCCTGTTGACGAACTTTCATCTAAACTACGCAGTGTCTGTTACGCATTAAATTTTATGCCCTTACACTGCAGCAAAAATGTGCTTCTAACTCTTATTATGCTAATCTACACTCCTGAACATACCTAAGGTATACTAAATTGGGGTGTGAGTTCTCATATTAAAAGGATTTATATTTTACAAAAGTATGCAATACGTTTGAATGCCGGCGTAAAGTTCTGCGAATCATGTCGCGAAGTTTTAAAAAATTTAAAGGTTTTGACTCTTGCTGGTATTTATACATATGAAGTATGTTATTTTGTATACCATAACAAGCGTTTGTTTCAAGAAAAAGATCATCTCATAGTTACGACACGAGATCGAAGGTGCTTCTGTTACCTGAAAATCACCGATCTACTATGTATCCAAAATATATTTACTTGATGGGATGTACACTATTTAATAAAGTGAACAAAGGAATTAGAGACGCTGCCAACATAAATCTTTTTAAAAAACGCTTAAAACATGTACTGTTAGAAAAATGCTGTTATGATGTCCAGGAATTTATGTAAATGTATTTTATTTTGTATTGTATAGTTTATAAGTACGTCTATGTATTTAAGTTTTCTTTTTTACATTTTTTTGACCTTCTGATTTTTTCTCCAATTATTGTATATGTTTCGATATGTATTTTTAAATTCAAGAAGTAAACTATTTATTTTGATTTTGATTTTATATTGGGATAAATCAAATATGTTGAAACAAAATGGCACGTAATAAAAATACTTGAATAATAGACTGTATATACGTGTTACTAAATTATTATGTGCGGAATTAAAGTGAGTCATACTTCACTATTTTTAATAAAATGAAAGATTTATACCGAGGAAAGTTCCGGATAAAGATAATTTACCGATTTTTTGAAGTTGGCGTCAGACCTAAGCATTATTTAAATTATACGTTGGCTACCGAACCACCTAATCCTAGTAAATTTTTAAAAAATATAAATTTTTATAAAAAAAAAACCATTAACTAATAAATAACGTAAATAACTAAATATCCATTTTTTCATGGATTAATTAAATAGGTTAATTTTTTTATTACTGCCACTAATGAAGTTCTAAATATCAAAAATATTGCTATTGTGTGATCAACATTAATTTCCCATATAGAATTTAAATAAGTAATTAATAATTCTCAAAACAATAAAACTTGTTTCTCTCACTTTAATTTGAATAGTTCAAAACTAATTTCCTTGACTAACCTGTCATATAGATTTTAATATTTGTAGTCGTTGTAAATGGGTTTATCAAAATATAACCAATAAAACGTATTAACCAGAATCAACATTATAATATTAAACAATTAATCCTAAGCTATTACATGGATATTTAAAAAATGAGTATCTAACAGGTCTTAATCCAAATCAAATAATAGATTAAGAGCATTTGCACGTGAGCGGCAAAAATATACACCTGTTATTTACTGTATTTATTAACTTGTAATTATTCACGAGACCTGCACATGTAGCACGTTTAGTATATTCATTCAAGTACACCGCTAAATTTATAAACAATAATTTATTATCATTATCTCTATTGTAATTAATAACTTGCTATATTTTAGATACTCGATGTTCTCTTTTAATAAGATCACAGCGTTATTTTCTACACAAATATCTTTCTGCCTCAGGCATGGATAAACTAAATATTTTCCATTTAACATAAAACACAAATTATTTGTAACAAATGTTTATCCGTTAGAGAAATACAAGTACAGTGTCAAAAAAATCTAACATGTAATAATGTTATACATATATATATATATATATATATATATATATATATATATATATATATATATATATATATATATATATATATATATATATATATATATATATATATATATATATATATATATATATATATATATATATATATATATATATATATATATATATATATATATATATATATATATATATATATATATATATATATATATATATATATATATATATATATATATATATATATATATATATATATATATATATATATATATATACAAATATAAAAGGAATATACAAAACAACATCAGAATCACCAACAGGAGCAAAACCGATATCTGTGATTACCAAGAGAACATCCGAAATCTTCGCCAGAGTTGATACTCTTTTTACCACGGAGCAGCTTATAGCCACCTGTAGCGAAACGTATAACCCAGGAGTAGTAAATCTAGTAGAGAAATATTAGCGCGGCAAAAACTAGTATATAGTAGAAAATGTATTTTTTTTTGGGATGACTGCTAAAGCAACGGAATTTGGCAAACTATAGACACGTGTTTCTAACTTATTTTCTTACTTTTTATTTACTACTCTTGGGGTTATGAGTGTCGCCACAGGTGGCGATGGATGTTCTCTTGGTAATCACAAGTTCCCTAATTTGCCAGATAGAAATACGTGTCTATAGTTTGCCAAATTCCATTGCTTTAGCGGTCAAAAAAATACAGTTTCTGCTATATACTAGTTCTTGCCGCGCTAATATTTTCCTACTCATATATTATTTAGGTCGTCGTATTCTCCGCCAGCATATAAGAGGTTGCCGTTAACACCGATTTCATAAAAGCCTCTAGCACATTCATGGTTAAGATTAATACGGCTTATAGTGGTTATTATTTTCCTAGGAACCCTAAAGATATAATACCCATGTATTTTGGGAATACGTGAATGAATTTGTAATAGAACGTTTTACTCTGACATCTGTATTTGTTCATCTTTTTACTCCATTTACCATACATCTCTTAACTGGATTTTTAAATAAATACCTATTTTAGAAGTATTAAAATCAAAATAGTTTAGTTTATTACAATAACAAAATATATTCTAGAAACTATATTGTATATTACATGCCATATCTTTAAAACATTATAGCTTTTAACACTTTCAATATTTATTTAAGGGTAATTTTTAACTTGCCTTCCAACAATATAGTATTGCCGGAAAATGTGTTTTCTCATTTCTTGATGAGTCTGATGGTCTGCCTGCATGTTTGCATCATTGCTGAAAACTACTTATCTAATGAATTTCAAATGTTCCACAAAACTATAAAACAGGAAAAAAATTGGTAAATTTTGGTATAAAACTAATGTGGCGGAATAAAAAAGCGGCATGAAAATTTTTAAAAATACTGGGGCAGATAACTCCTAATTAAGTTTATTTCAAATTTTGCACAAATATTTTGATGCAAATCTAATATGACACAACAAAGTAGAGGCCAAGCAAAATATTTAAAAATCAGTATCAGCCTTTTTTTCGTAATGAGACTTGCCTTTTATTAAAAAAAGTGATTTATTTTGTTTTAAAAATAACTAAAATTAATAAAAAATAAAAATTAAATAAAAAAAAGCAATTTGATATTTAAATAATCGAAAAAATCGATAAAATACATATTTAGTTGTAAAGTCAATCAAAAAGTGAAATAATATATAAAACGTTAAGACAGATCGATTTTTACCTCATTACACAGAAGTTCCCTGATAATAAACAATTGAATCACAATGTCTATATGTACCATCGTCATCAAATACCTCTGATATAGGCTTATAATCCTTAGATTATTAATTATATGAGAACACAATGTGATGTTTAACCACGTAATGTTAACTAAACCTCAGAATTTTTTTACGCGCAGTTGGAAAAAAATTTGCAGTTTTAAATTTTAATTAACCTATATTAATTGTAGTTGAAAATTTCACCTAGAATTAAATAAAATAAAAATACAATAAACCAAAAAAGCGACCGTACTGTAATTTCGTATATAATGTTGTGTAATATTAATTCATTGTACAACTTATATAATAAATAACTAAATAAGTAAATTTGACATTATTTATTAGTTTTGCTTTGAATAAATAGCTTTTATTGTTATCCAAAAAACAACACTGTGTATCTGGCACATATCTAACTCTCACGTAGAAAAACCCCATAGAGAGATAATCACAGTTTGCCAAATACATAACTGACTGACAGTCTCGATTTCAAATTTATTTTATTTATTCACTAGGTGAATAAACAAAAATCAATAGTTTATAAAAAACCACAGAAAAAATTCCACTGATAATACACTCGGTCGTCTTTATTAGATGCGATCAATCTAAAACGTAAACGTGTAGAATAATGATATTTTTATGAAAATATACCAATATGTAGTCCTATAT
Source organism: Kuschelorhynchus macadamiae (assembly GCA_030620095.1). NCBI lineage: Eukaryota > Metazoa > Arthropoda > Insecta > Coleoptera > Curculionidae > Kuschelorhynchus > Kuschelorhynchus macadamiae. The sequence continues at coordinate 2,149,794 of JAUTXW010000613.1, read as the reverse complement.
AACACAAAAATGAAAAAAATTGGAATGTTTCACATAGAAGCTAGATGTAGTAAAAAACTCACCTTGCACGTAAGTCCTAGAGTATTAATTAAATTTAAATTAATTTTCATAAACTAATTTGAACATAAATGTAGAATCCTAATATTTTAACAAGCATAATTTACCACAAATAAAACATAGAATTAGTAATTAAAGTAAGTAGTTAAGTAAAATGTAGGCACAGAAAATAGAAAATGAACGTAATAATTCAAAAAAAGACATTTTTCAGACAACCAGAAATGTTAATATCTTTCATCTCTCTTCCTTGATATCTCTATATAGATATTGTATATAATTTTCAATATTAAAAAAACGTTAAAGCTTAATTTAGAGAGCTGGTGCAATATTGCAAAGTTCTGTTTTGTATTGTAGCCTTGAAAAAGGAAACAATAAATTTTTGAAAGCTATGTATATATATATATATATATATATATATATATATATATATATATATATATATATATATATATATATATATATGTATATGGCATTACCACTAGACGTGTTTCTGTCTTATTTGACTTCATCAAGTAGCAGTCTGACCAAGTTAACGGATTTAAGAAACTTCTCTCTACTCTCTATGGAGTTAAGCCCTTCTGGGCTTGGATATCACAATGGGGTTAAATTTAGAGCGCCATTTTGATTTTTTTTAAACAAATTAACCAAGATTCTTCTGTGGACACAGACGAATCTTTTGATGCTGCATGTAACTAGATGTTTAACATGTAACAAATAAACATAAATACCGAGATACACTTAATACATTACCCTCCTTTATATACCTAGTTACTAAACAAAATTTTCAATTTGACCCACCTCCCTCTATTCTGCAAAATGATTTTAGCAGGTTTTATTATTTAAAAAAATGGACCATACAGATTTTTTTAACTGCTTATGCTACTAATACTCATCAATTTATAATTTTACGCACGTTTAAGTTAAACTAGAAAATTTTGCATTTTACTTTGTAATACATTTTAGGCCCTAACTCAAAACACTTACACAATTAATTAAAATTATATTCGAAATTCCCATTATACGTAGGGAAAATGTTAGTTATTACATTTTTCGTAATACAACTAAGCATTTAGATAAGCTTTAATGTCAAAATGAGAAGAAAAATCAATGTACAAAGAGAGAGAAAATGTTACATAGTTGCGAGATTTCTCGGTGACCTCTATTTCTCGTCTCGTCTCGCGAGAATTTCAGAGAAAATATCTCGTTTTGGCGTTAATTTTGCTTACTCTCGACGTGGTTTATTCATCTAGCGAGACCGAGAAAAAACTGAGATGAGGGTCAAATCCTGTCTTGATTATTCATTCGTAGAGCTCCTTTCATTCTGTTCCAATTAACTTCCGGGAATTTTCTAAACCTTCACACAGATTAACGATATCTTAGATTCTTAGCACAAAATCAAACAATAATGTTTCAAGCAAGATCACAACATTTTGCATTATCCCTACCCTAAAACGCGAATGAGGTATAAAAAGAGACTAAATATTAAGATTCATTCATTAAAAGCAAAACCGAATTACGTCATCACATGAAAAATGACCTATATATGGTCTGTAAAATCTAAAATCTCACTAAATGTTAATATGGAAGCAACTGGAAAATTAAAATTAGGTTTGACATCTGTTGGATCAACCTGTAGTTTAAATAATCGTTATGCTCATTAACACGTTCTACGTCAAACGAAATGCATAAGCGTAGATGTTTTGCAAAACCTAACGAATGGTTTGTATATATCACTTCTGCAAAATCTAATATTTTATTTACCTGACAAAATTAATTTATAGCAATCTAAATATAATGTAAGAATTTGATGTTAGATTAAAATATCGAACGTGCTACATGTGCAAATCTCGTGCTTTGTAAATAATAATCACTTTTAGAATATAATCTGTCATATTTTACACTGTTTACGTGCAAATATTTTTATAACCTTTCAATTTAATTGAATTCCAATATTTAAATAACAACTATTATTTTCATAAAAATTTATGTCTAGTACATCATATATATATATATATATATATATATATATATATATATATATATATATATATATATATATATATATATATATATTTATATATATATATATATATATATATATATATATATATATATATATATGTATGTATATATATATATATATACAGAATGAGAACTACTGTTTTCATAAACCTCAATTCAATGCAATATTTTATTTATAAAAAAATTATCCAGATTACGTAGGAAATGCTAGGATTCCAAATATTAAAAAAAAATATTCCCTTTTATTTAAAAAATATTATGTTTATGTCATGCCTCATTTGTTTTTTTGTTTGTTTTTTTTTATTGGCATTTTCTAATTTCTAAGAAAGTTACATCAATGGCTATTTTAGTTCTTTTAATATGTAAGATTGTAGCCCAAAAAAATCCTGTCCAATCCTTCTTGGATGACCCTTTACAATAGAGGACCAAAAACAAAAACATCTTAGCCAGTTAAATTAAACTGGCTGGCATAATTACACTACGAGAGCAACTGCAGATGAGCCATAGTATTTGTGTTAAAAAGCAAAACAACATATAGCTGCATAAAGGAATAGTATATACATCAAAAATCGTTGTATATAATCTAAAAGTTTTCTTGTTTACTTACATTTAAAACGCATTACCATATAAAATGTATATTTAAACTTAAGCAAAATGTTTGAGTCCGCCATGTATCCTTCATTTAGAAATAAAATAAATCGAATATAAGGGAGGACGAATTTAGGTTTAAACGCCCCTAAAAAATGATCTTGGAACTGATCCAGTTTAGGAAGCAAAATACCCCATTTCTTATAATTAAGGAACTCATTTAGGAAGGAAAAAGTTTCTAAAGTTAGTAATTCTGTGAGATGTTAGAATAAAGTGAAAATAACGAAAAATCGATTTCGCAGTAAGGATTTGTTACGATTCATCTACTTTCATTTTTGTTTAGCAAGTACTGTATTTGCAAAGGCGAAAATATTTATTGTTTAAAAAAAACTATATTTAAAATATATATATATATATATATATATATATATATATATATATATATATATATATATATATATATATATATATATATATATATATATATATATATATATATATATATATATATATGTTACACTATTAATTCAAAAATTCACTTTTTAAAAAATTTATTATTTAACTTTGAAATTACTTTATACAATATCGGAACTTAAACTGACATAAAAACGGTATATAATATGAACTAACTAATATTTACAATTCAGAGCGTGTTATATGTTTTAAAATGCTGATGCGGCACCTTCCAGCTGTGGGAATTGCAACTCGAAGGTACTGCTTACAATGCATTCCTTGAAATGTTGAAATTGCTACATCCGATACCGTGTGACCGAAGGTCATTGCCTACACGTGGCTATAAACGGATATAACAACTCCCCCTTTTGGTCAAAAGTTACCACCCTGTGTAAACTTTTGTAAGATCATTATATTTCGTCTTCGTCTTCTTCTTCTTGGGTTTGAGGGTGGATGGCTGGCCGTCTTCTCGCAAGGATGCTACTGGGCCTGAGTTTGACTGTCTTTCGCTGTTGTGGTCTAGGCGGAGGTGGTGAACCATCATGCAATGGAGCCATGGTGATGCTGGGTAGTCTTTTACGGCTACACTTACACATTATGTACAAGACGAGCAGACTGACTAGAAGAACTATCGTGACGATCGTGAAACATGATAGATGTTTATAGACAAAAGGTTGGTTGATTAATTTGTCTAGTTCTTCGGAGTATTTGTCCAATTTGTGCTGGGCAATATTGAGATCTTCTACGTCTACCTTGTTCAGTTTTAGAGGTTTAAGGTATGTTGGCAGCACTTGTATGGGATTATCACTGGGTGGCTTTTATAAGTAACATTTTGATACTTATCAATGAGTGCTTTGGCGTAAACTCTTGTGCTTCCAATAAAGGCATTACAATATGGCTGAAGTCTAAGAAGGGAATTGACATTGATGATACTTGTCCTGACCTCTTTTCCTTCACACTTTATTGTAAGTGGTAGTGGATCTGTAATTAACCAGAAGTTTTGATCGATGTCTTTAACGTTGTATCCTTTTGCAAGAAGAAGAGATACCTAGCACGTCTTTGGTAAATGGTTTGGTCCTCTAAGTAGCTGAGCTTCGCAAATCGCTTCACTGTCTATCGGCTAGGGTAGAACATCTGAGCAGATCTTTCCTAGTGATTTGCAGCTTCCCAGGTTTTGAAATGAAATCTATAACATTGAATCATCGTCCCGCGCAATATGTTTTTGTGTTGTAGGGATTATATGATGAAATTCTGTTCGATTATCTAATACGGGTATTGGACAGAGATGATACAAAGTATAGCTTTTAGGGTTTTCTAAGGGTATTTTTAGAATAAGCACTACTTTAGTATCAGATTGATATGCTTCAAGCTCGATTATCTCAACATACTGGGCAAGCGTTGAAGAGTATACAGGTAGAGGAAGATTATTTTTTCTGAGAGATTGTGAAATTTCTTGAAGGGAACTAATCAGATCTCCCGGGGTTATTATTGAACTGTGCAAGATATTTAGCCTAGCGAATGATATCGCGTTCAGAGCGTCGTTAAGAAAATTTTCTATAAAAGAATAACTCTCCATTAATGATTCACATAAATCTAGAGTTCTTATCTGGACATGGTAAAATGCGAGGTCGTCGGAAATGTCCATTATCGATTTGTGGATTTCGTTTATGTCCCGGTTAAATGTTTCTTCGTCTATTTGACGTTTTTGTATTGACGCTTTAAAGGTTTTTATTACTGAGCTAGTAACCTATATCTGATTTTTGAGGAGATTTTCGATATGTCTTTCGTCTTGAGAGACTTTATCAATGCATTCATTGAAGTACTCAGCGTCGGAAGCATCGAGGTTTCCAGTTATGGATTTCCAGACAGTGCCTATACCGTTGAATATTCCGCGCTTCTCCCTGTAACTGTATTTTTTCGTATCAGCGATTATTTCTTTGTATTTTAAATTGACAGTGTCGGATATGATTGAGCAGGCTGACATGAGTTTGTATTTCGGATTTGAAAGATAACATTCTGGGCGAGTCAACGTCTACAAAGCCATATAACAATCCTTCTAGGATTTTATCATTATTCGCGATAGCTTCCTTTATGTAAGAAAGATCTTTATACATTTGTCGTTTGACACTTTTACAGAACCTTCTTCGTAGACGAATATTCCGAGTGTGTTGTTGATAGGTGTAATCGAAAATTGGGTCAGGCCTACCGAGAAGAGCCCGAGGAATCTGTAAAGAAGAAGAATACTTATTCAAAATAGGGTTTTAGCCTATCGAAGTTGACTTTAGTTGATTGGTTTGTTCGAGGATTAAGAAGGATAGCGGAATTTTGAAAAACTTCTGTAATTTCAAAAGGGTTATTAAATTTGTTTTCGGCTTTAGATTTTATTTGTGACTCTTTAACATACACTTTATTTCCGACTTTGTATTCAGGGATACTAGTTACGTGTTCGTCAAACCTGACTTTTGCTTTTTCTTTTTGTCGTTCTGTTTTTGCCCTAGCGATTTTGTAAAAATATTCCATACGGTTATTAAGGTCTCTTACGTATTTTGATATTAATTTTTCCTGGTTGTATAAAGTTTCGGGTGGTCCACTTGACGTGTGACCAAAAATAAGTTCAAACGGTGTAAACCCATGAGTTTTATTTTTCGTATTGTTGTAGCAGATCACCGCGTAGGGTAAAAAATTAAAGGGATTTTCTTTTGGGTTTTCGGCTATATTTGCTCTAATCATTTCTGATAAGGTTGCATGGAACCTTTCAATGGACCCGTTAGACTGGGGGTGATTGACACTAGAGAAAGTTAATTTTATGTTAAAAAGTTCACAAAGATCTTTGAATAATGAGTTGTCAAATTCGCGCCCATAGTCACAATGTATTCTTAGGGGCGTACCGAAGTGTTGGAAAAATATTAATAAGGTATTTACAATTGTCGACGCTTTTTTGTCTTCGACTGCGTAAGCCTGTGTGAATTTCGTAAGTTCGTCTCGAATCGTAAGTGCGTAATATCTGGTTGGATATTCGAAGATGTCAATGTTTATCCTTTCAAATGGGGTTTTCGGAGTTTCCGTTATGACGAGAGGCGTACTTAGGTTTTTTCGGCATATTTTTACCTTTTGGCATATTTCGCAGCCTTTTATTAATTTTTCGACGTCTTTTGTTAAATTCGGCCAATTGTACTTTTCTCTTATGCGCCTGACTGTCTCGTTAATTCTCCTATGCAAATTAGTTTTGCCTGAATGGTAGTGTTCTAAAATTTGGGGTATTTCGTCGGCGTCTGGGGTTTTTACAACATTTTGGCATATTTTAAGTTTTATTTCTTTGTCGGCGAAAATGAATGAGAAAATTTCGAGGATAGGCAGTGCTAGGTTATTTTCCACGTAATACGTTTTGGAAGGGTCGAATTCATTTTGGGCCTTAAATAGGACATAGAACAAGTGTTGGGCTACAATTTCCGGATCAAATGGTATTGGGATAATAAAGTATTTTCTATCTTTCACGGTTTTGCTAGAGACAATGTTAACGCTCATGTTTTCAAAATGAACGCTTTCTTCGAAGATATCTTCGATTATTTTGTAATGCATTTCTTCTAGTTTATTTTGCCAGAAAAAGGTAATAATTAGTTTATGTGGTTTATCTAAAAGCTGTGAATTTGAAAATTTTTGGAATAGTCAATTATTGATTTGGTTTGGTATAGGTCTACAAACTTGTTGTATTCCTGTGTAATGTACTCGTCGTCTATCTCGACGTCATTGCACTCTGGCTGGGTTTTGATTTTCGTTTTCGCTATTATTTTCGTTGGCTGGAAAAATGGGGAATTTTGATCGGAAATTTGCGCATTCTTGGAAATAATTAATTTTTATTCGCAATAGAGCATCTGCATTTTTGTTTATTTTTCCCGGTTTATGTTATATTTTATAGTTGTATTCTTCTAATTTTAGACGCCATCGCGCAAGTCTGCTTCCGGGATCCTTAATTGAAAACAACCATGTTAACGGCCTGTGGTCTGTAATAAGCGTAAACTTTCGTCCAAAAAGATAAGAGCGGCGGTGCTTTACTGCCCATACAATTGCTAGTAGCTCCCTTTCGATGGTGGAATATTTAGTTTCTGCACTACAGAGTGTTCTGGATACAAAGGCTATTGGGAGATCTTTTCCGACTGGTCCCTGGGACAGCACAGCGCCTATTGCAAATGCGCTTGCGTCTGTGGTAAGGAGGAAAGTTTCTTCAAAATTAGGATAGATTAGAATGGGGTCTGAAATTAGGGCTTTCTTTAATTCTTCAAATGCACTTTTACATTCTGAATCAAAGAAGAATGCGATGTCTTTTTTCAAAAGTTTAGTTAACGGCTTGGATACTTTTGCAAAGTTTGGAATGAATCGGCGGTAATAACCCGCTAATCCCAGAAAAGATTTAATATCCTTTGCGTTTTTTGGTTCTGGGAAATTTTGAATGCATTCCACTTTTGAAGGGTTAGGTTTAACACCATCTTTGGTAACGAGGTGTCCCAGATAGGCAACTTCTTTCCTTAAAAACTCGCACTTATCTGGTTGAATTTTTTTGGTTTGCGTTTCGGAGGCGCTTAAAGACTTCTTTTAGCCGGTCTATATGCTCATGGATGGTGGGAGAGTAGACGATTATGTCTATATATACAAGGCAACGCTCGTTTTGAATGCCCAAGAGAATGTTGTCCATGACGCGCTGAAACGTGGACGGGGCATTCTTTAGACCGAATGGCATGCGGACAAATTCATAGTGTCCATTGTCAACTGAAAATGCTGTCTTTGGTATGTCATCGGGATTGATCTCAATTTGATGAAAGCCGGACGCGAGATCAAGCGTAGAAAAATATTGACATTTACCAAGTTTGTCCAAAAGGTCTGAAATGCTTGGTAGGGGATATTTATCATCAATACTGAGGTCATTGAGCTTTCTGTAGTCAATAACTACACGCCATTTTTGTTTCTCGGACGCATCAAGTTTTTTGGGTACCACCTATACGGGTGAGGACCACGGTGAAATGGAAGGCCATATAATTCCCTAGTCTAACATCTTTCCCATCTGTGTTTTCACTTCCTCTTTATGTATCTGAGGATACCTATAAGATTTTGTGAAAACGGGCTTTGCATTATTAGTTTCTATAACATGCTTGATTTCATTGGTGAAAGTTAGTTTATCACCTTCGACGTAAAATATGTCAGAGTATTCTAGACAGAAATTTGTGATCATTTCCTTTTCTTCGGAATTAAGATGCTCGGTTCTTAATTCGTTTCGAATGATCTGTATTCTGTCGATTTGATCGGCTTCATAATTATCTTGGGTGTTAAGGTTTAGGACAACATCATTAGGGGTAAATGGTTCGATAGAAAGATCGGAAAAATCGATGGTTTTTGGCATGGCGTTAGCATTTAAAATAGAAGTCATAAATTCACCGATTTCGTTAACATGTACAATAGCATTTGGTAAAAGAACTTTTTCTTTTTCTTGAGACATTAATAGGGCGTCTGTGTTTTTTAAGTTACATGTTCATTTAAAAATTTTTTCTGTGCCAGCGTCAATAGAAATTTTGTTGTTTATCTCGTTTTTATCGACATTTTTTGTAATAGCCCCAACTTTATGCAACGGAATCGTTTTAAAGTTCGTTATTAAATTTTTTGATTTAAGATCAATTATACACTCAAAATGTTCGAGCAAATCAAGTCCTAAGATTCCATCAAAATCGATATCTAAGTTATAAATGTATACCTTGTGTGGGTTACCTATTTCAAAAGGGACAAGAGTCGATTCAAATATAGACAATTTCTGATTTGTTATTCCCTGAATAGTTACGTTTTCTGGTGATCTGAGGGGAAACTTTTTCACCGTATTTTCTTTAAAAATGGATATCCCTGCTCCGGTGTCAATTAAAAGTTTGAATGTATTTAAGGCATCGTTAATATAGTACAGGTTCTTGGGGTTGACAGTAAGAAACGGGTTTAAAGGAACGCTTGTTCCGGAAAATTCACATTGGGGTCCAAATCGTCTAAATTCATTGTCTGAATCTGACTCTGCAGTTCCGACACCGAATTGTTCGATTGGATAGTGATCTCCGGAGGATGGTTTTTGTAAAGAGGAGGTGGAAAATTTTGGAAATCTGAGTTATCAAATTGTTCGAATTGTGTTTGTTCGTTTTCAGTATAATATTCTTGGTATTCCAAGTTGCTATCATCTTGAGAATATTCGTCGTAATATTGTGGTCCTTCGTAAGATTGGTAATCATAATTTACATGGTGAGCTCTTTGTTGATTTGGAGAGAAATTCGAATTTCTTTGCATTAGAGGTGGACGAGATGCAGCATGACTCTGTTGGGTAGCTGCAGGTTGTCTATATTGAGACGAAAATGTGTTGGGTCTATTTTGCTGTGAAAAATGAGGCACTTGGCTAGAAGAAGGAAACTGCCTTTGATAATTTATGTTACTATTATTTTGAGAATAACTAGGATGAGACATTGATTGGGAACGGCATTCTGCAGCTATGTGGCCGTTGCGTCCACATTTCAGACATTTTATAACTTGTGGTAACTGTTTCCTAATTGGTTGGGGAGGTTTCGGAGAAATTTGTTTATTTACTTTTTGAGTTTCGAAATATGAGAGCTGTAGTTCACGCCTAATGCGGGAGTGAGCTTCTAAAAGATCTCTTGGATTACCTGACGAATAATTTGGCCTAGGCGAGGTTCTAGTCCAGTTAAAAGTGTATTTAGGCTCATTGTCTCAATTAGTTTGCTTTGGGCAGCTTTTTGATCATTACTTAGGTTGGAAGCTTTTTAAATACTTGAGAGCATTTTTGCATTTAAAACCTGCAAGCGATTGTAAAATGTAAGGGCGGACTCGCCAGGTACTTGGCGGAGTCTTTGAAGGTCTTGTATAAGAGACGATAGGCCCCTCGAGTCGCCAAAATGAAGGTTTAAGAGTTGTTTAATCTCGCAATATGTTGCAGGGTTTCTTGAATTTACTAATTGCGCGGCTCTACCTTTAAGTTTGTTTTTAATGTGAATCTTTAATAACAGTTTTTGGTCAGTTGTTGCTATTTGATTAGCACAATGGCACGCGTTTAAAAAGGCACCCAAGGAGATTTGATCGCCTTCAAAATCAGGCACTATAGAAAATATTTCGGAAAGCCTGTAAGACTCAATTTCTACCTCAGCACCTTGTATCGGTTGCTGGGTAGGTGGCTGAGTTTGTTGAGCTTGTTGAGATTGTTGGGAACGTGTCTCGGGCATTTTGCTAAATACTATTTGTTTTTAATTTTCAAAATATAAATTGGGGGAAAACAAAATATTAGGCAAGTATTGGAGAAAGAAAATTAGCATATAAAATTCACCTTTCTTTTTAAATTTATAAAACTAAAATCAGGGAGTATGTAAAAAATCACGTATAGAAAATCGAACAGAAACAGAATAAAAATAAGATACAACACTTAAACGGGATAATTAAATGTCACTTACGTTAGCAGGAGCATTAGTCGTCTTATTCTCTCAGGGCTGCCAGGGATTTCACCAGTTGTTCCTTCCGCAGGTATCTTCGAGTGAGGACGTGGTTCTTTGCTTCGTTAAGAAATTGAATCCGCCGTCAACAGTTAGGTCTTCCTTGTTCTGCCGACGTTAGTCAAATCCTACCGACTGCGCCAATTTGTTACACTATTAATTCAATACAATATCGGAACTTAAACTGGCATAAAAACGGTATATAATATGAACTAACTAATATTTACAATTCAGAGCGTTTTATATGTTTTAAAATGCTGATGCGGCACCTTCCAGCTGTGAGAATTGCAACTCGAAGGTACTGCTTACAATGCATTCCTTGAAATGTTGAAATTGCTACATCCGATACCGTGTGACCGAAGGTCATTGCCTACACGTGGCTATAAACGGATATAACATATATATATATATATATATATATATATATATATATATATATATATATATATATATATATATATATATATATATATATATATATATATATATATATATATATATATATATATATATATATATATATATATATATATATATATATATATATATATATATATATATATATATATATATATATATATATATATATATATATATATATATATATATATATATATATATATATATATATATATATATATATATATATATATATATATATATATATATATATATATATATATATATATATATATATATATATATATATATATATATATATATATATATATATATATATATATATATATATATATATATATATATATATATATATATATATATATATATATATATATATATATATATATATATATATATATATATATATATATATATATATATATATATATATATATATATATATATATATATATATATATATATATATATATATATATATATATATATATATATATATATATATATATATATATATATATATATATATATATATATATATATATATATATATATATATATATATATATATATATATATATATATATATATATATATATATATATATATATATATATATATATATATATATATATATATATATATATATATATATATATATATATATATATATATATATATATATATATATATATATATATATATATATATATATATATATATATATATATATATATATATATATATATATATATATATATATATATATATATATATATATATATATATATATATATATATATATATATATATATATATATATATATATATATATATATATATATATATATATATATATATATATATATATATATATATATATATATATATATATATATATATATATATATATATATATATATATATATATATATATATATATATATATATATATATATATATATATATATATATATATATATATATATATATATATATATATATATATATATATATATATATATATATATATATATATATATATATATATATATATATATATATATATATATATATATATATATATATATATATATATATATATATATATATATATATATATATATATATATATATATATATATATATATATATATATATATATATATATATATATATATATATATATATATATATATATATATATATATATATATATATATATATATATATATATATATATATATATATATATATATATATATATATATATATATATATATATATATATATATATATATATATATATATATATATATATATATATATATATATATATATATATATATATATATATATATATATATATATATATATATATATATATATATATATATATATATATATATATATATATATATATATATATATATATATATATATATATATATATATATATATATATATATATATATATATATATATATATATATATATATATATATATATATATATATATATATATATATATATATATATATATATATATATATATATATATATATATATATATATATATATATATATATATATATATATATATATATATATATATATATATATATATATATATATATATATATATATATATATATATATATATATATATATATATATATATATATATATATATATATATATATATATATATATATATATATATATATATATATATATATATATATATATATATATATATATATATATATATATATATATATATATATATATATATATATATATATATATATATATATATATATATATATATGTTATATTCGTTTATAGCCACGTGTAGGCAATGATATATATATATATATATAGCAATTTCAACATTTCAAGGAATGCATTGTAAGCAGTACCTTCGAGTTGCAATTACCACAGCTGAAAGGTGCCGCATCAGCATTTTAAAACATATAAAACGCTCTGAATTGTAAATATTGGTTAGTTCATATTATATACCGTTTTTATGCCAGTTCAAGTTCCGATATTGTATAAAGTAATTTTAAAGTTAAATAATAAATTTTTTAAAAAGTGAATTTTTGAATTAATAGTGTTACAAATTGGCGCAGTCGGTAGGATTCGTCTAACGTCGGCAGAACAAGGAAGACCTAACTGTTGACGGCGGATTCAATCCCTTAATAAAGAAAAGAACCACATTTAAAGCATCCGTACTCGAAGATACATGCGGAAGGAACACCTAGTGAAATCCCTGGCAGCCCTGAGAGAATAAGACGTCTAATGCTCCTGCTAACGTAAGTGACATTGAATTATCCCGTTTAAGTGTTGTATCTTATTTTTATTCTGTTTCTGTTCGATTTTCTATACGTGATTTTTCTACATACTCCCTGATTTTAGTTTTATAAATTTAAAAAGAAAGGTGAATTTTATATACTAATTTTCTTTCTCCAATACTTGCCTAATATTTTGTTTTCCCCCAATTTTTATTTTGAAAATTAAAAACAAATAGTATTTAGCAAAATGCCCGAGACACGTTCTCAACAAGCTTAACAAACTCAGCCACCTACCCAGCAACCGATACAAGGTGCTGAGGTAGAAATTGAGCCTTACAGGCTTTCCGAAATATTTTCTATAGTGCCTGATTTTGAAGGCGATCAAATCTCCTTGGGTACCTTTTTAAACGCGTGCGATTGTGCTAATCAAATGGCAACAACTGACCAAAAACTGTTATTAACGATTCACATTAAAAACAAACTTAAAGGTAGAGCCGCGCAATTAGTAAATTCAAGAAACCCTGCAACATAGTGCGAGATTAAACAACTCTTAAACCTTCATTTTGGCGACTCGAGGGACCTATCGTCTCTTATACAAGACCTTCAAAGACTCCGCCAAGTAGCTGTCGAGTCCGCCCTTACATTTTACAATCGCTTGCAGGTTTTGAATGCAAAAATGCTCTCAAGTATTCAAAAAGCTTCCAACCTAAGTAATGATCAAAAAGCTACCCAAAGCAAACTAATTGAGACAATGAGCCTAAATACACTTTTAACTGGACTAGGCCAAATTATTCGTGCAGGTAATCCAAGAGATCTTTTAGAAACTCATTCCCGCATTAGGCGTGAACTACAGCTCTCATATTTCGAAACTCAAAAAGTAAATAATCAAATTTCTCCGAAACCTCAACCACAAGTTATAAAATGTCTGAAATGTGGACGCAACGGCCACATAGCTGCATAAAATTCCCAATCAATGTCACATCCTAGTTATTCTCAAAATAATAGTAACATAAATTATCAAAGGCGTTTCCTTTTTCTAGCCAAGTGCCTCATTTTTCACAGCAAAATAGACCCAACACATTTTCGTCTCAATATAGACAACCTGCAGCTATCCAACAGAGTCATGCTGTCCACCTCTAATGCAAAGAAATTCGAATTTCTCTCCAAATCAACAAAGAGCTCACCATGTAAATTATGATTACCAATCAAGGACCACAATATTACGACGAATATTCTCAAGATGATAGCAACTTGGAATACCAAGAATATTATACTGAAAACGAACAAACACAATTCCTTCAAAGACTCCGCCAAGTAGCTGGCGAGTCCGCCCTTACATTTTACAATCGCTTGCCGGTTTTGAATGCAAAAATGCTCTCAAGTATTCAAAAAGCTTCCAACCTAAGTAATGATCAAAAAGCTGCCCAAAGCAAACTAATTGAGACAATGAGCCTAAATACACTTTTAACTGGACTAGAACCTCGCCTAGGCCAAATTATTCGTGCAGGTAATCCAAGAGATCTTTTAGAAGCTCACTCCCGCATTAGGCGTGAACTACAGCTCTCATATTTCGAAACTCAAAAAGTAAATAATCAAATTTCTCCGAAACCTCCCCAACCAATTAGGAAACAGTTACCACAAGTTATAAAATGTCTGAAATGTGGACGCAACGGCCACATAGCTGCATAATGCCGTTCCCAATCAATATCACATCCTAGTTATTCTCAAAATAATAGTAACATAAATTATCAAAGGCAGTTTCCTTCTTCTAGCCAAGTGCCTCATTTTTCACAGCAAAATAGACCCAACACATTTTCGTCTCAATATAGACAACCTGCAGCTATCCAACAGAGTCATGCTGCATCTCGTCCACCTCTAATGCAAAGAAATTCGAATTTCTCTCCAAATCAACAAAGAGCTCACCATGTAAATTATGATTACCAATCTTACGAAGGACCACAATATTACGACGAATATTCTCAAGATGATAGCAACTTGGAATACCAAGAATATTATACTGAAAACGAACAAACACAATTCGAACAATTTGATAACTCAGATTTCCAAAATTTTCCACCTCCTCTTTACAAAAACCATCCTCCGGAGATCACTACCCAATCGAACAATTCGGTGTCGGAACTGCAGAGTCAGATTCAGACAATGAATTTAGACGATTTGGACCCCAATGTGAATTTTCCGGAACAAGCGTTCCTTTAAACCCGTTTCTTACTGTCAACCCCAAGAACCTGTACTATATTAACGATGCCTTAAATACATTCAAACTTTTAATTGACACCGGAGCAGGGATATCCATTTTTAAAGAAAATACGGTGAAAAAGTTTCCCCTCAGATCACCAGAAAACGTAACTATTCAGGGAATAACAAATCAGAAATTGTCTATATTTGAATTGACTCTTGTCCCTTTTGAAATAGGTAACCCACACAAGGTATACATTTATAACTTAGATATCGATTTTGATGGAATCTTAGGACTTGATTTTCTCGAACATTTTGAGTGTATAATTGATCTTAAATCAAAAAAATTTAATAACGAACTTTAAAACGATTCCGTTGCATAAAGTTAGGGCTATTACAAAAAAATGTCGATAAAAACGAGATAAACAACAAAAGTTCTATTGACGCTCGCACAGAAAAAATTTTTAAATTAACATGTAACTTAAAAAAATACAGACGCCCTATTAATGTCTCAAGAAAAAGAAAAAGTTCGTTTACCAAATGCTATTGTACATGTTAACGAAAGCGGTGAATTTATGATTTCTATTTTAAATGCTAACGCCATGCCAAAAACCATCGATTTTTCCGATCTTTCTATCGAATAAAATGTACTATAGACTTTTTGGCCGATTCCCCATTATTTCTTTATATATATATATATATATATATATATATATATATATATATATATATATATATATATATATATATATATATATATATATATATATATATATATATATATATATATATATATATATATACATATATATTTTTATATTTCTCTTCTTGAACCTTACAATTTATAAATATCAAGCACTTTCTTGGGATTAGGTTCGTGGATTGAAAAAAAAAACTTTAATTGACGTTTCGCCTGTCCAGGTAACTTACCTCCACACCGCCAAGCAAGGTAAAAAAACATCTTACTCAAGATGTGCAGAATTAAATATTTTGAAAAAGCCTGAAATGGACAGGCAAAACGTCAATTAAAGTTTTTTTGTTCAATCCACGAACCTAATCCCAAGAAAGTACTTGATATTTATATATATATATATATATATATATATATATATATATATATATATATATATATATATATATATATATATATATATATATATATATATATATATATATATATATATATATATATATATATATATATATATATATATATATATACATATATATATATATATATATATATATATATATATATATATTATATATATTTATATATATATATATATATATATATATATATATATATATATATATATATATATATATATATATCATATATATTATATATACATATATATATATATATATATATATATATATATATATATATATATATATATATATATATATATATATATATATATATATATATATATATATATATATATATATATATATATATATATATATATATATATATATATAAAGAAATAATGGGGAATCGGCCAAAAAGTCTATAGTACATTTTATTTCTAATAGCCAATTTTCTTCAGAGCTCTATAATAACATAAATAGCAGAAAATTTAGGACTTTTTTTTAAATTAAAAAGTACTTACACTAATTAAAATGCAAGACAATTTTGAGGGAATTTTGACATCATTTAACGAGAAATTAAACAATATAAAACCAATTTTTTTTCTATCAAATAATAATGACTAAGATGTTATATATGTAAAACGTATATTATAAAAAATATATATATATATATATATATATATATATATATATATATATATATATATATATATATATATATATATATATATATATATATATATATATATATATATATATATATATATATATATATATATATATATATATATATATATATATATATATATATATGCCTTTCCGATCTTTCTATCGAATAAAATGTACTATAGACTTTTTGGCCGATTCCCCATTATATATATTATATATATATATATATATATATATATATATATATATATATATATATATATATATATATATATATATATATATATATATATATATATAACATATAAAACGCTATATATATTGGTTAGTTCATATTATTTACCGTTTTTATGCCAGTTTAAGTTCCGATATTGTATAAAGTAATTTCAAAGTTAAAAAATAAATTTTTTAAAAAGTGAATTCTTGAATTAATAGTGTAACAAATTGGCGCATCGGTAGGATATATATATATATATATATATAAGGCATATATATATATATATATATATATATATATATATATATATATATATTCGGTCACACGGTATCGGATGTAGCAATTTCAACATTTCAAGGAATGCATTGTAAGCAGTACCTTCGAGTTGCAATTCCCACAGCTGGAAGGTGCCGCATCAGCATTTTAAAACATATAAAACGCTCTGAATTGTAAATATTAGTTAGTTCATATTATATACCGTTTTTATGCCAGTTTAAGTTCCGATATTGTATAAAGTAATTTCAAAGTTAAATAATAAATTTTTTAAAAATTGAATTAATAGTGTAACAAATTGGCGCAGTTGGTAGGATTCGTCTAACGTCGGCAGAACAAGGAAGACCTAACTGTTGACGGCGGATTCAATCCCTTAATAAAGAAAAGAACCACATTTAAGGCATCCGTACTCGAAGATACCTGCTGAAGGAACACCTAGTGAAATCCCTGGCAGCCCTGAGAGAATAAGACGACTAATGCTCCTGCTAACGTAAGTGACATTGAATTATCCCGTTTAAGTGTTGTATCTTATTTTTATTCTGTTTCTGTTCGATTTTCTATACGTGATTTTTCTACATACTCCCTGATTTTAGTTTTATAAATTTAAAAAGAAAGGTGAATTTTATATGCTAATTTTCTTTCTCCAATACTTGCCTAATATTTTGTTTTCCCCCAATTTATATTTTGAAAATTAAAAACAAATAGTATTTAGCAAAATGCCCGAGACACGTTCCCAACAAGCTCAACAAACTCAGCCACCTACCCAGCAACCGATACAAGGTGCTGAGGTAGAAATTGAGCCTTACAGGCTTTCCGAAATATTTTCTATAGTGCCTGATTTTGAAGGCGATCAAATCTCCTTGGGTACCTTTTTAAACGCGTGCGATTGTGCTAATCAAATGGCAACAACTGACCAAAAACTGTTATTAACGATTCACATTAAAAACACACTTAAAGGTAGAGCCGCGCAATTAGTAAATTCAAGAAACCCTGCAACATATTGCGAGATTAAACAACTCTTAAACCTTCATTTTGGCGACTCGAGGGACCTATCGTCTCTTATACAAGACCTTCAAAGACTCCGCCAAGTAGCTGGCGAGTCCGCTTTTACATTTTACAATCGCTTGCAGGTTTTGAATGCAAAAATGCTCTCAAGTATTCAAAAAGCTTCCAACCTAAGTAATGATCAAAAAGCTGCCCAAAGCAAACTAATTGAGACAATGAGCCTAAATACACTTTTAACTGGACTAGAACCTCGCCTAGGCCAAATTATTCGTGCAGGTAATCCAAGAGATCTTTTAGAAGCTCACTCCCGCATTAGGCGTGAACTACAGCTCTCATATTTCGAAACTCAAAAAGTAAATAAACAAATTTCTCCGAAACCTCCCCAACCAATTAGGAAACAGTTACCACAAGTTATAAAATATCTGAAATGTGGACGCAACGGCCACATAGCTGCATAATGCCGTTCCCAATCAATGTCACATCCTAGTTATTCTCAAAATAATAGTAACATAAATTATCAAAGGCAGTTTCCTTCTTCTAGCCAAGTGCCTCATTTTTCACAGCAAAATAGACCCAACACATTTTCGTCTCAATATAGACAACCTGCAGCTACCCAACAGAGTCATGCTGCATCTCGTCCACCTCTAATGCAAAGAAATTCGAATTTCTCTCCAAATCAACAAAGAGCTCACCATGTAAATTATGATTACCAATCTTACGAAGGACCACAATATTACGACGAATATTCTCAAGATGATAGCAACTTGGAATACCAAGAATATTATACTGAAAACGAACAAACACAATTCGAACAATTTGATAACTCAGATTTCCAAAATTTTCCACCTCCTCTTTACAAAAACCATCCTCCGAAGATCACTATCCAATCGAACAATTCGGTGTCGGAACTGCAGAGTCAGATTCAGACAATGAATTTAGACGATTTGGACCCAATGTGAATTTTCCGGAACAAGCGTTCCTTTAAACCCGTTTCTTACTGTCAACCCCAAGAACCTGTACTATATTAACGATGCCTTAAATACATTCAAACTTTTAATTGACACCGGAGCAGGGATATCCATTTTTAAAGAAAATACGGTGAAAAAGTTTCCCCTCAGATCACCAGAAAACGTAACTATTCAGGGAATAACAAATCAGAAATTGTCTATATTTGAATCCACTCTTGTCCCTTTTGAAATAGGTAACCCACACAAGGTATACATTTATAACTTAGATATCGATTTTGATGGAATCTTAGGACTTGATTTTCTCGAACATTTTGAGTGTATAATTGATCTTAAATAAAAAATTTAATAACGAACTTTAAAACGATTCCGTTGCATAAAGTTGGGGCTATTACAAAAAATGTCGATAAAAACGAGATATACAACAAAATTTCTATTGACGCTCGCACAGAAAAATTTTTTAAATTAACATGTAACTTCAAAAAATACAGACGCCCTATTAATGTCTCAAGAAAAAGAAAAAGTTCGTTTACCAAATGCTATTGTACATGTTAACGAAAGCGGTGAATTTATGACCTCTATTTTAAATGCTAACGCCATGCCAAAAACTATCGATTTTTCCGATCTTTCTATCGAATAAAATGTACTATAGACTTTTTGGCCGATTCCCCATTATTTCTTTATATAATATATATATATATATATATATATATATATATATATATATATATATATATATATATATATATATATATATATATATATATATATATATATATATATATCTATATATATATATATATATATATATATATATATATATATATATATATATATATATATATATATATATATATATATATATATATATATATATATATATATATATATATATATATATATATATATATATATATATATATATATATATATATATATATATATATATATATATATATATATATATATATATATATATATATATATATATATATATATATATATATAGGGTGATCCATTTAGAATGGTCTTCGGTCATAACCCGGTAACCGTTGATCACTCAATTATGAGGCCAAAATATTTATGGGTTAATCGGCCAAGAGAAATATTTGGAAATTATTTTCTAGTTAAGGTTTGTCGAAAATTTAAGCAATGTATGTTTTAGGCAATTATACAACTTCAAGCTATTTGTTTATTTTTTTTATTTTCAATAATAAAGTGGTAGGGGAAGGTCAAACTTTTTTCTATCAGACGTTTATATCTCTGTTTTGGATGAACCGATTACATTGAACTTCATGTCAGAAAAATGGGCATTATTTGCTCTTCGCGTAGAGCTATTAACTGTTTTATAATAGTTCTATTAGTGGTCACTAATTCTTCAAATAATACAGATTCTTTCAAAAAAATCAATTGTGGTATATGACTTTTTTGTCATAATTTAATTTATGGTTATAAAAGATAATGAAATAAAAAATCCAGGTCCGTATTTAAATTAAAAAAGTTGTTGATGATCGCCCGAATAAATATATAAAATAAGGATAAAAGGATAAACTGATAAAATTTTGGTACGAATCCAATATGGGAGAACAAAATGGTGGCCCATTAAAATATTTGGAAAAACAATTTAAAAAAACGGTAATTTTGCTTTAATCGGAACTATATAATATTATACCTTCTTTTTATTAGAAATTGTCAAATATGATCCTATTTTGTTTGGCATAAAATCAATTACTAGTTTATTTATAAATTGTATTACTTTTCACTTTTCTAGACTGAAAGAGGGAATATCAAGGGAAGTTGTGGGTGAAGCGAATTTACCGTTTCTTGGAGATAAAATCTTTACCCTTAAAATTGAAGCCATGTTTTAAAAAAATTAATGTTACTCAACATTTTTTCGATATGGGTCTAATTGTAAACAATTACTTTGTTCTTCCATATTTCATCATTTCAAAATTGTATAGATCTTTTCGTATATCACAGTTGATTTATATGCTAGATTTGAAATTATCTTGAGTTTCTCTCAACATTTTAGAAGTTCATTTTTATATCACCTTTGAACGTTGCACAAATAGGTTAATCGAGTAAGTCGTTTTTATATTAATTTTATTAGACCGCCATTTTTTTGGCCATATTGTATTTTTACCAAAAAGTTACGATTCATTTACATATAGCTCTTAATTTTTGGCCAAAAATTAAAGTCAATCAGGTAACTAGTTTCTTAGTTATCCGCGACCAGAGGCAGACTGACCGACGGAAATAGGAAAACATATTTTCTGGCAGGACTCTAGAATGTGAAGATCTGTAAAAACCTGCAAAGGCGATTTTTTCACGATTGCAATATTTCCCTCTCTCGATGTTTTTTCCTGGAAGAAATAAGGAAACGCCCAGTCAGGCTTTGTTTATTGCAGGTGGAACGCCGCTGTTCCGGGGTCCTCGTGGCTCTGGACGTTACAGGGATTAGGAAACATAGGACATGAGTGTAAACAAATACTCAAGTATATATTACCGTGTTTTCATTTCGCAAGTAATATTTTAATGTCTACAAATAATAAGACTGTTATTGCCCTTTGGGGCTCTGGATCCTATGCGCCACAAGTAGTACCGGCTTAACTCCCGGTACAGAGACCCCGGAGACAGTCACGGGCCCAGGATATGTGATCGACCTGTGAAAAAATTGAAGACCTATATTTCTTACGTATTTATCAGGAATATGTCAACTCATAAACCCTATGAGCCGCAATGTGTATCCCAGAATTTCTGGACACCTTCGGTTGTTCCTTCGCTCCTTAGGATACTAACAACCAAAATCATGTCTGCGATGAGCCATATCGGGAACACAGTGTCCCATGTCACTTCTCAGTTTAGCTCTTTCTTCTTCCATGACAAGCTCTACCGGGAACAAGGCGCCAACCTCAGTAGCTCAGGTAAACTCCGGTCAGAAAGTCTCGCCAAAATGGAAGTGTACGCGGGATTTGCCTGCACGAACATCATATACACCAACGACGGGAAGGAAAATACCCTCAGTAGGTCGATTATTTGAACTATTTTAAGGACAACGCTTTTCAACAAGAGATGGAAATACACAGGGAAGTGATTACCAGACCGTCCGAGGAACAAAAATCTCCACCGGTAATTATTAACGGATTTTCACCAGAGGAAGAATGGACCTCCATGATAGACGAAGAAGAGAGGGCCAATAACGAGACATTTTTTCATCCAAGGCCTGAAGCTTATATAAACCCCTCACTCATGCCCCACTTTGATATATCGGTGTCGTCACTACCGATACTGGTCATGATCCCGACTTCTTCCATGTTACCAGAGACAGCAACAAAGTCGGATCGGAGGCCCATTGACATCTTTTTCCTGGATAACTCTGTTATCTCCCTTAAATCAACTGACAAACCTTGACCCATCCACGGAGGTGCCTGTATTTTTTAGTTTCACACATAATAATGCCCTAGATAGCCGTCCTTTATCCGACGTGCCACAGTCATTACCGACTTGACCCTAGATAGGGAGACCCGCATCCTAACACCCCCGGGGCTGTCACAGGCTCGAGATATGGGGTCACCTGTGAAAAGAGTCCCAGCCGGATGCAAGTAGATAACATTTAAGGCCCTGACGTCATGGTGTAGGACATGATTGTGTTTCGTCCATATCCTCCAGGTAGCATGACGACTTAAGAATTTTTTAAGCCGCAATGCGTGTCTCAGGACATTTGGGTACCTTTGGCCACCTAATATCGGAGTTTGGATGCTTTTCGCTCCTTTGGAAACTAACTTCCAACATCATGTTCGCGACGAGCCTTATCGGGAACGCCACAGTCCAGCCCTGCCTCCACGATTAGCCTTGCCAGGAACAATTATTTTAGACTGAGCCCTTAGTTTACCTTAACAGTGAGTCGAGACACAACATCGAAACATGGTGACTCATTTAAATTAAAGACATTATTACGGTTTAATAATTTCAGAGTGGTCAAAATACTTATTATTTGACCATTGGAAATATTTACGTGTACATATAACTCTTAATTTATTTATTAAATCATTATTCTTTCTTTAATTATGCAACATAGCTTATACAGATTACTATAGATATTTTTCGATATTTAACAACGAAGCATCAAAATCATCCCGAGAAAAAATTTGAAAATATGTTGTATTATAATGAAAAAAGAATTGTATTTTGATAATGCGGAATATCGTGTACTTTATCTAAATTTTAATAAAATATAAACCAATGTTTGCAATATAGCCTAATTTCTACCAGCCTGCTGTCAGAAACTAAAACCGAAAAGTGCATCCATCAAAATGTTTTATTCATCTCCTAGATCAATTCTCTCTGGAATGAAAAGCAATCAGTCTCGATTCACAAAGATCATAAAGAAAACTACCGAAATCAAACAAAGAATTATGGCTGCTCCCTGAAGGCAACGGACATATAAATGTTGGAAGTTTTCCTCCGGAAAACGTGTTGAATTATTCAACGTATGAGCTCCCGTCTCCAGTGTAGCTAATGGCCTTAAAGTATGTCACGTGGCCATATATCTATCAATTAGGGTGCGTCCTCTTGCTAGACACGCAACGTGTTTATTCAGGAAACCGAATGGACAGTTAGGAAATTATAATTATGAGGTAATATACTAACGCATTTCCTCGGGTCCGATTAAAAAAATTAATATTATTATTTATATACCTTTTTATGTACTTACTATTTTCATATAATCCATGTTTGATGATCCGGCAGCTGACAATTCTGTAGCTCAAATGCTCTTGAAATTATGATTTTTTTCATTTTTCAATTTTACTTTCTTTTTTCATCGCCCAAGGGTAGAACCATATTAATAAGCATATTTATTTATTGCTTTAGGACCTCATGGAAACAGTGGCTAGTTAAATGTTTGACCAAAAAAATAAGCCTACAATAGACAGTTGGCCAAATTTAATTACAGTGCACTATTTTTGCCCATTTGTGATGACTATATATGTACTGATCGCCCCGATATTCTGAAGAGTATCTACAGAAACTTAAAATACACTAGAAGAAATAAATTATTTATTTCACATATTTGTTTTCATCTTTCTAACTTTAACCCTTAAGGGAAGTTGTCTTATATTGCCTTTACAACGAAATCGCACTTATTTAATTTGGAATGGTAATTCTCTTGAAATTAGGATAATGCAGAATTAGTGATTGAAATTTATAACAAATGACAAGGACAGCTTACTAAATAAATGCAAAAAAGGCTACTCTGAATACGATTATCAAGAGGGATTCCACTGACTCCACAAAAATAGTATTGGAATCCACATACTAGTAATTTTGGATTTGCCAAAATATTATCGTTCTTTTTGTACTTAGCTTAAAAATGATTGGCTTTCTTAGCACTAAGCCTAAAAATGATTCTATACTAAGAGGAATGACTCCTTAACCAATAGGAAGACCGATCAATGCTACATCGGTACACCGAGACGTTAAGCGTTTGGGTAAATTCGGAGCTTCCTATTATATAGGGTGGTCCAAAAGAAACCGAAATTTTGTTTTTCCCCCTGTAACTTATTTGTTACTTGACCGATTTTATTTGTTTTCTACTTCTTTAAAAGAGAAATAAATAAGCTAGAGACTCAAACATAATTGTTTTACATTTTAAACAAATTCAAGATGGCGCATGCGCCTAAAATTTACCATAATTTAAAAGGCATTAAAATTTTTTTTGCGATACCCTGTATATTTGATTACAACAGAATTTTAAAGCCCATTCATTTCTGAGTAATTTAGGTCTTTAATGAGCAAAATCGATCAAAAAACACGTGAGATATTAGCAATTTACCAAAGGTCGTTTTCCTGTTCAACGCGCGAAATGAAATGTTTTTACGGTTACCGGCATTTGTATTTCATCTGTAACTTTTTTGTTACATTAACAATATTATTTGCTTTGGGCTTGCTCCAAAGAAAAAACAATAAAAAAGGACATTAACTTACATTTATAATATATACGGAAAAGCGATGCGTCTAAAATAATGCCATAAATTAAATCGTTTTAGATATTTTTTGTGAAACCCCGTAAAATTGATTTTCACTAAATCTTAAACCGTATTTATTTCTAAATAACTTCAAACCTTCATAAAAACGTTTTTTTTTTAATTTATTGTTTTTTAAATTCAACAATACTTACTAAAGCGGAATATGGCCTCTATTTCTAGTTCTCCAGTCTATAATTCGTTGGCGCAAGTCTTCAATACTATTAAATATTCGATCGTTTTTTGTGGATTCAATCTTCTCTCGCTATAGATAATAATCACTGGGATTAAGGTCAGGGCTATAAGGAGGCCAGTCGTTAGGCTCTATAAAATCAGCTACTTGTCCTCTTAAAGAATTTAAAGTATACCGGCTGATATGGCACCTGGCACCATCCTAAAATCAGTGCTTTTAGTTTAAAACATGAAAATAATATAAATATAAATGCAAAAACTAATTCTCGGCTAAAAAAAAACTTTAGTTTAAAAAATAAAAAGAAAATACCTTCATAAAGATTAAGTCTGGTGTAAGACGTTCAATCTTAGGTAGCATTTGCATTGACAGAAGTTCACAATAAGTGTATGAATCCAGCCTTATTTGTTGCTCAATAAAAATTAGTTCTGCCTTATAATTTTTCGAGATTGCCGCCGATACCATAACATACTTGCCAAATTTCTCTCTTTCTCTTCTTTAGTAAACGATTTAAGGGCACATTTGTTTTTAATGAATCCATCGGAATACACAACTGATCGTTTTGTGAAAATTTTTGTTCCCGATACCGTAAAGATTTTTTCATCAGAAAACCAAATCTTCGAAATTTCGTCACGCGTTTGAAATTTATTAAACCTGACTAGTCATCTTTGCTTCATATCTTCATTCAATTTAAATATGTAGCCATGTTTAACATGTTTCAACTCTAATTCCTTGTTAATAATTCTTTTCAACTTCTAGAAATCTGTACTTCAGTTAGTAGTTAAGAAACCGTTAGGCTAGTACTAGGTGCTCTTTCTGGACTAACTAATATTAGAGAGAACATGAAGTATTTATCTATGTATACAGTGCCTGTGTTCGTGCAGTTCTATGTCTGCCCCTAGTTGCTCTTCTCTCAATTGATCCCATCTCTCTTAACTTTCCTACAAAATCATACACTGTACTTTTTCTTAACTCATTATTAAAATGCTTCAAAATTTCACACACTTTGTATCCGCGGTTAAACAGGTTTTTATCACAACTTTTTCTTCAAAAGACAATACCATACTTATCTACTTTTACATAAAAAATAGCTATGAATAAGTAAAATGCTTTAAAATTATTAATATTTGACAGTTGCAGTTCGTTTGTTTTTACCCTTTCTGCATTGTGGGTGGCCTACTCATACATAAAGACTTTTATTTTTGTTGAGCCAAATTTAATGTAAACCATTTCATTTTGGTAAATTGCTGATAATTCACGTCACCGATTTTGCTCACCGTATTATTTTATTACTGAGACATAAATAGGCTTTAATATTCTGTAAAAATTAAATATACAAGGTGTAACAAAAATTACTAACGCACTTTAAATTATGGCAAATTTTAGGCGCATCCGCCATCTTGAATTTCTTTAAAATGTCAAAAATGTATGTTTGAGCCTCTAGCTTATAACGACCTTTAGTAAATTGCTGATATCTCACGTGTTTTTTGACCGATTTTGCTCACCAAAGTCTTAAATTACTCAAAAGTGAATAGACTTTATGATTATGGGGAAATCAAATCTACAGGTGGTCTCAAAAAAGTTCCAAAGCCTTTTAAATTATGGTAAATTTTAGACGCTATCTTGAATTTCTTTAAAATGTGAAAAATGTATATTTGACCCTCTAGCTTATTTATTTCTCTTTTAAACAAGCCCAAAACAAATTAAATCGCTCAAGTAACAAATAAGTTACAGGCGAAAAACCAAATTTCGGTTTCTTTTGGACCACCCTATATATTCCCCAGACATTAATAAAACCAGTAAGCTCGTGTACAAAATTTAGTACATCTAAGTTTAGTTTGAGTAACAAAATATTTGATCATTCTGCAGCTTTTTAAATTATGTGTTATCGTATTTTGAAAATGAAGTAAATAGAGATTTGATGTTATAGGTTCGAATTTATTTTAGCAGAGAAAATTGACAGCCATAAAAATATGTATAGGTTTACATTTAAAAATCACAGTTCATTCAAATTCTGCTAAATCGGTCAACTTGATACCATTGTCAATATCATCAACGCATCAGACACTATCAGTTAACCTCGGGTGTCAGATCTAGCATACCTAAAGATAGTAGTTACCGGGATATTGGACTCTTTAGGTAGTTTTTACAAAAAATGCTTTGTTATCAGGTCTTGAAAAGCAGGTGAAATAGAAAATTGATAACTTGGAACCATTGCAAAGCTGGCATACGTAATCGAAAGTAATGAATAAAAAACTGTAAAATTTGCGAATATGATGGGTTACAATTAATAACCCACGCACACAAAATTTAGCGTAATTCCATTTGGTGCATCCACACAAGGGGCTCGCTAGTCTGTGGCGACTTGATAAGCTCTAAAAAGAGCAAAATTGCCGTCACTGTTTGACTGATATGAATTATTGCGCATGCGGCATTGCAGGACTTGTTCCAAGCAGGGATCATGATATATTGTAGTGATATTGGTTCAGCATGAAAAAAAAACAATAACATTATTTCTACCAACGATAGTCTGGAATCAGTAGTCTAATTTAATTCCGATCGGAGTATTAGCAAGAATAGCAGTTGTTTTTGTGATTCAATTTTATGCCTTTACCCTACAAGGGGCTTGCTAGTTTATGGCATCCTGATTAGCTCTAAAAACGAAATGGCCATCGTGGTTTGACTGAAATGGATCATTACACTTCCGGCATTGCAGGACCCGTTTCAGACAGGGATCATGGTATTTTTGTTGCTAACGTAAAACAACAATACATCAATATTCATTCTTCCAACGAGAGCCAGGAACCAAAAGAGCGAAATCAAGTTCGTCGGTTGACACTTGCTGTGTTGCAGGACTCTATCAATGAAAGTCAGAATAAGTAGTGTAATTTAATGCCAGTCATGATATTAGCTACAGGAGTAGTTGCTTCTGTGATTTCATTTTCCATTCAATTTCAAATCGATTATTGCGCCTGTGGCATTGCAGGACATATACCAGACAGGGATATTAGTATCTTTGTTGGGATGTTAATGTAACGTGAAACAGAAATACTTTAACAGTTTTTCTTCCAATGAAAGAGAGGAACCAACAGCGTCATTCAATGTTGGTTGTGGTATTAGCTAGAGAAGTAGTTATTTATGTGACTCCATTTTGTTACTTTGCCCCACACGATGCTTGTTTGTTCATCGAATCGAAATCGCTATCGTCGTTTGACTGAAATAATTCATTGCGCCTGCTGTATTACAGGACATGCTCCTGACAGTGATTAAAGTATCCTTGTCGTGACTTTGATGCAACGGGAATCAAAAATACATAAGTTTATTTATATTAAGGAAAGCCATTAATCAGTAGTATAATTTAATTCCTATGCTGGTGTTAGCCAGACGAGTAGTTGTTTAGGTAGGGATTACGGTATCCTTGTTGCTAACGTAAAATAAAAATGCATTAACATTAATTCTCCCAAAGAGAGTCAGGAATAAAGAATCTAATTCAATTCCGGCCATGGTATTAGCCAGCAAAGTAGTTGCTTCTTTGATTCCATTTTGTGCAATTCCCCTACACAGGGCTCGCTAGCCTATGGCGGCTTGATGAGCTCTAAAAAAAGAGAAATCTCGGTAGACATTTGACTGAAATAGATCGATGCACCATGGGCATTGTGGAGTTTATTCCAGATAGGGATCTTGGTATCTTTTTTTTTGTGACGTTGGTGCAACGTAAACCAAAAATATATTACCATGATTTCTCCCAGCGAAAGCTAGGAATCAATAGTGTAATTCAATTTCGGTTGTGGTATCAGTCAACGGAATAGCTTCTGTGATTCCATTTTGTGCTTAGCCCTACACAGTGCTCGGTAGTTTATGGCGGCCTGATGAGCTCTAAAAAGAGCGAAGTCCCGATCATCGTCTGCTGACATCGGTTATTGCGCGTGCGCATTGCAGGAGATGTTCCAGCCAGGGATATTGGTATCGCTGTTGGGACATACATATTGCAAAGTTGGTGCAACAAAATAATATTAACATTATTTTTCCCAACGAATGTCAGAAATCAATCATGTAATTCAATGCAGGTCGCGATATTAGCCAGTGGAGTAATTGTTTCCGTGATTCCAATTTCTGAATTTACCCTACATGGGGCTCGCTAGTCTATGGCGGCCTGATGAGCTCGAAAAAGAGCGAAATTGCGATCGTCGTTTGACTGAAATGATCATTGCCTCTGTGGCATTGAAGGACATGTTTCAAGCAGGGATTAAGATATCCTGGATGTGAGGTTCACGAAAACGAAAGGCAAAAATCCAGAGTGTAATTTAGTGCCGGTTGTGGTCGTAGCCAGTGGAGTAGTTATTTTTGTGATTCCATTTTGTGCCTTTGCCCTACACAAGCCTCGCTGGTTTATGGCAGACAGACGACCTCTAACGAGAAAGGAAACACATTGGGTAAAGACCCAATGCAGATAATGATAACCGGCATTTAGTAAGTTTATTATAATCTTCATCGTAAGAAATCATGGTTCTGGGATTTAGACCTTGTAAAATTGGAACTACTTTCCAAAGTTTTGCTCACGATTATACGAGACATCTTCAGGGATCTTTACTGCATAATTTCAAAACACATAATGATGAGCAGAGTTCAGGTATTTATACCCGACCTGTGCTCACCGACGCGTGACTGTGATTAATTGGTTTCCGTGCAAGATTTGGCACGTAGCCCTCGTCTTTATTGAAATTTTCAGGGTGCTTAATGATTTCAATAGATTTTCTAATTTTTCGTTTACAATAACCGGAGACCGATGCAGGAACCTTGGTATCTTTTACTTTAATCACGTGTCCTGTTGAATGCTGGTGCTCAGAGACAGCGATTGAACAATTTTTTGCTTACTTACACATCTTTCATATTACTTACGTCTAGTAGACACAGACCATCCCGTTTCACTTATATACATTTTACCACAGGAAAAGGAATTTTATAAACTCCTTTTGATTGCAAAGGAATTACATCTTTTGGTGTCCTTAAGCATTACCCAATCTTTTTGTGTGTACTAAAGATTGTGCGAATGTCAACGTTTTGATATTGTGCAGTAAAGATCTCCGAAGATGCCGCGTGCAATTGCAGGGGAAACATCGGAAAACAAGTCCAATTCGATACGGTCTAAACTCCTGATTTCTTAGTTGAATCCAGCCGTGAAATCTTTCGTACAATCTTCATTATTTGAGCTTATAGTGAGCGACTATAGTCTAGTGTCTATGAAATCTTTGAACATAATGTCGGTTCTTCAGGCAAATGCATGGTATTTTTTATTATTACTGTTATTCCAGAAGTTCATTTTCAGCACCTAGAAAAAGTGACTGTATTATTGTATTGAAAATTTTGTATTAGATACTTTTAGGAAATACTGCTGAAGTTATATGATGAAAATATGTTTTTTTTTGCACAAAGTTGTCAATATGTAAGTTACTAATCAATACCTCACGTTTTTTTTGTTTGTAATTTCGTAGTGGCTTACAAGACATGTAACAAATTCGTCATGGAATTATGGAATTGTGCGTGTTTACTATTAAAACGTTTTATTTAAATGATATATCAATTAATGCGACTATGCGGAATTTAAGACAATAGTTCGGTTGTAATAATGTGCCGAGAATTAGCACGAATCATAAATTAATAAAAAAAATCAACAAACTTCGGAAGTTAGAGTTGTCAAAGTCGGGTAGTTATTGTTATCCTATTTTTACTGGGAAAATGTTGAAATTCAAAAAAATATAGGAGAAAAAAGGATTTGCATTTGCGTCTAAATAAAATTCAGCTCTCCCAAGATCTGCATTTCAGAAAACCCTGCAATCCACTGAAGACCACATCATCTACATCGAGTCTCAGTTTAGTGAGGTGTTCGGATATTCGGATCCTACTTCTTGAAGACGATACAGATTTTCTTATTATCATTATCAAGTTATCCTATTTGTACTGGGCAAATGTTGTTGAAGTTCGAAAAAATACAGTCACCCTCAAATCCCTACTAAGAATTAATATTCATTGCACGTCATTTGGGACTATTTTCAAAAAAGATTTGCGTCTGCGTCCAAATAAGATTCAGCTCTCCCAAGACCTGCGTATCAGAACACCTTGCAATCGACTGAAGATGACTTCATCTACATCGAGTCACTATTTAATGAGGTGTTTGGTGTGGAGGCGTATTCGGATCCTACGTTTTTGAAGGCGGTGCAGATAATCTTCTTACTGTCATTATAAAACAGCACTATGATAAGATACAAGCATTTTTTACTCCTCAGATTCAATGGCTACGCCTACAAAACATTTTGTTTCAGCAGGGCGGAGCAACTTATCTCACAACTATAGCAGCAGTACATGTTTTGTGAAAATGTTTTCTGGGTGTCTAATTTCTCGATTTGTTAACGTCATCTGTCCACAAAGTGACCGGTTTTAACAGTTACTGACTCTTTTATGGGGATTTATAAAATACGTACGTCAACCAACGAAATACAGCAGCTGAAGAACATAGAAAGATACAGCTGGAGAACATAGAAAGATATACGTTAAAAAAAGCAATTTTTACTTAAAACAGTCACTACTTGAATAAAACAAATTCCTGACCTGTTTAGCCAACACTGTGGCTTTATCAGATGATACAAATAAAATGGAAAAAAACCATGACAACCTTTTTTTTACCTGATTTACAATGAGTTTTTATATTTACCTAAATCTATATTACTGAAAAATATTTATAAGAGAGGATTGTTCAGGTCATTTTGATCGTTAACTAATAAAAAAAAGGTCGTAGAAAATTTGGTTTTACGCCTATCTTTTCTGTATATAAAACTTTAAAATTTTTATTAAAATGTTTACACTTAATTAAATGAGAAGCATAATAAAATCCTTTCTCCCGATAAAGTATTTATAATATCCATTTATCCTAGTGTCGCAACTTCTACCTGTCTGCCCTATATACTTTTTTGGACAATATTTACACGTTAATTTATAGGGAGCTAATTTATTATTTAAATGTTTTTTTGATTTATTGTTTTTTATTAATTTCTTTAAAGAGTTATTACTATTATATTATATGCTACATTCAAATTTAATTTTCTTAGAAAATAACTTGTTGTTACTGGATTTTCCATAGTAGGTAATACTTTTGTAGTTAGTGAAGGGTCTTTTAAATTATAGTAAACTAAACACATAGCTTTTATATAATTTTTCTCTATAAGATACTGTCAATTATATTTGTATTATAAACATTATTTATTCATATTTGCTTAATTAAGATCATTTTGGAACTTGTTTATTCAGGGATAATGAGATTAATCTATGTACTAGATTAATCTCATTACCCCTAAATAAACAGGATTTTCAATATGAACTTAATTAAGCAAATTAAAATAAATAATGGTTAAAGCACAAAGATGAATGATAATATTTTAAAGGGGAAAAATTTAAGAAAACTCTGTTCAGTTTACTATAATTTAAATGACCCTTCCATAAGCTATAATTGTATTACGTACTTTGGAAAATACAGTAATAAAATAGGCGTATTTCTAAGAAAAGTAAATGTGAATGTAGCTTATAAAATCAATAACTCCTCAAACAAATTTATAAAAAATTATAAATTGAAAACAAATTTAAATAATAAATCAGGTGTCTATAAATTAACTTGTAAAGATTATCCAAAAACGTATAGAGGGCAGGAAGGTAGAAGTTCCGATAATAGGATAAATTAACTTTATAAAAAGCTTTGTCAAGGGAGATGACGGATCTAATTATGCACCTCACTTAATTAATTGCAATCATCATTTTAATAAGAAAAATACAATTTTACATACAGAAAAGAAGGGCATAAAACTAAATTTACTAGAATCTTTAGAAATAAACCAACTTAAAAACATAGGTCTAATACTTAACGATCAAACTGACCTGAACAATTCGCCTGTTATAAATATTTTTTGTTAATATAGATTTAAGCAAATATGAAAACCCCATTGTAAATCAGGTATAAAAAGCGAAACATCTCATGAGTTTGCTTAATATAGTTATAGTATTAAGTAAAAATAGTTTTTTTTTGCTTAGCGTCTTATATCTTAGTTATGGATTTAGAGTATCGGCCGAATCAATCTAGTAATTACTATGATCCGAACTGATAAGAAGCGAACATTTTGTTTATATTAATTTTTTGACAATAAACGGTTAGAGTAAATATAGAGCAGATATATATTAGATTTGGGACATTATGATGATTCTAATGAAAGAATAATATACTTGATATTCAGTTTTAAAAATATTATTGCTATTTTTTGACATGCTTGAGATGTTTATCTTTGTTTATTCTAATAAATAATTCTGGAGGTTTGGGTAAAAAACTTCAACTTTCTTATTTTCTATTTCTAAAAATAAACGCTGCTGCACAAAATATAAGGAGACATCCTGTACATACAATATACGAAGAAGTACTATATTTGTCAAACATTTTTGTATTATTAGTTATCTATTTATTGGCTATGATTATATGGTCCGAACAATGTTTGTAAAATGGTAATATTCTTTGTTAGTGTGTCGGTCTGTCCGGATCAAATCAATTATTTACTTTAAAGCAAAATAATTGTTATGATGTAAAATATTTCCTTTGCAAAGTTTTATTTTATTTTAATCAGTATATATCCTTGTACCTCAACTAAAACGTATTGGTTTCACGAGAAACGGGCCATTTTATATTCAGACATTTGAGCAAGTCGGTAGCCATTTTGATGGGTTAAACTCCTCTAGACTTAACTAGAGTTAAGTCAGTTAGGTAATAAAGTTTTTTAATTTTCAGAATTATTTACTTTGGTTCATTTAATTACTTTGTTACATTTAGACAAAATTTAATTGAAAGTGTAATTTTTTTATTATAGACCATGCCGTGCCATGCTGTGCTGACGCGTATTTTTTTCTTAACTTTACAGCTGTTCACCGACTTTCTTGTCACTCCGATTTTCTTATTACAACGATTTTCTTGTTACTACGATTTTCTTGTTACTTGCGATTTTCTTCTTTTTTTTTCGATTTATGTTAAAATTTTGGATTTTTGTTGATATTTACTAGTTTCTTGTAATTTTCGATTTTTCTTAATTTTTTTGCTATAAGTTCTAAAGTAAATTTTAAATAGCTTAGATTGCCTCTAAGTCTGCCATTACTCTTAATTTAGGCTTGCCTAAATATTAAATTGGAATTCTAGAATTCCCTTCATAATTTCATATCTGCGATAGTGTAGATAGTTAAGCAATTTTTGCCTCAACGAAATTCATCCAACCAGAATTTCGGAAAGCCTGTTCGGGAACTGTTATGGGAGTGAATGAAGAAGGAGGCACTTCCAGAATAAACACCTAGAATTCGTGCAGCCTCAGGCCGTCGACAAGGTCGTGGGTTCTCCACCTCGTTGAGCCAGCTACTGATAACTATGGTGAGAAATTTACAATTTTTCTGATAATTTAAAATTTGATATAACTTTAAATATACCTACATTGACTAACTAATTATCGTAGAAGTGTAGTCATTATTGGCCAATTAGGGTACGTAATTTTTAGTGACCGAAAATTGCCAATAATTTAAGATTTCTTTTCTTTATCCATTAATTTTTTTGTAATTTTTTTTGAACTTCCACTCAAATGTTTTTGAATAACCTAGTCTTTTATTATTAATGATTCTACATTTTCATAACAAATTTGGATAAGTAAAGTGTTATTATTATTTTTTATATTAAAGAGCTAAAATCTAATTTCAGGAGCAGGATTGTCCGTAAGGTCTTACTCATAACAAGGCAGCGGATGGCCCCCTAATAAAAACTCCGCGTTGCGAGGCATATCTTCTGAAAAGACTATAGGGTACATTCATTTTTTGAGAAGGACGGAAAAAATAAATTAACGGACTATAGAAAAACCCGCCTTTCAACTCATGCCAGAGGCGCCAAAAGAGCTGTCGTGCATAAGCCGTTTATTAAAAGGGTAACCTAGTTTGACTACGTGCGAATTATACACCCCTACGTTACAAAAGCTACAAAGGAAAAGTACCGCTTAATCATAACTGTATACATCAACAACTTGGGTACATTTCTTTGCACAAGTATACAATCCCTTGTTTATGGTAATATCTGAGTTAGGCGACCGCTGATAGTCATCTCCCACCTTTTTCATCCCACTGATAGCGCAAAAATCTCGATTGGAGACAGTTTGTCCACAAAGAATACTAAAGGATAGTTCTTTACAGATGATGTGGGAGAACGTTTTTGGTTGGTGAAATATTTTCAATGGGTCTAGTCTGCCAGGTAAATAAAATGCACCTGATTTTTTGTATAACAATTTCCGCTCAACTTGTTCCATAGTCTATAAGGATGGCCAGAAGTTGAAGGAGTAAGAATTACTCGTCATTCTAGTGATTTTGTTAGAATTGACCAAAAAAAACTGTGTCTACTTCTTTCGCCATGCCATGTATATCCCTGACGTTGGTTTACAAATAGGTACAAAACTGGGTTCCATGTCAGCTTCTGTAAAAATGTGGATACACCCTTTGCAACTTACATGTTGGAAGGTATTGTACATGCTTTTCCTTTCCCATATTGCAGCCCAAATTTTTCTCTATTCGTCTAGTCTAGAGAAAAAAATAATTTTTCTGTGATATTTTAATAATAGGATTATTCAATAGATTCCAGTAGATAAAGCTATACATAAACTGCTACAATTTAACCAGTTATGTAAATACCTATAATAAAATTTGTAATTTCAGTATTAAAGTTCTCAAGGACTTAGTTTTCCGTTGATAAGGCAAATAAATCTTAAAATAAAATCTTGTTTAGTAAACTGAATATTTATATAAAACGTAAGCAGTTAGACTTAAAAACCGTATCGGGTGTTGTAGTTTGCATTCATTTAGCTTACGTGTGTAACATAAAAAATGAACATAACCCCTATATGCCTAGAGTTGTTAATTGTTAACTGTCAGTAGTCATCTGATTTAAATTATCTACGTAGTTTTTAAAATTTTCTATATCTTAATTAAAACGGTAAATGATATATAGTTACCAACAGCTAATAACTTCAAATTCTATCTATGTAGATTTGTTTGACCTACGTTAAAAATGTGTGTTGTTTCTGTAAAGCTCTATCTACTAGTTTAATCTACTCAGAGTACAGCCTTGAAATGTTACTTTTATCGGAACTTACTTTTAATCTTGTTAGTAAATTGAGCTAAATTTCCAATTACACCGAGGGGCCTCACACTTTGCTCCCAAACATATACTAACCTCTTGCTAGAAATAATTCCCCCCTATTTTTTAGCTGCAGGAAGTAAAGCCAAATATTAAACAATATATTCTGAATCAAACAGATCAAAACATAAAATAATAGTCACTACCGAGAGGAGATAGCTAATAATGAAAAGTTCGCCGAAGGCCTAGTTTTTAATTTCTCCCATGCTACCGCTGAGATAAATTCTAAAACGCTTCTCATAGAAAAAAAATATAAAATCCCTTTTATATGGCTTTTTTTTCAAGAGTTTTTAAATAATGTATCACAACATCACATTATTGGGATAGCATATGTATAGAATAACTTTTTTAATTGCGATTTTAAGCAAAAAACTTATTCTTCATAAAAATGTTGCTTATTCGAAAATTAATTTTGATTTTAAAAAAGTGCCATTTTATATACAGGGGATGCAATAAATACAAAAATATAAGTTTGTAATACAAAAATTGAAATTTAAACTTTTGAAACAGCTAAATTAAGTTAAAAAATTTGATCTCCCAATTTTTTTTGTTTTACGTACTTGCTTTTGCGTATGTTTTGCACAACTTGTCTATTATATGGATTTTTTTTGTAGCCAGACATATTTCTTTAATAATCAAAATTTTTTGTAAAATAACTCTTTTTGATAAAACCAATAATAAGAAAGGTTTTCATAGGATTCCTAAATATACACACATGCATAAGCACTATGTTAAATCTCATATCAGCAGTCAGAAGTGGAACGTTTTGGTGTAAATATCCGCTAACTTCACCGACTATGGGGCTAAAAACCGTCGAATGCTCCAAAAAGTCGTTTGCTTTAGTTCTCTTTTAAATTCAGAGGCCTCAATCACCCATGCTTATCAAATCTGGCGACTTTTAAGCTGCTCGAGGATTTTTTTTTTTTAGATAATGGAATTTGCATCTTCCATATCATTTGACGCGATTCTATAAATCGAATCGAACGTAGTGAGATACTACAATATAATCGAAAACCTCACTAAAAAAAGCAGTACATTAGTGTAGGCAGAAGCTATGTTAAATACATCAAGCTGAAAGAACAGATATTCATTGAAATACACTAACAATCAAATACGTTTTATGTCTTTGGAAAATTATGAGAACCTGGGTCCTAAATGTTAACGTAACATGTTTGCTTTATTAACTTCCCGAAATTCCGCTGACGTTTTCCAAATTACGGAACGTGCAGTTGCTTTGACAATATAGAAGGACTTTATTTAGGTATGCTAAACAGTTTAATTAATTTAAAGCCTTCGTAATAGTATAGATATATAGCCCACGTTTTAGCTTTAAAATTTAATTTCTATATCTATTCAAACCGTTACGATTCTAAACAAAAACTCAGATGAGGAGGAATTTTTAAAGTAAATATTTTCGTATGTATTTGAAAATGATAAATAATTCCCAAAATGTCTGTTGATTTATATATTAATTCTAAAGGAAAGTCAACAGTCGTCCATTATCTCTCTGTCCATTGAGATTAATTAACGATATTGTACGTTGTCAATGGCCCTAATTGATGGCCTTTTCTAATTAACTTTAATTTACTCTTGGCTGTTGTTCATATCTGTGCCAATGAGATATTTCATTCTATATAGATCGTATTTTTATTGCTAAAATTACAGCAGTATAATAACAGCAGCCCCGAAAATATAAGGAGTAAAACTAAGGTCTTTATTTGTTATGCTGTCACTACATACGTTCGAAAACTCGATTGGTAGGTATACAATTTTTAAATAGACTAATATTATTTAATTGTATAAATATTAAAAAATAAAATTAGAAAAATGGCAAAGGCTACACATTAATTGACCTTAACCCCTAGTTCGTAATTAATGATTTGCTAAATAAAAATATTTTAAAGAACTTATGTTAAACATTTAAATTTAGGGAGCATATAAGTTAAACCAAATATCAGATAAAAGTGCTTTATATAGTATTGTTACGATATCACTATGGTTTCGTCGATTGAAGTGTCGAGAGTGTGGCGTATACTACGTCAGTTATGAAGTTCACAGTAACAGAAATATTTTACGTGATATTGA
Organism: Kuschelorhynchus macadamiae; assembly: GCA_030620095.1. Classification (NCBI taxonomy): domain Eukaryota; kingdom Metazoa; phylum Arthropoda; class Insecta; order Coleoptera; family Curculionidae; genus Kuschelorhynchus; species Kuschelorhynchus macadamiae. The sequence goes on along the minus strand of JAUTXW010000613.1, from coordinate 2,110,477 downwards.
AATAAAGCCCCTTATTTGTTATCCTAAAATCTATTAACTATATTATTAAAAAGGCACACAAAATTAAAAAAAAATATTCCAGTATACTGAAACTGAACTACTATGTACTCAAAAATCCATCTATCCTATATCTAATTACATACAAACATTTCGCTGCTCTAACTGATCCAAAAAAGTAATCGACTAGCACTTGTATCTAAAGGCCGTTTTACATGCTGCAATTCTTTCTTGCAAGTTGCAATAGTCTTGAACAAAAGCATGCGCAGTGGCAAGACATTTGCACCTTTTGTCAAGCTGCGCATGCCTTTGTTTAAGACTATTGCATATTGCAAAGAAGAACTGCAGCATGTAAAACGGCCTTATAACGAATAACGACTTTCAGCATATATCAGGAAAAGCTAATTTTTTTAGAGATATTTTACAAAATTGAGGAAAGTGTTGTACCTCAAATTGTGACTCCTTCCCTAAAACATTCAAATTTTATTGTGCGAAACTTAAAAAAAAAAACAAAATATAAGTTTAGAGGTGCTAAGTTTAAATCAAATTTACCTAAATATATATATATATATATATATATATATATATATATATATATATATATATATATATATATATTAGGTCCGACAGCGGCTAGAACCACGCCATTAACCAACTTGATATGTTTTGCCCTTGTGTGACTTTTAGGAATAATCGTAGGCATTTTTCAAATTATTATAAAAATATGTGCAAATATATCCAGACTTTTTTTAAGGTATATTTTTTTTTCGATTATTTAGGTACGTCCTAGAAACAAATAGTAAAATTGAAAGTTATAGAAAATACACTGGAGTTTTTGAATCCGCCTTGCTCTTTTATGAAAAAAGTAAATAACTTGGGTTATATTTCGCTTTAAAACAAAGGCACCTTTTAAAATTAAGTTGAACTTTAGAAAATCGTAACTTTTTCAGTTTTAATCCGATACGGTCAACCTCGAAGCATCGACGTGTTTTTAGAAAAAAAAATGTCTGGAAACTTCAGGGGGTTTTCCTGATTTACAGTAAAATTTAATGTTGGTCAGTGACGGGCAAATACTACTAAACGGGAAACAAAATTTAATGTTTTGCACGCAAGTATTTTGTCTCCTAAAGAATTTAGCTGCACACTTAAGACGCAGTTTTGTATCGTTTATTACCTTATTAAATTTGCCTTATGGCAATTTTCAATATAGCCAATTTTTAGCGAACAACAGCAAATAAATTAGACAAAACATTAAATAAAATAAATTTTTGATAGAAAAGCGGCGATACTTGTAATTTGCTTACACTTTTTGAAAAGCATCATCCTACAAGGATGTCTTTTCTTATCTATGTACTTTCAGAATCCTTTTTAGTTTTGTTGAAAATTTGAATCGTTTGTGGTTTATAAATTAAAAAAAAATACTTCCTAAATTTCGTTCGCGCCCCATATTCAATAGGCTTCATGAGACCTGAAAATTTAAAATCGATATTATAATTTTTTTTGACAATTATCGTGTATCATGGGAAATTCTAAAAAACTCCAGAAAACATTTTTGATTTCATTAATAGACAAAAAACCAAAAATGATACGAAGATCCGTTTGGTACCGTTCGAGAGCTTTAAGGGTTGTCTAAAGACGTACCTACCAAATTTCAAAAAGAAATTTATAAGCATTTCCGAGATAAAGCGGCCGAAAAGTAAAAATTTACCAAATGTAAATATTTTGATTGACGACGAATAAAGACATTTTGAATATGGCAGGCGCATAATAAACTCTCGTCAAGAGTTTACAACAAGCACCTCACCTAATGTCACAGCACTTGGTTTTTTCCAGTTAATTCGTTAAAACGAAAAAGTTGTTATGAGCGATTTATAAAAACTCCCGAAAATCCATATGACTGCCCCAATTACAAAACGAGGCTACGAAATGGCCTTTTTAAAAAATGTTTTTTTTTTTAAATACAAGCTATTTAGAAAACAATGAAATTAAAAATTAAAAAAAACATATGCCCTTTAGTTTTGGGGTACTACGTAAAGTGTTCATATGACAATTCCCTGCCATTTTGCAAATGATATATGGAACAGGATTGCATACACCTAACAGGTAAATACCACGGTCCTGCACATGAGAGTTGTAATCTCAATTATCGGAATGAGAAATTTATACAATTTAGTATTTCATAACCTCACTTGTTATGATGGACATCAAGTGCTAAATCTGATATCAATTGAAATATTTACGTTTAACCTGCGAATAAGAAAAAATATACCTCTTCCACAAAATATATCCCTGGGTCCCTTGTCAAGTTTCGTTTTATAGATTAATTCAGATTTATGTCTTCGGGATTGGATAAGCTCGCCTGAAATTAAAACAAAATATCCTCTATTATAAAGCGAAACGTCTAATATATCTAAGAATAAGTTTATCTCACTAACTCGCAAAGGCGTACTACCCAATGATCATATAGATAGTTGGGAAAAGTTTAATGAAACTGATTCAATATATAGGACAACTGTTGAAAGGTAAAAACTGACCAAAATTCATCTTTCTTCTATGAATTATTATTAGATTACGAAATGTTGTGCACTTATGTGCATATGAATAGCGACATCCGGTATATTTCATAGAAACAATTTTTCATTTATTTTATAAACACTAAGTAAAAGAAACGACATTTTATTTTAAACTTTGTTCACCTATTTAACAAAAAACGTCGTAGTCTTCGTGACCGTCCATACTGAGTTGAAAATGCCAGGTCCTAAAATTGCTCCAAAATTGAAAATCACACCTTAAATATTCCTACATGTAAAAATGGACCGAATTGCGGCTATAGTTATTCTACTGACTATTGTTTTCAATAAAATTTCTCCGAGAAAACACAGCTTCAAATATATATTTTAGATTTAAAAATTAATTTTGTTTATTTTGTATCATCAACATGTGAAAATTGTTTTAAGTTATATTTTTGATGGCTGGTTTATTTCCTCTTTATTTTAGTTTCTAAATACGATTTGCCATAAATTACAAATAATTAGTGCAAGTGTATTCTAGCCTTTATTTGCATTTCGACAAGACGTTTATTGTACTTAAAATATAACTTGTTCCGATATTCACAGTGGTCATTTTAATTTTTCATTTTAACTTTTCTAAATGATGAAAAGAACAAACTGTATGGCTGGTTACCAAGTGTTATATTATATTAAAAAATTGTCAGTTCTCAATTATATATTTATAACTTTCCTTTTTTATATGACATACCCTGTAGATTTTACTTTCAATTGATGGGTCTCTTTTTTCGAATTCGAATTCGAAAGAAACCGCGTTTGATACCTTTATCTTTAAAAGTCTATCTACCGAAAATAAAATTCACAGAATGTGACAAATGTGCCATTTAAAAATTAGAGACTTTATATTTTGGGTACACAAGGGCTTCTACAGTTATCTACTTTTACTTGTACATTATTTTCTTTTTTTTACTTTCCTCATAAAAGGGAAGTAGTGTAATCGTGAAAAAAATCACCTTCCGAGATTTTTTTAGATATTAACGTTTTAGGGTCCCTCGATGCCGAAAAACATGTTTTCTCCATTTAGTCCATTCTGTCTGTCTCTTCGCGGCATAGCTAAAAAACTACTTACCCGATTGACTTCAAATTTTGGTCAATAATTAAAGGTCGTATGGGAATGATCTCGTAGCATTTTGATAAAAATCCAATATGGTGAATCGAAATGGCAGCCTAGTGAAATGTTTAAAAAATTTACTATTAAAAAGGTGCTTATCCAATTTATCTCAAATTTTGCACAATCAAGTATTATGTTCGAATCAACTGGTAACATTTTGGTACGAATCCAAGATGGCGGAACAAAATGGCAGCTTAATAAAATATTTAAAAATTAAGTCTTAAAAACTGCTTAATGGTTTGATTTCAAATTGTGTGCCATAACTACTTGTGGTATATGGATCAACTAGTAAAACTTGTCTACTCATTAATCATGACCGAACAAAATGGCATAATCATGAAAAAATCACACTCTCAAGTTTTACATTACGTTTTAACGTCCCTAGATGCCAAAAAATATGTTTTACCAGTTCCGTCGGTCAGTCTGTCGGTCTGCCTGTTAGTTCGCGGCATAGCTTAAAGACTACTTACCCGATTGACTTCAAATTTTAATCAAAAATTAAGGGTCATATGGAAATCACTTGATAATATTTTGGTAAAATCTAATATGTTAAAAAAAATTATTAGAGTGGTGTTAGGATCCAGTAAAAAAAAACAGTCTTTTTTAAATTGTCGACGTTTCGCAGCTTTATTGTTGCATGCTCAAGACATATATATATATATATATATATATATATATATATATATATATATATATATATATATATATATATATATATATATATATATATATATATATATATATATATATATATATATATATATATATATATATATATATATATATATATATATATATATATATATATTCTTGTTGTTTTCGTTTTCTTGGCCTTAGTACTTATATTGTGGATTAAGTGGTTTCTTGGGAATAAGGCACATGAATATACTAAATTTCTGTTATATTTTTTTCATAACTTTGACGTTTCGGTCGAACGTTGACCTTCATCAGAAACACTACAAAAAGGAAACGATTCGAAAAATTTTTTTTGTATTATAAAATTAATAAAATATTTAGCTTACGTAATTGGATAACATCCTGTATATGTCAATAAGTTAAACACAAACTACACAGCGACTAACATTTACATTTAAAAACTTGGCATGCTGTATATACATTTACATTTGTCGAAATTTTAAGAACACATACAAGCAATATACGAACAATACTGACAAATGGTTTGGTGTTCGGACGATGAGATTAGGTCTATGTCTGTAAAAACTTAAGATGCTATTTTTTCTTTTTGTTTTGGAATTTAAATGCGGAATATTGTTGTTATGCAGTTGCCATTATAGGTGTATTATTTTATAATATTATTGTAAATTTTACTGAGTTGTGTTGTGTCGGTTTTGGAATTTATGCAATGGGGTCTTTTTTGTATTTCAATCATTTCCAAAATTTCACGTCTTTTAGTGTGACTTTCTGTCTTTAATATTTTTACTGCATTGAAATCAAAACTGTGTTTCTCCTCGAGAGCATGGTTGGTGAGCGCTGTTTTATTTTTTTTGTCATATTTATGGCCGTTAATTCGGTTTTTAATGTATTGGCTTGTTTGTCCAACATACACACTATTGCAATCTTTACATGGGATTTCGTAGATTACGTGTGATTTTTTATCTTTTGGAATTTCTGATTTGATTTTGGAGAAATTTGTTTTTAGTAAATTGTGTGCTTTGTGAGCTACGGTAATGTTGTATGGCTTAAAAATGTTTTTAATGTTTTCAGATAAGCCCGGAATGTATGGTAAAGTAAGAAAAGTATTAGTTTTATTGTTATTATTTTTTCTATTATTATTTGTTTGGTTGTAGAAAATATATATTCGATTTTTAAAAATTTTATTAATTAATATGTCGGGATAGTTATTCTGTTTTAGTGCAATTTTTGCTTTCTTAATCGCATTTTCACGGTACTCAGTTATTATAGGTCTTGCCGATCATGCCATAAGGTTGTCCGACCCTGAGTACCGTGAAAATGCGATTAAGAAAGCAAAAATTGCACTAAAACAGAATAACTATCCCGACATATTAATTAATAAAATTTTTAAAAATCGAATATATATTTTCTACAACCAAACAAATAATAATAGAAAAAATAATAACAATAAAACTAATACTTTTCTTACTTTACCATACATTCCGGGCTTATCTGAAAACATTAAAAACATTTTTAAGCCATACAACATTACCGTAGCTCACAAAGCACACAATTTACTAAAAACAAATTTCTCCAAAATCAAATCAGAAATTCCAAAAGATAAAAAATCACACGTAATCTACGAAATCCCATGTAAAGATTGCAATAGTGTGTATGTTGGACAAACAAGCCAATGCATTAAAAACCGAATTAACGGCCATAAATATGACAAAAAAAATAAAACAGCGCTCACCAACCATGCTCTCGAGGAGAAACACAGTTTTGATTTCAATGCAGTAAAAATATTAAAGACAGAAAGTCACACTAAAAGACGTGAAATTTTGGAAATGATTGAAATACAAAAAAGACCCCATTGCATAAATTCCAAAACCGACACAACACAACTCAGTAAAATTTACAAAAATATTATAAAATAATACACCTATAATGGCAACTGCATAACAACAATATTCCGCATTTAAATTCCAAAACAAAAAGAAAAAATAGCATCTTAAGTTTTTACAGACATAGACCTAATCTCATCGTCCATACACCAAACCATTTGTCAGTATTGTTCGTATATTGCTTGTATGTGTTCTTAAAATTTCGACAAATGTAAATGTATATACAGCATGCCAAGTTTTTAAATGTAAATGTTAGTCGCTGTGTAGTTTGTGTTTAACTTATTGACATATACAGGATGTTATCCATGAAACCTTCCAATTACGTAAGCTAAATATTTTATTAATTTTATAATACAAAAAAAATTTTTCGAATCGTTTCCTTCTTGTAGTGTTTCTGATGAAGGTCAACGTTCGACCGACACGTCAAAGTTATGAAAAAAATATAACAGAAATTTAGTATATTCATGTGCCTTATTCCCAAGAAACCACTTAATCCACTATATATATATATATATATATATATATATATATATATCCTGCATGAAATCCATATTATCAATCTTTACCTACTCCGCTGGTCCGCAGATATTTCCTAGATATTAAGTTTCTAAATTATTTTCGTTAACGATCCCCTTGTTGTTATGTTAGAGCAGTGTATTATTTGGGGTTATGATCCAGTAACAAAAAAGTCTTTTTAAATTGTCCACATTTCGCAACTTTATTTTTGGATTTTCGGGAGACATAGATTCTATAATCTGCATTAAACCCATATTATCAGTCTTTACCTACTCCATTGGTCCGCAGATATTTCCCAGATATTAAGTGTCTAAATAGTTTTCGTTAACTTCTTCTTCTTGTTATGTTAAGTGTGGTGTATTATTTGGGGTGAGAATCCAGTAAAAAAAGAAAAGACATTTTAAAATTGTCGATGTTTCGTAACTTTATTGTTGCATCCTCAGGATACATAGATATTAAATTTCTAAATGGTTTTCGTTAATGATTCTCTTGCTGTTGTGTTACAGTGATTTATTATTTGAGGTTAGAAAATATCTGCGAACCATCGAACTAGGTAATGACTGATAATATGGGTTTCATGCAGGATATAGAATTTATGTGTCCTGAGGATGCAACAATAAAGTTACGAAACGTCGACAATTTAAAAAAGACTGTTTTTTTTTACTGGATCCTAACCTCAAATAATACACCACTCTAACAAAAAAATTTTAACATTGTTCCGCCATATTAGATTTTACCAAAATATTATCAGGTGATTTCTATATGACCCTTAATTTTTGATTAAAATTTGAAATCAATCAGATAAGTAGTCTTTAAGCTATACGGCGAACTGACAGGCAGACCGACAGACTGACCGACGGAACTGATAAAACATATTTTTTGGCATCTAGGGACATTAAAACGTGAAGATAGGTAAAACTATTTAAAAAAAGATTTTTGTTTTCTTTTACTGGATCCTAACCCCAAATAATACACCTTTCTAACTTAATATCAAGAGGATCGTTAGCCAAGACGAGAGACTTAATATCTCGGAAATATCTGCGTACCAACGGAGTAGATAAAGAAGGATAATATGGGTTTCATGCATGATAAAGAATCTATGTATTACGTGTCCCGAGGATGCAACAATAAAGTTGCGCAACGTCGACAATTTAAAAAGACTTTTGTTTTTATTTACTGGACCGTGATCCGAAATGATACACTCTAACATAACAACAGGAGGATCGTTAGCGAAAACCATTTAGAAAGTTAAAAAAATTATTACTAAAAAAACTAATTATACAATTTACCTCAAATTTTGCACAAAAATCAAATATTATATAGGAATGAACCCGTAACATTATGATGTGAATCCAAGATCGTAAAACAAAATAGCGGCTTAATAAAATATTTAAAAAATCAGCCTGAAAATATTATTTATTAAATTAATTTCAATTTTGTGCAATTTTTGTGCAATTAAGTGTGAAATAGAGATAAATTCGTAAAGTTGTGGTACGAATTTCAGATGGCGAAACAAAATAACGGCAAAATAAAATGTTCAAAAAATTAATATATATATATATATATATATATATATATATATATATATATATATATATATATATATATATATATATATATATATATATATATATATATATATATATATATATATATATATATATATATATATATATATATATATATTAACTATAGAAAATAATACAACTGTTAAGTAGCTTTTGACATACTTAAGCATCTTACAGTTTTTTCACGATTGACTGGTAAAGCCATTGTGTTTATGTATGCATCTAATTTTCCAGTGAAAGTTTTTCTTCGCCGTATATAACATGGATAAATCTTATAGAATTGCCTCCGTTGTACAGTTAAAGCCTGGAACACATAAGCGCGGTGGTGGTAATATTGGCTTTAAGATGCTGCATTCAAAGGCGATCTCTCACACTTTTTTAACTTGTTTAATGTAAATTGCGATCTATTTAGCGTTCAAGCATGGTGGCGGTTAGAAATTGCCAGTCGAGTTGCCCGCCAATGCCTTATCTTATACATGGCAAGAAAAAAGTGTGAACGTTTTCCTCATTTGCCAAATACATAAACGGTGCGGTATAAGCCGTCAAACTCGACAGACTGCTTCTGATGATCTGACGCAACACAGACCGCAATTACCTTTACCAAGTAAAGAATAGTGTGCAAGCCCTTTCGGCTTTCATGCAGTTGCTAAACTCTAACCTTGCCACCACCGCCATATGTTTTGCAGGCTTTAATTGCACATGCGAAACAAGGAAGCCAATTGTATATGGTTTACCCTGACTCTAATAAATACATATTTAATAAACACGTGAACGCCACCACATACAGGGTTATTCACGCAACGCGTTCATTAAAAGTTTTTGATGATGCCATTTAGATAAAAATTTCATATTTTGGGATTAAAGTAAAGTCAAGGGGTACTTCTTTTTTGAAGTATTTTCAACTTCCTGTCACTTCCGGTTTAACCGGAAGTTGGTATCAACTTGCTTATTTTAAATGGAACACCCTACATTTTATGATATTTTTGGATTCTACGGAGAATTTTAATGCTATTTTATGTAGCATGTCCTATACCTAGGTTCAAGCGTTCTTAAGATATTTGACCTTGAACCGAAAGTGAGCTTTCGGGGTTCCAAATTTTAAAATCTCATATTTTTGTATCTTATATATATTATTATATTCTATATTATTATTTGATATAAAAATTATTTTTGTTCTTATTCTTTATATTTTTGCAGACGATCGGTAAATAATCTTAGATTTCTATTTTTTTATTGAATTTGTCTATTTTTATACAGGGTGTCCTAAATTCAGCGGCAAACATTCATATTTTCAAAGCCGCTAAAGTCCGTTTTTTAAAATGGGATTATTAACTTTATGCACTATTAAATGTAGAATTTCATTTTCTATCGAACTGTATTAAGGTTCCCTATACCTATTCGTAACCATTTTCGAAATAATTGGGTTTTATAAAAATATCGTATGTATTTGCTTAAATGTTTACATGTTCCAATGGTGAGCCATGGAAAAACAATTGAGATCCAGTATCCAATATGACAGATGATTAGTATGCGTTATTTATCGAAAGCTGTCAGTGATAAACTGAATCTTCTAAATCGAAATGGAAGAATATTCAAACGCTGATATTCTCAATCTATTTTATATTCATGGAGAATGTTATAAAATTTTGGAGAGAACGTGTCGTGTGTTTAATGAACGCCACCCTGATTTGCCGCCAATGAACAAGTCAAAATTCAAGAGGACTGAAACGAACTTTTTGCGTTTTGGAAAGGTTAAAGTTACAAAAAATGTTCCGAAACCAGTGACAAATGCCGAGGATAACGTAGTAAACACATTAGCTTTTTTCCACGCAAACCTGTTCTTCAATACCGTCTGCAGAAAACGATTTGGGAATTTCTACTTCATCGGTCCAAAGAATCTTGAGCGAACATCATATGCACCCTTATTCCTTCCAAAACGTGCAAGCCTTGAGACCTGGTGATGACGTCCGACGAGTAGAATTTTGCGAATTCATGTTTTTGAAAATTCAACAGGACCCTCAATTCCTTTTAAAAATATTTTGGACCGATGAAGCGAAATTTTCTAGAGAAGGAATAATAAATAGAAGAAACGAACATTTCTGGGCAGCAGAAAATCCGCACGCTTTACGCGAAACGCGTTCCCAAGAGAGGTTTAGCTTCAATGTTTTCGGTATAGTATTAAATGATCAGGTGCGGTACTGTATTTATGAAGACAATTTAAACAGTGATAAGTATTTGGAAATTCTACGAGGGACGGTTTCTGAATTTATAGAAGAAATTCCTATTGGTGAGCTGCAAAATTATTGGTATCAATAGATGGGGCACCAGCACATAATTTCGCTGCAGTTTATCTCCAATTATCTCGAATTTTTGAAGAACGCTGGATTGGTGCCAATGGCCCTTGGAGATTGCCCCCGCGATCGCCTGATTTAACACCCCTAGACTTTTATTTATGGGGATTTATCAAAGGTAAAGTCTATGCTTCCCCAGTAAATAACCAACAAGATTTACTGGACAGGATACGAACAGCTTTTGCCGAATTAGAAAACGGACAAATTCAACGGGCTACAGCAACTGTACAAAGAAGAATTGAAATGTGTCTTTAAATGAACGGACAGCATATAGAACATTTGTTATAATTCAATTTTATTATTTTATCTATTTATTGTTGATTGTTAGATTGCTATAATTTTTAAGTTCACTAAAACAAGTTTAGAACAGTCTCGAACTTAGTAGATATGGTTTAACTTTTCCGAAACGAAAAAATTTCGTTTCAATCCTCTTCAATTTTCTCTTGTTCATTGGCGATAAATGAGGATGTTTTTCATTAAAAACATGGCACGTTCTCTCCAATATTATGTAACATTCCCCGCGAATATAAAATAAATTGAGAATATCAGCTTTTGAGTGTTATTTTATTTTAATTTAAAAGTTTCAAATCAGCTGTCATGTTGAATAGAAAAGCACAACAATTGTTTTTCCATGGCTTACTACGGGAAGGTGTAAGCATTTAGCAAATACATATGATAGTTTAATAAAAACCTGATTATTTCGAAAATGGTTACGAATAGGTATAGGGAACCTTCATACAGTTCGATAGAAAATTAAATTCTACAGTTAATAGCGCATAAAGTTATAGGGTGTCCCATTTAAAAAAACGGACTTTAGCGGCTTTGAAAATGTGAATTTTTGCCGCTGAATTTAGGACACCCTGTATACAAGACAAATTCAATAAAAAAATAGAAACCTAAGATTATTTACCAATCGTCTGTAAAATATGAAGATTATATCTTCAAAACTTACAAAAATATGAGATTTTAAAATTTGGTACCCCGAAGGCTCATTTTTGGTTCAAGGTCAAGTATCTTAAGAACGCTTGAACCTAGGTATAGGACATGCTACATAAAATAGCATTAAAATTCTCCGTAGAATCCAAAAATATCATAAAATACAGGGTGTTCCATTTAAAATAAGCAAGTTGATACCAACTTCCGGTTAAACCGGAAGTGACAGGAAGTTTAAAATATTTCAAAAAAGAAGTACTCCTTGACTTTACCTTAATCCCAAAATTTGAAATTTTTATCTAAATGGTATCATCAGAAACTTTTAATGAACGTGTTGCGTGAATAACCCTGTATATGGGTTCCAGACTTTAAACCTTCAAACATTTTTAGCCAAGCAAAATTTTATTTTAGTATATTTGCGTAAGACTGCTGATTTTGTAACGTTCCAGTTACTTGCATATTGAGACGTCTATATTATTAAATATTAAGAACTATTTTATGAATCTAGCTTATTATATTTTGAGATATGCCATTTGTCAAATAAATTGTGTAATATATAAAAATGATAAAATTTTACAGAGATCATAAAATACGTCCTTAACTGCAACACATACTACAAAATAGTACACTTTATCTTGGACCCACAATGAGAATAGGGTAATAATAAAATATCTTTTAAGGGGCAAGAAGCACCCGCAGAAGAGATGAAATTTGCCCTGGAGCAAAACGTTGAGTCGTTAGTGTCGCAATGCGGACACTTTCAATAATATTTTCCGTGGCGAAAACAGTAATTTTCCCGTAGCATATAGATTTTCCCATTTTTAAAAACATTTTAATATCGGGAACAATTTATGGTCGTGCCGGTTTCGGTGCTATGCAACATGTCTTTTGCATGTTAATGCCACGCCGACTTTAAAATTAAAATCGTTATTTTCCTGTTGAAACAATAATTTATCGTTTTACGCCGTTTATATGGAAACTCGGGCAAATTTAATACAACGTTTATTGAAACACATGAGATATAATATAATTAGCCACGTATAAGTTCTATTGATTAAAAAAATGTAGATAAAAATAAAAAAACCTGTTAAATTCAATACAATCTGCTGACTTTGCGGTTGGTTCCTTATGAAACATATTTAAAATGGCGGTTTTTAAGAAATAAAAACTATAGCTTGTTAATTAATACTAAACTAAACATGTGGTATATCTAAAGATTTATACAATGAAAATTAATTGTATGCCTATCTATTTACAAGGGTTTTTTTACATTTATGTTATTGGTTCTTATAAGTCTGTCTATTATTGGTGTGACTTGAAAACTCTGTGGCTCATTTGTTATGAGCAGATTTGTTGACAAAGATTTTTTTTATTTCAAGTTGTTCTAAAAAATCTAAGCGTTTAACTTTTTTTCTTGGTGTAATAATAATAAATTATCAAAGGCAATAAAATGATTGTTTTCTATACAATAAGTAGATTAACCTGTGCCTCTAACATTATGTAAAATAGAGTTACGTTGTTTTTTTACTCTTTTTTTGATATTTCCACCCATTTACCCAACAACAGGTTCACAGTCCTTACATTTAACATTGTGCGCACCCCATTTATTATAATGACAACCTTTTTTTTTTAATATTTATTAAACAACCTAAATTTTGTTTGTTAACAGAAATTGTGTTACAACCTAATCTATTAAGTTTATTTAATATTTTGTCACTATAGTAATTTTTTGTTCTTTGAGTTGTAACACTATAACATTATTTTTTAAAAATTTTACGTTTTTTTATTTAGGTAAGGTTATCTGTTAAGGATTCTTTATAGCCGTTATTTTGTCTGATTTATTTTAATATTCATAGTCTTCTTTATTTTAGTCTTATTTATTGTACTAAAACTCTTTAGAACTGTTATGAATTACTGTGTCTGTTGCTAGTTTAAGTTACATTTTTAAATATTTGTATGTGTTAAATTTAAGTTGATAGTTGACTCTTTTTATATTTGTATGTAAAAAGTTAATCTCGTTGTTGTCTTCTAGTTGTTAACTGAATTTTTGAATTTAATGTATTTGGAAAGTCTAGAAATTGGGGTAGTCTCCTTTCTGTACTATCGTATACAGAGAACACATCATCGAAATATCGAGTACAAAAGATAACTATGAGTTTTTTCAGTATATTTAGCAGTTAACTTCTGGGTACTGATGTAAACAGATTTTTTACATCAAAAGAATCAAATTTGGGGTTATTAAAAAATTGTAAATTTTCTGGATTTTTTATAAACCGAAAAAAATTTTTTACTGAATATGTTATATAATTATAAATCTTCTCCATATTTAACAGATATTGATGATCAAGCCGCCATTTAGCTGGTCTTAAGCTCAGAAAAGGGGGAAGGCCACATGCATACTCCCGTGGTTGCTTGATCGTGTCCGAAACTTATCCCGGTGACCCCTAAGGCTGAGATTCTAAGGAGAAGCCGGTAGCAACGTAACAACCGAGGTTACCCACTCCCCTTGAGCCGTCGTCTAGTACTGGCGTCCCCCCTTGCCTAGCCACTGTAGGGAGCTGCCCTATCAGGAGACGAAAAATCTCGGTCAAGGTAGTAGTGCTAGGTAACGCCTAGACAGGATCCTGCTGCCTTGACCGGGGGGATATAGTCGCGGCTGCAGAACTTCTCCAACGGAAACAATGTTGACCATATCGCAAACTAGATCTGGCGAGGACAGTCGAAAGAGCAACCAGGGAGCATCACCTACATTTTACACACACCGATATACACACAAATATACCAGACATACACACGCACAGATATATCCAACCGCACACGTATCACACTCATGTACACACTCATACATACACTCATACACACACTCATATTTACACACACATCTAACGGATAGACGCAAATTAGGCAAGACATACTGATACTATCACCCATCCATTTATTTTCAGAATGACAGAAGAAGAAAAAGGAAATGACGAAGTAGTACGTGAAAACACCATACCGGGGAATCCTGACTCCACATACTCAGAGGAAAGCATGGACATCGCGTCCATACAAGAGGAAGTTCTACTAAGGACTTCCCCGAGTTTCATCCAGGGCACCCCTTACGGGCCGTGTTCAAGAGCAACGTGTCGTATTAAGCTCTGAACAGTTAGAAGCCTTACGAAAAGAGAAAGCAAAAAAGCACCGGAACAAAAACTTGAAAAAAAAGAGAACGAAAGAGCTTCAGAGACGTGGAGAAGAGAAGGAGCAAGGTACCAGTGGTACTTCGAAGCCAGCCCTCTGCAGTCGATACCTGGGGGCCACTGAGGAAAGACCCCTCCGCGTCTCAAAAGAATCATAAGGCAAACTCATCTAAAGCGATCCAAAAGTACAAAAAACCAACGGCCTGCGAAAAAATCGAAGCCAGTACATCTCATCATAGGTATTCATTCAAAGACAATTAGATCGGTATGAATACAATTTTTTTAATAATTCAGCATTTTCAAAAATATATATTGTGGGTGTGGTACTGATCTGCAATTGTATATACAGAGCGACTTTGTTTAGATGTTTAGTACAGGAGACTAAATCAAATAGAAAAAGTTTAAATTAGCAAAGGTTTGCAGTTTTGTGAGCTCTGTTTAAAACCTATCTTGGTTTTCCAAAAATTAAAATTAAATATAAAAAAAAAACTGATGTTTGTCAAATTTTTATATCATTCCTTAACGAATAATTTTAGAAAAATACTTTAAATAAAAGTTCTACATAATTTTATTCTAAATAAAATAAAGCAAAGTAATTTTATGTATTAGCTGTCATTTTTGACATATGACGTAAACTTATGTTTTTTAAATGGAAACCTTATATTTTTCTCTTATCAAATAAAGAATTTTATTACGATTCTAACGATATATCACTTTTCACATTTATAGGACGTTTCGGAGTAAAAGAACGTCATCAAGGCAAGTTGATGATGGTTGCAAAGAAACGAAAATTCTGATCAAGAATCTAATTACGTCATCTTGTAGAGGAGAAAGTTGCAGTACAAATGGGATATTTATTTTTGATCAATTGCTAAATATTCCCGCAATTGCAAACATGAATTCTAAATCAAGGGAGGCACGCGCAGAGGCGTAGGCAGCTTAGACACTTTAGACACTTAAAAATCGTTAACTTTTGATGGCATAAGATTAAATCAGCTGGCTTAGCTGGCTGTCAGATAGTTGTTAATAAAATTATTATCTTTAAAGAGACTTTCGTGTGTTTTAGAAATGCCTCTGGAGGTATCTTACCGCTCCTTGTATGATGTTGTTGATCTAAGAGTTAAGTCACTTTATGATTACGTGAAGCAAAACTTTAAAATAAACGATACATATTTTGAAGATATTAAACAAAAAATTAGAAGTATTGTGAAACGTATTAACACATGCAATCATATTGAAGCATTAAAATTTTACGATAAAAATGAAAATAAGTTTCAAAATAAAATGATGTTAACTAAAAAGCCTGTACCAATTATAGTAAAAGTTAGACGTAAACAAGATTTTTCTGAATGCTGTGAGCGTCGTCAACAACGTAAAATTCAAAATCTAAAAAGTGCGATGGGGGGAAATAATTTTAATTATGCAGTGTCAAGCAAACTGTAAGAAAAAGCCAAACATAGAAAAAAAGAAGAGAAACAAAAAATCCCATTTTCAGATAAGGAGGCATTAGCTTTCTGTGCTAATTTCTTAATTTGGAGTATACCAACAAATTTTAAAATTTAGGTAGTTTTGAATGTCATTCTACAAAAATAGCCATCTAATAGTGCCATCTATTTTTCCTAAAAGTTATTAATTTAAAAGTTCTTCTATTCTTGTTATGTTATATTCCTTGCCTCGTATAACCTGTTTATGTGCATACATACAGTGGAAAATTATAATTCGGTGTATCCCAATGTATTTAAATTTTTTAAATAACAATGTATATATTTCCAGCTAACTTGGAAAATTCTTATTTTCTTTAATTTTCTATCAATTTGAAGAAAACACTTAGCAGGTTAGTTAAACAATTTATTGAAACATTTTGAGCTGTTGGAAATGTTTTGACACAAGGTGTCATCATCAGGGTGAGATTATTGATTTTTGCACACAGGTAATGTGTGTTCGTTGAGGGATGTAAAATGTTGTTATTTGGAATGTCCAAAATCTCATTCGATGGTGTACGTGAAGGTAGCAAAAAAAAGTAGTTTTTACTGAGCTTATATGTCTGTACGCCAATTTTTAGATCAAAATTCCGATAAAATATAATTGTCAATTTTCCTAAAAAACTTTTAAAATGGTTCATATCCTAAATAAATGAAATATGACTGACTTTTAATTTTCATTTAATAGTTACAATAGTTTTTGATATAATAAAATAAATAGTGGCAATTAGAATTCTTGTATATACGACATTAAACCCTTGCACCAAAATTGTACACTTATTTAAGCTGAAAATATAAAAATAAGGGAAATATGTCTAAATATATTTTTAATTTTTTAAAATTCATAACCATTCAGATTGTTTCTTACAGTAATTTTGGTTTTCGTTTCGGATATGAACAATTTTATAAGTTCCGATTTTTTTAGGGAAGTGGACAAATATTTTTTTTATCAAAATTTAGATTTGAAAATTTACATACTGGTAAATAACTTATTAGAAACAACTTTTGTAAATAACTTTTTTAAAAATAATCAACATCAACCTCAATTTCGTCAAAAAATAATGTCATATTTGACGTATATCGTATGTCACGTGACAAAGTTTATTTGTCAAATTTTTAGTCTTTAGATAAGCAGAGACGATTTCTAGTTAAGCAGAGACGATTTCCCTAGCTAAATTTTTCATAAATTATTTAACACCGAAAATTCCCATATAAAGAGCACTTTTTGGTAACCACTATATAATTTTGACCCAACAATGTATTTCTTATTTTTAAGGCTTTCAACAAGCCCTTAGACTATTAACTAAAACTAAAAAATAAAATGATTATTCGTTTTTGAAAATAGTCCACAAAATTCTTGTTCGGCATTGTATATTTTTGTACACTTTGTATAATAGATAATATAATAGATATAAAAAATTAGAAGCACGTTAGAAGATACATTATCTTAATACTAATTTATTCAATTCACGCAAAAAAAATTCTAAAACTTTATGTTCAATAGCAATTGATTTTTGAACGCTTTTAGTCCGGACGGTATCATTTTACAAAATGGAATAAAAGGCCTAGAAGTAACAAAGGCGCACCAGCCGAACAATACAATAAAAGACGCCGAGCATCAGAGCCTCCAAGGTTCTCCTCTACGTCGAACTGCGAATATCGCTACTTCTAAGAACTCACTTCCGTTGGGGACGAGACAGGAGACCAAGAAGAAGCCGGTTTTATATATTGCTGCGGCGAAGAGTGCTTATCAGGTAGTCATCAGGTCAGATAGACAGGACGGAAGTGTCACTGAGCCCGAAGCCGAGAACATCCGTTCTCATTTTCGAATCAAGATGAAAAACCATGCTTCAGGACCTCTGGAGTGACTAAATATAGCTGGTACCTAGTATCAGCAGAGGACGAGGAGTCCCAAGGCCGGACGTTTAGCACGGTGCCGTCGTCCGAAGATCCGATTGAAACCGACATCGAGCTTAGAGTGCCGAACAGGCCAGTGCGCAAAAACGCCACGGAGTGGCTTGCTCTACAAAATAGGACAGTAAGCGTCTGGGGATGGAAAAATCTAAGGTAATCTAAGAATCAGGCAAACGGCGCGGGCGTCTCATTTTTTTTTGCAGCAGGGCGACTAACAGCTTGAGTCTATCTACTGGGGACTCCACTACGAGCTGGTCAGCACAAAAGTCTTTAAGGTGACTGTCCGTAGGGGAGATGAGCAGCCCGGCGGCTTGACTGATGTCTCCAAGTGGTCTGGTGACTCGCGGTGGAAAATGTTACATATCGCCAAAAACTGGCTAGTTTAGGGATTGCTGGAGTAATGATGACTACACCCAGCGCCGCACTCAACGTTATCTTGGGCTTTCCAGAGCTTTCGATATAGATCAAAAAGAAAGCCGTTGCCTCATGCAAAAGTATGGATGACTGCGGAATAAAACTTGTATGAAAACGGTCCACACGAAAGTTGCCTCTATAATGTGCGAGGAGAATAGGATACCTCATCAAGAGAAATATAAATTCAAACAAGGGATCAATGCTAGGAGAATAGGACATCTCATCAAGCTGACGTTAAATCGTAATATACAAAGATTCGTGGATGGCCAGTTCCGGGTCATCCGGCGCCGGAATGTACCGGTCAGACAATGGTGTCGAAGAGGCCTTTCCGCTGAGAAAACATACAACTGTTTTTTTCAGGCTGAGGTCTATACTATATTGTAGTTTGCAACAAAGATTCATTCAGACAGTCACGCAGCCCTTAAAGCCATCGGTGAAAACAAAGAACTTTTAAAAGTCATGGAAGTTATGTTTTTCATGAAATATATTTTAGCGTTGAAAATAAGAATAACATTTTTATTGTCTGTTGGATGAAAACGTGACTGAATGTCTCCCACATTTGTCTGCCAAAGTTAAAATTTGCGCATATCACACTGTATATATTTGTTTTTCTTTTCATTGTTACTGCATAACATACTGTACATATTTATTTTATTTTACATTTACTTTTTTAATCTAGGCTAATGATCTATTGCTATTGAGAAATGTAACAATTTGTAGGTACTCAGTTTTCTGTACATAATTGTGGGAATTTCCATCGGCATTTAGAGTCTAATTTAGTTTTAAGGTTCTTGTATGCTATCCGTTAATTTTTATTTTTACAACACTTCTTTGTACGATTTTAAAATATGTTGTTGCACGTTCGATAGTAAGAACCATCACCGATAGTAAACTGTTTATTGCATTTAGGGTTTATGAAAATACCGAAACGACCCTTCTTAGTAAAGCTTTCTCCAAATTCCCATTTTACTATCTGTAATGAATGTTTTTATTTTGACCATGGGAAAGTTTACGAAGATAAAAAAACCCCTTTTGCCAACGAATAGGACCAATCAAAGCGAGGAATTTTGGCACAGGGGGTGGAGCTTTATGTTTTTTGAGATTTGTATTAATATTAGAGGAAGATTCTGTTTTTGGACTTGCAAGAAGTCGGATGTGAATTTTGTAGCTCTAGTTCGATAGACTTATTTTATTTCGTTTTAACAGTGTTTCAATAAACTCTCACAGTTCATATAAAATTGGAATGTATTGGATATATAGCTAATCAAGCACACACATACGTTCCTAAAGTGGTGACCCCGACGTGATTTGTTTTGTGAGAGCAAGTAGTGTAATTAGTGCTTCAGTGTTTTAGTGATAAATTGAACAATCAACGTAAGTACCTAGTATTACAGTGAACTTTTTATCATTCCTTTTGTGGTAGGTTGTGTTTTAGTCAATACAACAGTCTCTAAGCTATCGTGAGTTTATTTGTAACAAATATTTCGCGATAAATTCCGCGCCGCGACTTCCAGACTTTGACCCGTCGGATCCAGAACTGTGGTTTGTAATCGTAGAAGCTTGTTTTAATAGATCAAAAATCACAAACACCGAGCAAAAATATTTGGACATTCTCGCGAAACTTCCGCCGCGATATATCAGCGAAGTGCGCGACATTGGGACGAAACCATTAGATTCTAATTCCTATTCCGCGCTAAAAGAACAATTCATAAAGCGGTTAAGTGCGAGCCAAGAACAGAAGACCAGGCAACTGCTAGAAAACGAAGCTATGGGTGACGAAAAACCTTCCCAATTCCTTCGAAGACTGCAGGCACCAGCAGGATCAGTAGTCCCGGAGACATTAGTGAGCAGTATTTGGGTAAGACGCTTACCAGCCAATCTACAACCTATACTAGCTACGCAATAACGTCAAACACTAAGTGAAACTGCGGACTTGGCTGACAATTTATTTACTGCTCTGCCTGTGAGCCCTTCCGTAGCGGCAATCACCCCTAAGCATTCGCAAGAATACCAGATTCTCCATTCCCTCATGCAACAACTAACACAGCAACTTTCAGAGGTTAAGGAAGAGCTATCTAGTATCAAGCAGGATGTGCATGCTTCAAGAGGAATGCCCGTACGCATTTTCGATCCCGATCCCAGTCGCGGCATCGCTCGCCATCTACACCTAGGGAAGCGCGCCCAGCCGGATTATGCTGGTACCACTGGCGCTACAAGCAAGAAGCCCAGAAATGCACTATGCCCTGTTCATGGAACCAGGGAAACCAACCGGGCAGTCACTGATGGCGGCAAATGACACCTGCCTTAATAAATCACCCCGCCTATTTATCTACGATCGTGAAACCGGACTTCGATTTCTCATCGACACCGGTGCCGATCTAAGCGTAATCCCGAGACTCCGAGTGGATGGTGCTCATACCAAATCAACCTACGCACTTTCAGCTGCCAATGGAAACATCTATAACCACATACGGAATAGTAGCGCGTACCCTCAACCTAGGACTCCGCCGAGATTTTCCATGGAGATTCATCATAGCTGGCGTATCTCAAGCTTACCTAGGAGCATACTTCCTCGCACACTATAGACTGCTCCCGGATCTGCAGCAAGACAAACTCTTGGACTTCACAACACAACTGGCATCACGTGGTGAGGTTTTGGAATGGACCGCTCCGACCGTCAAAGTAATTAATGGTGCTTCCCCTTTCCATGTGCTTCTGGAAAGGTTCCCGGGAATCACCAAACCAAACGGTGCTCCCAAACACATTAAACAACACAGCATCATATTATTACCACGCCTGGTCCGCCTGTCGCCCAGAAACCACGTCGCCTAGCTCCGGACAAACTAAAAACAGCAAGGAAGGAATTCGACACCATGGTGAAACTCGGACTTGCCAGGCCATCTAAAAGTCCTTGGTCCTCGCCGTTGCACCTAGTACCAAAAAACAACGGCGAATGGAGGCCCTGTGGGGATTATAGAGCTCTGAATAGTAGAACCTGTCCTGACCAATATGGCGTCCGCCATATCCAGGATTTCGCACAAGAGCTCCAAGGAAAATCGATTTTTTCAACAATCGACTTAATCCGTGCGTTCAACCAAATCCCAGTAGCTGAGGAGGACATCGCGAAAACAGCCATCACCACACCATTCGGATTGTTCGAATTTCCATTTATAACGTTTGGACTTCGAAACGCAGCACAAACTTTTCAGCGTTTCATGGATGAAGTTACTCGAGGGTTGGACTATTGTTATGTGTACCTAGACGACATCCTTGTTGCCTCAACGACGCCCGAAGAACACCTCCGACACATGGAAATACTGTTTCAGCGGCTTCAGCAATACGGCATCGTCATTAACCCAAGTAAATGTGTTTTTGGCCAGTCCCAAGTCAAATTCCTAGGATATTGCGTCTCAAACGCAGGCACCCAACCACTGCCAGAAAAGGTCGAAACTATTCTGGCCTACCCAAAACCTGAAACGGCCAAGCAACTTCGTCGCTTCCTGGGTATGGTGAATTTTTACCGGATATTCATATCCAAAGCAGCCGAGATTCAAGCATCACTGAACACACTCCTCAAGAAAAAAATCAAAGGAAGTTCCCCGTTACACTGGACCACAAAAGGTCTAGCCACGTTCGAAGCCAGCAAAAAAGCACTAGCCCAGGCTACCTTGTTGTCGCACCCAAATGTCAACGCACCCTTTGCTATATTCTGTGACGCTTCAGACTTTGCCATTGGCGCTGCCTTGCAGCAGTGGGTAAATGATCAGTGGCAACCACTTAGCTTTTTCTCCAAGAAGCTCAGTCCTACAGAGTGCAAATATGGCGCTTATGACCGTGAGCTACTGGCCGCATACCTATCCGTCAAATATTTCAGACACATGGTGGAGGCAATTCGTCATAAGAAAAGCCAAGTATCACCTCGACAGTTCCGGTACCTGGATTTTATCGGTCAATTCACGACAGACTTTCGGCATATAGCAGGGAGCGATAATGTGATTGCAGATGCCTTATCTAGGATTGATGAAGTTCGTAAGTCAATCGTCTACGACGCTCTAGCAACATCCCAGAACAGTGACGAGGAACTGACCAGATTTTGTCAAGACGATTCGGTCTTGAAAATGAGACAAATCCAAATTCCTTTCACTAACAACACAATCTGGTGCGATGTGTCAACTTCAATAGCTAGACCATTTATTACGAAGCCATTCAGGAAACCAGTTTTTGACAGCATACACCAACTAAGCCAATGAAAGTTAAGTAAGTTCATGAAATTGAACAGATCTCAAGTATTTTCGGTATTGACGGTGACGACTCTACAACTGTAACTAATATAATTGACGCCTACCAAAAATTTAGAGACTTAGAATCATTCTTTATATGTAAAGCTGATGCCATCAAGTCAAAAAATTTCGGAGGTAATTTTAAATGTTGAATTAGAAATTATAAAAAATAATGTTCAAAAGGAAAAACAATCTAAAATTGATGATTTTTTTTAAGAAGTAATTATGTATGTCTGCCAACATATATAACAGGTACATATTATGTAATACATATGTAATAGTATAAATAAATATGTAATATGTATGAACATCATTTTCATTTTTTTTTATGTAGAATCACACTTAAAATTATTCAAACGGGACTTCTGAACACCTTCTTTAATTAATAATTAAGCAAGCAATTAAGTACCTGTTTTAATTTCTACCCATTTGGCAACAACTCTACAGACCGCACAATTATTTGTACCCGTTGGTGTGCTTTGTAGAGAAGTTTAACTGTACATAGTTTTCAACATTCGAATTCGCGGGCTAAATACCGGATGAAACTAGTTAGGCGAGTATTTGTGACTAATATCAATAATTCTGGACACTGAAATGTCTCAAATCCAATTACTTCTCTAACTTAAAATAAAATGAAATGTTCAGGATCACGTTTTCATCCAGTCAATTTGCGGGATATTCGTGGTTACGTTGGTATTTAATAGACTGCCTGTTTCCTGTCTTATTTAAACGGATTTATTAAATCAAATTGCTTGATTCTCAATTAATTATACCTTCTTTGTGAAAATTGCACGAAATTTTTTATTAGCAAAAACTTTTCTCGGGTAGATTTATTTATTGGTTATATACGTGAAATATTTCCTTTATGCGACTGCAGAATTGATATTTGTACGACTGCAGAATTTGATATTCTACTTAATTTAATATTTTACGGAATATTTTAGAACATTGAACACTTGTACTTAAAATGATATTTTACTGTTTCTCAATACTCATAAAAAATAGGATTTTATTGGATTCGCAATTTTTACTAATGAAAAAAAAAATATTAAAAATTAAAATAATATAAAATACAATTTAAAATAACACTAATCATTTCAAGGTAAATGCAGATTGAGTACGATATAATGATTTAAAGTTTTATAACTTTTGAGGACATAAAACGATTAGTTATCGTGGCTACAAAGAAATCATGGTTTTTGTGTTTAGTCCCTGTTAAACTGTGTTTATCTTGTTATCAAAACACTGTTGTTTCAATATTGCAAGTCACATCAGTATGTTCACGAAGAAACTATCCTTGTTTTCAGGAATATGAATAATGGTTTAAAAATACTGTTTGAAATATCAACCAGTCATGGACTTTTTCTGAACACCCAGAGAACGAAGATGCTTGTTTTTGGTAATGATAGAAAAAACATTGTCTTAATCCATAAATTTCATGTTATCCTTAACGAACCTCTACTTATTTTTTCGCAGGTAGGATTTGTAGCAGGGTTATCGAGCGGTTATTTATTGTATTTAAAATTATTTATTTATTTTATTTGTTTATTTGAGGCTTAGCGGGCAACCCTGTCACAATACTGAAATTAACAATTATATGATAAGTAAAATCAAAGGTACTCTGTAGGCTTCTTCGTAAATTATAATTTAACATGTTATGAAATATAATTGTCAGTACAAATTGAATTAAACTTTTTATCTCACCAATTCTGCGGCCATATAAACTCGAACAACAGCAAACTGCAACAACGATGGTATCTTCTTCTTGAATATATATTTATTTTAACTATCAGGTGGTTTATTTAAACAAAAGATTTGGTTTTTAAAAACAACTTAAAAATCTATTTACAAAAAATAAAGGAAATGAAATGCTGTTCAAAAAAATAATACTTAAACCTAGTAACAAAAAAAAAGTATTTAAATCTAGAAAATGAAGGAATTATCTATAAATCCCCAACTTTAGTACAAAAAAAAGAAAAGAAAAATCTTTAAATAAAACGTAAATTTAACTCTTGAAAACCCAGTTACTCCCCAGATAAAATATAGAATAAAAAATAAAATATCTTTGAAAATCTCTTAACTTTAATAACTCACTGTATACGTAAAGCCCCATAAACCACCATAAAAGAAGAATTTAAAATCAACTATAAGACTCAAAACTCTGACACAGACTGACTTTTAGTCTTCCTGTAAAATACAAAGTTAGCTTAGTCTTAGCACCCCTTAGACCAACCCCCTCTTTGATTTTATTAGTCAGGACAAAACGAATAAAGCTGTGTATAGTGAAGCTTAAGTCCCTACTCTAAACTTTAAGTTCGGAACTTCGTCTTAGAAACACGAGGTGTCACCCATGATAATAAAAAGTGAATAAATAGATTAAAATGATATTCCCTTCAATTCTTAGTCCTAAGATTATGAATATAATTTAATATATAAGCCTATACTGACTTATCCA
This sequence comes from Kuschelorhynchus macadamiae, assembly GCA_030620095.1. Classification (NCBI taxonomy): domain Eukaryota; kingdom Metazoa; phylum Arthropoda; class Insecta; order Coleoptera; family Curculionidae; genus Kuschelorhynchus; species Kuschelorhynchus macadamiae. The sequence continues at coordinate 2,085,171 of JAUTXW010000613.1, read as the reverse complement.
CATTATGGGTCCGAAAAGTCATGCGAAAAAAAGGCACGAAAAACCCTTTCAGTTTATATTTTCTGAAGGGAAAATTATGCCCCAAAAATCTGGCTTTTCGGTAATGTTCCTATAACAAAGTACTCTATTGTATTTTCAACATAGTAAATTGACCATTTATTACCATTGCATCGAACCAAATAAAATATTTCAATTAATATTTGCAACAAGTTAAATTAAACAGACCAAAGAAAGATTACCATGAAACAGGAAACATATGGGATCATAAACCCTCGAAAAGGATGGCATAAGTTGTACCTTTTAAGAAAGCTTATTCATAAATCTATCTATACTCTAAAATATAGCATTTCAGATATATGATACTCTATTCAGGGTTTAAAATTCTCGAAACTAATTATTACACAAATGTACTTATAATTCTTGTGAAATAATCAAGCCTGTTTAAGCGTGAACATGAGAACCAACAGTTTTAGTAAAATATTGCTTGAATTATATTTAGCATATATAAAAATATATACTCTATACCCTTGTTATAGTCTATTCTGTTACAGATTAAATTCAAGATTTGAGAACCACTTTCACAGTTATTCTAAATATCATACGGCAAATTGAGACTTTTGTTTATGTTAAAAGAATATTTTAGTAATACATGAAACTACGACTTCTCTTGTAATTTCGTACTTGAGCTATGAAGACACAATTTATTGTCCTGCGTTAACGATTGCGATATATATAACATAATATATTATATATATATATATATATATATATATATATATATATATATATATATATATATATATATATATATATATATATATATATATATCTTTCGACAAAATAAGTTAGAAGAACTACGTCATAAGATTCTTGACGAGGAAGACATGGAATTTAATCCAAAACAAATAAATATTTTCTCCAGCAAATCAACAAAAAATCGTAAATATTTCATTACTCCTCTCCCATTTAGCCCAGAAACTGTCACACAACTTCTCTTTTACATTCTCTATAGCGGTCAAGACGAACTTGACATCTCTTGCACTTATTTCGTTGAAAACACACTCAACTTCCTATCCTTGAAATATTTTCGTATATTTTTGCAGACAAAAATATAAAATTAAGTATTTGCCAAAACATCACAACAACCCCTAATGAAGATGAAATACCTCAGATCTTAGATCATTACCATCGCGGAAAAATCAACTTACATCGCGGAATTAACGAAACGTTAAAACGTATAAAATAAAAATACAATTGGCCAGGCATAATAAAAGCCGTAGAAAATTTTATTAAAAGTTGCGAAACTTAGTAAGTAGAAATCTGTCGTAAATATCTAAGCAGTCCCCTAGTCGTAGCAGAAACACCCAAAACACCTTTTGAAAGAATAAATATAGAAATATTTGAATTCCCAACTCGAAATTACGCCCTAACAGTACGTGACGAACTAATAAAATTTACACAAGCTTACCCTAGAGAGGATAACACAGCAAAATCTGTTGTTAATACACTTGTTTTATTTTTTCAACATTACGGAACCCCATTACGCATACATTGTGATTATGGCCGAGAATTCAAAAACACCTTAATGAACGACCTCTGTGAGCTTTACGATATCAAACTAACTTTCTCTAGCCTAGGACACCCTCAATCAACGGCTCTATTGAGAGATTTCACGCGACACAGTGAAATGATACGAGCTAATCAAACTGAAAACCCTGACGAACACCCGTTTAATGTTCTTCCTTGTGCAACTATATGTTATAACAATACCAAAAATAAAACGCACGGTTTTACAACTTAAAAACTTATTTTTGGACACAGTTCAATATTCAATACCTTTATAAAACAGGCCGAGCCAGAACATGTCAACAAAAAGAAAAAGCCAAAGAGCGCTTCGACCAAAATGTTTCTGCTCACCCCTATGAATATAATGTAGGAGATAAGGCACACATTAAAGAATCACAAATCAAGGACAAAAGCCTAAGTAAATTTGACGGTCCGTTCGAAATAATCGAAATTTTACAAAATTCAACAATTCTGATAAACCCCGAAACTAAACACAAATCTAAAATAAATTTTTACAGACTGAAACCATACTATGAGTAATGTTTCTCTTCTAGGATCTTGGCACTTTCAACAGCCACTCAGTCCAAATACACTCTAACAACAACTTAGGAATTTTCTTTCATGAAGAAGCGAGCGTAAAAATCTCGAATGATAAATGGACCCTCCTTGTTTACAAAGGCCTCGGACCAATCAAAGAAACAATCAGTAATAATTACAAAATATTAGAAAGCTTATTAAACACTATAGACGAAGACGTACCGCGAATGAAAGCCTTTAAGCCGCAAGTTCAAACTCATGTTAGTCTCCTTAAACAAATATCAAACGCCGTTAACCAAAAGTACACTCAAATAATGGCCGATACTAAAAAATGCTTTTTTATAAAAAAAAACGTGGTATTCTTAATGGTATTGGAACCATTTGGAAATCAATAACTGGTAATCTTGACGCCTCCGATGGTGAATATTTCAATGAGTACATCGAAAAGTTAACCCACGATGAATACCAAATAGAAAATCTTTTGAAAAAACACTCGATATCCTAGACTTGTGCGAATCACTAACAGAAAGTTATTCATTTATCGAAAATACTTTGAAAGATGCTATAAACGCTGTTACATTTGCACGTTTAAAAATTTTGCACAATTCAATCATCACTCCATATGATTTAGTAGACTCATTAAAGCATATATCGCAGTCGTTGCAGAATAATAATCTTCTCTTACATATATATTGTTCAAACGTAGCTCAATATCTCGACATAATAGAATTAAAAGCATATCAGTTAGATCCTAGAATAATTTTGTACTAGAAATACCTTTAGTCGAACTCGAAAAACATCACTTATATCCTATACCGATTCTGGATAATCGAACAGGCCTTCATCACATTTTGTCAATAACTAATAAATTAAATTCTTTACTTTATACAACCATCCGCAATATGGAGTCCTGCAAACTACTACGCAACCGTATGTTCATCTGCTCCAACATCCTGCCATACCCAATTGATACTGATGCAGTCTGCGAGGCTCACCTTCTGAAGAGACTTGATCATCTACCCAGAATATGCCAAGTTTTAGTCATTCTTGCCAAAGACTATATCATTCAAGAAGTCAACCAGAATCTATGGTTGATAGCTTTTGTAGATCCTCTGCCCGTCACAATAAAATGTGGATCCAGAGATATGGAGACTCAGATCATCAACACAAATACTTTGATGAAACTTCAACCCGAGTGTAGTGCCTTCTTCGGGAGTACAAGAGTTCGTGCCCAGAAATCAGTCGATGGTTACGACAACATAACCTACAATTACCACCCACTCAACATCCCTTTTGACTGCTGTAATCATATGCCAACGAATATCCACTTACCAGCTTTGAAGCCTCTGAAGCTAAATAGATGTAGAGGACCTGAACATAGCACAAGCTAAATCAGTATACCGATATCAACTAGACCAATTGGTCAATCAACCGTTCGTGAAGAAACACATGAGTTGGTTCACGATCCTTACAATAACACTCATTATCGCCCTGATTGCCTGTTACATCTTTTGCAAATGTCGAAGACGAACACGTAACATCAAGAATGGAGTAACCACTAACGACGATTACAATCCACCCTCTCCACCTAGAAGCGGATCTAAAGTTATACAATAGAGAAGAATAATTCCCAGAAGGACACCGAGCATCCGCCTTGGCGACCCGATTGTAGAAAGTGAAGAGATTGAACTCATCCTCAATAAGCAGAGGACCTGAAAGTTGTCCCACTGACGCAGCATGCGTCATTCATATAAATAGTGTAAAATTTAAATAAAATTATGATTCGTTTTTAAGCTTCTGTAGTGTTAGTTTAATTTTTGATTTTGTAAATAAAAATATTTTTTAAAAAGTGAATTTTAAGTCGAGTGATATAACATATACATATATATATATATATATATATATATATATATAGTTATAGTTGCAATTAATTGGTTTTGTGTTTAATAAGAAAATTTGCGAGCCCTGCCTTCAATGTGTATGTTCTAGTTGTTTCAAAAAGTATGAATTAATGCCTCAAACTAAAAACTTCCCTCGCTCTTTCAAGAAATTAATTTCACAATAACGTCAAGTGAAAAATATCTGCAATAAGTTGCCGATAAAGGGGCTCAAATTATAGAAAAGCATATTGACGAAAGGCTTAATGACTAGAAAAAGCTGTTCAGTTCCCTTAAGAGTATAGTTAAGTTACAAAACGATAATTTGAACAAAATAAAATTATCGATTCCCCGTCGCAGTCTAAACCTGCGCATTTTTGACATGCTAGTTAAAGAAGATATCAGATCCGAGGAACTCAATATTTGCGCCTCTGAAACTGCTCTAAATAAATTAATAAGAAAAAATACCTGAATTCTAAATGCTGTTATTTATATAAAATGAATGATGTGGCACACAGAATTACAGATCACAATGATCTTAGTACATAGAAAAATATTGCGAAATGTATCTTGTCATTTTACTTATTTTATTTTTTTTTTCATAAACACACATTTTATGTAGGTATGAAAATGACTGAAATCCTATATATTTTATATGCCGATTTTAGAAAAAAATAAATTACAATTTTTGCTTTATTTTTCAAACACATGTGGAGGGGATAATCATAATTTAATCGAAGAACCTTTAAAATTCAAAAATCTTTATTCAACCAACTCTTCTTTTCACAACGTTTAAGTACATACAAAAACTTATTAAAATGTAACAAAAACAAACTAGTAATCGTTTATGGTCTTCGCTGCAAAACGGCCATTTATCGCTTTATTGTATGTCATGCAATTGAAGGTATCCGCAGGAAAATAGATAAATTATTCTTGTGATATCAATCCATCCCTACATTTTGGTATCGGCCTATTTTGGTCAGGATTACCTATAAGGAGACAAATTGAGGACAGTTTATAAATGTAATTTTTTAAAATATTGAAATTTGTATTATTTAGTATAAAAATACATCTCCTATAGCAAACACCACACTGTTAGAATAGTGAGTCCCGGCAAAGTTCAAAGTTGTATACACACTCATCAAAATGCTGCCTAGAAAGTCTACAGTCAGCACTGTTATAATGTTGTAATGTGTGATTTTTCGAGAGGAGATAGGCCAAAGTCGAGACGAGACGAGATGAAGTCCTAATCTCGTCTCGTCTTCCGGCATCACTTTCTTAAGGTTTGGTAAGCATTTAAAGGTCCACCATTTAATTTTTATCAGAATTTAAATTCGCAGTGTTACTTAGAGCTGTTACTATAAATATCAGCCAAAGCCTCGTGGAAAATGAAGTGCGTCTAAGAGAACGAGCAAATTTAATCAAGATAGTAATCCATATCACAGAAGTCAATACATAATCAACTTAGTAATTAGATCTGTCCCACGGGGAGCCCCGACCTTATTCCCTATTTTTTTTTCTGTGAAGTATACTTAAAGATCTAATAGATATGCAAACACAACCCATCAACTTCGCGGGAACTTGAACGTTGGATTCGTGAAGGTGTTCAATATCTAAATGCAACTGAATTTGTTAGAAATGCCATTATGTACTTGGAAATCTTTTATGCCAGTTGCATTGCGCTAAAAAGGGGACGTATAAAATAGTTATTGAAGTAATAATTATTATTGTTATTCTTTAAGTATAAGTTATTTTAAGTTAGGAGTTGTATTTATTGTTGAAAGTATTTGCTGAAGTTAATCGTCTATAAGTCCGAAACGGTGCGCCGCAGATACATGTTGGTATACATCGTTAAACTCATCGTTTAGTTCTATATATAGATCTAACATAATATACAGGGGTGCCAATTGAAAATGTTGAGAATTATAATTATACGCGAAATTTGACATTTTTTTTATTTCGAAAATTGTGTACTAGGCAGTAAATAAAACATACACTAAACTTTTGATGGCTCAGGCAGAGTTTGAAAAAGTACCAAAATACCTTTAATATACCGGTCTAAAAATATACCAAATAATGAAGATAAGTAAATCCGAAAGGTTGCGTGTCAGACCCATCAAGATATAGGAAAAAGTCGTCCATATTTCTCAAAAAGACCTGTTTATAAATCTATAAAATAAAAGTCTTGGTCTCAGTCAAGTATTTTAAAAAACCCAAGGTGACACGTGTTTCGCTCTTGCGAGAATTATCGCGCCTACGATATTGGAAAAATCTAATATACTAATTATACAATTAAAAAATAATATTAAGTGTAGCTAACTTAACACATTTAAAACAACAAATCCAGGTACAAAATAAAAATAAAATACAAAACAACAAATCACACCTTACATCTTAGACGTACAACAATAATAAGGAGAGGCTGAATCCTTGAGTATTGATGGTTGCATATGCACCACAAAACTTAAAACGAGCCCATGTGGGTAAGCGTGTTAATAAAACTATAAAAGAAGAATACAGGTCAGTGTCAATTGTCACATGACTGGTCCGTAAATAAGGTTAAAATTAAATAATCAATGCTAATTATTATTTATGTTATTAAAGATGAGATGGGGTTCGAAATTAAATACGTCATTAAAACAGGTGAGAACTGGAATTTTCTTGGCTTTAGTTATTTCCTTTTTTTCTAATAAATCTAATTTCCTTCCCTTGGAACACTCATGTAAGATATTTAAATTTTCAGGTACAGCAAAGGTGCGTCCTGAAGCTAATAGGGGTTCGCAAATGCAGATTTAGTCTCCGTTATTTCCGAATTTCTACATTTATTAAAGAGATTTTCATGTTCTTGTATTCTGGTAGATATCTTCCTCCCGGACTGGCCAACACAGCACGACAGTCGCTACAACTCAACGAATACACTCCAGATCTTGAGAATATATCAGTCTTATCCTTAATTTTAACTAAATGTTTTTTTAAGAGTGTTTACAAGCTTAAATGCAATAGATATGTTAAAATGTCTAAAGAATTTTGCCATTTGTAAGGAAATATTACAAAAAAATGTTATACATCTATATTGGTTGTTATTTTTGTCAGGTGTATTATATTATAAGAGAATTTATATTTGTTGACAAATTTAAAATAAAGCTTATTGATAGAACATATAGAAAAACCGTTATTAGCTGCTATCTGTTTTATTGTGTTGAGTTCTTTATAAAAAGCATTTTTTGAAATGGGAAGTTCAAATAATCTAAAAAACAAATAATTGAATGCTTTGAATTTATGTGAGTAGGATGAATTAGAAGCAAATTGAATTATAGTATCAGTGGCTTACTGTTTTCTGTAATTTTCAAAATATATGTTATTATTTTTTCTAATAAGTAACAGATCTAAGAAAGGTAACTTAATGTGTGTTTCTTTTTCCAATGTAAAATAAATTTTATTATGCAAACTATTCACAAAAAAAAATCGACCAGTTCCATTTCATTATTATTCTAGATTATACATACGTTATCCACTTACCTCTTATAAATTAGTAGATAATTCGAAAATGGGCTGTTCGTAATTTTATTCTCTAAGTTTTGCATACAAATTTCGTTAAGGAAATCCTGTTTTTTGTCGAAAAAGCTGCTCATTAAACTTAAAAAAGTTTTGATTTATCACTGTTTATAGAAGTAAACTGCGAAAGTGTGACAGTACGAAAACCTTCACGGCTAGCGTCAATTAAGAATTCATGGTTTTTGGGTTCAAACCGTGTCAAACTGGAATTACTTAAAGCAGTGAATTCATTTAAAAATAATAACACAACGTAAGCGTAGGAGGTCAGACGCTCTTAATGTTTCAATTAGAGTAGATGATTTCCAGAAAAACTGTGAGTATGTCGCATCAAGCAGTGATATTATAGATTTAACGGAGAATAACGATTTAATTGTTGGTCAAAATAAAACGTTTTAGGAAATCCCCTGATCGTCTCAAGTGTTAACAAGCACAAAACTAATTATCAAATTTGTCTCAAATTTTGCACAAAAATCAAGTGTTAGATATGAATTAACTGGTAACATTTTGGTATGAATATAAGATCACAAAACAAACTGGCTAATAAAATATTTAAAAAATAAGCCTGAAAAACTACTTATTATATTAACTTCAAATTATGTGCAAGCAAGTGTGATATAGAGGTAAACTGGTAAAATTATGGTACTGATTCAGGATGGCGAAAAAAAATGGCCGCCATTTTTTTTTAATCTTAATAATTATGAATTTTGCAGAGAAATTAAATATGATATAGGGATAAACTGGTACAAATTCAATATGGAACTTATTACTTCCCTCGTAAAATGGAAGTATTTTAATCGCGAAACAATCACCCTCCAATATTTTGTTTCGGGGTCCCTAGATGCCGGAAAACATGTTTGCTCAATTCCGACGGTGTGGCTGTTCGTGGTAGAGCTTAAAAACTACTTACCCGATTGACTTCAAATATTGGTCAAACATTAAGTCATATAGGAATGACCTGGTTACATTTTAATAAAAATCCAATATGGCGAAAGAAAATGGCGGCCTAGTCAAATGTTAAAAAAATGATTACTAAAAAACAACTTATCCAGTTTACCTCAAACTTTGCAAAACATTCAAGTGTTAGTAATTAACTAGTTAAATTTTGTTATGAATACAAGATGTCGAAATAAATTGGCGGCTTGATAAATATTTTAAAATTCAGCCTGAAAAAACTACTTAACATATTGGTTTCAAATTTTGTGCAAGAACTAACTGTGGTATAGAAATGAACTGGTGATATTTTGGAACGAATTTAATTTTGATAAAAAATTAATGGTTATGTGGGGACGACCTGATATTATTTTAGTAAAAATCCAATTTATCTCAAATTTTGCACAAAAACTAAGGAATCAACATGTAATATTTTGGTGTGAACCCAAGGCTGCAAAACAAAATGGCGGCCTAATAAATTATTTTAAAAAATTCATTCTAAAAAACCACTTTCTAGATAAATTTTATATTTTGGACATCTTTTGAGTGTGATATAGGCATTAACTGGTAAAATTGTGGTACGAATTCAAGACGGAGAAGCAAAATGGCAGCCAAATAAAATGTCTAAAAAAAATCAATGTAAAAAATATTCTTATTCAATTGACTGTAAAAATATTCTTATGACAATTAAAGCAAAATTGAATATGATACAGGGATTAAGTGGTACGAATTCAAACTGACGGTACAAAATGGCGTTTTTAAAAAATTAGTTAAAAAAAACAATTTATTTTAAATCATGCCTAAAAAATAAGTGAGGCATAGGTAAAAATTGGTACGATTCCTATATGGTGGAATCAACTAGCTCACAATAAAAATGTTTGAAAAACAGTATACTAAATGACTAAGTGCGGAACTAAATTGGTTTACACTTTAGTATTTCTAATGAAAGGAAATATTTATAATGGGGGATGTTCCGGGTAAAGGAAATTTACCAATTTTTTATGATATAAGGCGTCGTATTTTCATGTAATTTATCCGAATAGAGAAATAGAGGTGTGTCGAAGTATAACGTGATTATTATATCTTGCGGATATTACAATTTGAATTTCATCTTTATCATGTTTTTAGCTTCACTCATTTGTGTATATGCTTGTTTTAAATATTTCACTTAAATTTGGCTTGCATATTGCCTACGCAGTTAGGATGACAATAGTATTGGGCACTTTCGTACATAAAAAATGTAAGACGCCGATTACCTCAGCATGGGTAACAATGTCGTTCCTATCTCGATTATTGGCATTTGAGGGTGTAAATTATAAATTTCGTCGATATTTAAAAATTTTAAAATGGTTGTAGTGCCAACATGGCAGACAATTTATGACATTTGAGCAGATTTATCTAAAAATCGGTGTCTGGCGGTTATTTAATGAATTTTTGCTATTTTTAGAACTAAAGAGTAGAGAATAAATTATATGTTAAGAAATTATAGAAAACATGCTCTTAACCAAAAAGTAAAAAATAAAAATTGGGCCCAGATACCTAAATGGATAACAATACATTTTGGGCCACAGATATATAAATAGATATACATTTATTACACTATACAAGCAGGGAGTGTTAACGTAGAAAATAATACAGGAGGCACTTCTTCTTACTATTATTACTTGTGGCGAAAATTCTGATTGATGCCTTACTATTTTCTTTGTTAATAATAAATTGTGTTGCAATAAATTTATATATCTGTACGAAATCAGAACATTGTTGGACAAGAATAGATCATTATGTCTGTAGCGTTGCAGGAGATGTTTAGACAGGCACCATATTCTCATTGTTATAAAACTGGTCTAATTTAAATAATATCCATACTGCCATATGTTTTAAAAATAATGTAAAGTAGTAATATACTTTACCAAGGCATTTAATAAGCTGATTCAAAACGATCCACATAAAATGCAATAATGTAGACAACTCCGCAGCGGCAGAAAACAGAATCGTAAATGCAAAGCGTTTCCCAGCGATAGAATATTTTATCTAGAAGATGCGGAGAGAACAGTTTTGTAATAAAATACATCTTTGAGACACGGAGGCAACAACTTGCTAGTATGAAATTTACCAAAAGCGAGGCAATATTAGCGGCGCGCGGTGGCCAATTTCCAATATCGCCACTGCTGAAAACAGTAATTTTATGGTATAGGTTCATATTTTCGTTTTAAAACCATTGCATTATCAAAAGAAATTTAGAATCGCTAGTTATATGTCGAGCGGAAAGAAAGATGTTTTAAAAAACACTTTATTCATTGAAAAAACGCCGGATTTAACAAATGTTAATGAAAACTAAGAAAATATGAAGAAACCAAGTTAACAGTTCAAGCCAGGATAACTGCAGAAGCGTCCTCTAACAGTACTTTATGTATAGTTATAAATTTTCGTTATCGTATATGACACGGTGGCGAAACATGTGAAAGGTAACTCTTTTATCCCTAGAAGGGCACATAAACTTTACAATTTACTGTGACCTAAATTATTGCATTATGTTCATTTTTAATAATATTATTATTTTGTTTATATTTAAAGTAAGTGGGCCATAAATTCTTTCGTAATAAAATTGAAATTAAAACACATACTGTATTGTATAGTAAAATGGTTCGAAAGCACGTTTTATTATAGTATATATGATTATTTAAGAGTTAAACATTTTCCATTTTTTTGTAAATTAAGTTCTTCTTATTAAGAGTCGATTTTATTAAATTTACTTAATTTAAAATAAATTTTAAAACAGTTTAATCTTCTTAATGTTATTTTATTTTATTACTTAAAGTTTACTTTTGGTAGTGAATTATTTGGGCTTATAAATCAGCTTTAAAAAGTTTTTTATTCAATAGCTTCAAATTTTGTACAAAAATTAGATGTGATAAAGGAATAAACTAGACACATTTTGGTAAAAATTTAACATGACATATGGAAGAATTATCCTACATATATTGCATCAGTTATATGTCGCGCCGAAGGAAAGATATTTTTAAAAAATCTTTTCTTCGGTCCGATGTAAACGCGCTCTCAAATCCGTTTAACGTAACATTGTGTTTAAATGATTATGCGATTTTCAGGTTTAATTTCCCAGTTCTTTTGAGGAGGTGAAGGTGTTATGTCGTCAACAGTGGAAGAAGAAACTTCCACCTCGCCCCCTGCGATACCTTATTTAATAAACATAAAAGAATAATAAATAAAATAAAATATTAAAATATTAAATAGATCGTGTTAACGGTAATAGAACTGATACCTTTAGCTCAACGATGACAAATATACAGATCATTTACGAAAGTTTTAGCCAATTAAAATGTTTTATTATTGGTAAGGCGATAAATTTAAACGGTTCAATTTAAAGTTGTTAAGAAATTTATTAGCAATCAATGACCCAGGAAGGAAATAGTGTATCATTTAACGAAACGGTTAATGCCCCTGATAGACCATACGAGAAAAACGCCTAAGAAAGTTGTTGACTTCAAAAAACTAGCATAAAACTTTGCTTGATCACGGATTTGATGTATTTTAAAATCATTATCATAAATCTAAATATATATATATCTATATATATATATATATATATATATATATATATATATATATATATATATATATATAATGTGTTTTCATTCCGGGTGTACATCCGTTCACTACTGTCGTTCTGAAAAGAACAGTTTTGCTGACGTTTTGCCAAAATCACATTTCTCTTTCAGCTTTCTTTCTCGCGTCCGAATAGAGACTGGCGAAACGTCAGCAAAACTGTTCTTTTCAGAACGACAGTAGTGAACGGATGTACACCCGGAATGAAAACACATTTATATATATATTTTATATATATATATATATATATATATATATATATATAATATATATATATATATATATATATATATATATATATATATATATATATATATATATATATATATATATATATATATATATATATATATATATATATATATATATATATATATATATATATATATATATATATATATATATATATATATATATATATATATATATATATATATATATATATATATATATATATATATATATATATATATATATATATATATATATATATATATATATATATATATATATATATATATATATATATATATATATATATATATATATATATATATATATATATATATATATATATATATATATATATATATATATATATATATATATATATATATATATATATATATATATATATATATATATATATATATATATATATATATATATATATATGGAGAAATATGTATAGAATATTCCTAATGAAAAGAATGGTGAATCATTATTTTTCTTTAAAAATATAAATCTATTTTAATTTGATTAACCACTTCCTTATTGACAAAATATGAAAATCTGGATAGTAATCGTTGAGGGACATTTTCACAAATAACCATAGGTAAACTACATGGAAACCCAAAAGACAACAACAAATTGGAAACTCAGCATCAGAAACAAACAATCAACCTCGTCCCTATTCCTACATCATCAGGAAACCAGCCACAAAATAAATTTCGATGGGGGCAGGGGGATTACCAATATAGAGCATAATAAGACTAGAATAATCCGAGAAGCCATAGAAATAGAAAAACAAGGTAATTTAAATAAAGGGGACGACTCATTAAAACTACCAACAGTATGGAAGACAATAATCGACAAGTCTAAAATCACATAGGCACAGCAACAGGAATATCTGGAAAACATAGATAACGGCCAATGGCCGCTCAGCTATAACCTTCGGCCCCGGGGTGTGGGTATAAAAAGAAACTTCGCAGTAACTAATACCTCAGTCTCTATTCGGACGAGAGAAAGAAAGTTTCGAAAATGCCAAATGTGATATCATCAAACAAAACTGTTTTTTCCAGAACGACATTAGTGAACGGATGTACACCCCGAAAGAAAGCACTTTATATATATATATATATATATATATATATATATATATATATATATATATATATATATATATATATATATATATATATATATATATATATATATATATATATATATATATATATATATATATATATATATAAGGAAGTGCAATATTTGTATTAGTCTTAATATAATATATTAAAAGTATAATAATGCAATTATTATAGTATATTAAGGGCAATAATATATTATATTAAGGGAGAACTGCACGCAAAAAGTAAAAATTCAGCGACAAGGTCTAGTCAAGTTCGTAGTAAGATGAAAAGGTACCTACGTATTAGAGAAAACCTCCTGCACGTTCGACCTCAAAAAAATGTGTTATGTATAGCCAATTTAAATTACACTTTGTTTAAAAATGGGTTCAATATGGTTCACGCGCTGCAGAAATTCAAAGACATGAGTACGATTTACCATTTCAAATTTTGCAGTTACGTAGACAAAGGATCAGTGCAAGGCGGCAAAGAGCCATTTTGTGGAAAAAAAATTGTATACGACGGCATTTGCGTCAAAAAGTGGTCAAAAAATGGTCGAAAATAGAGAAATCAACTTCTATTTTATAATTCTAGATTTGATTTTTTATAAAAATTCGCATTTACGCCCAACTATACATATTTCCCCGTTAAAATCACATTGAAGCTAATACATATCTCTTATAGTTTTAACATAATATTGCAGCGGCGCACAGTGCAACGGTTTAGTATAAAATCAGAGACATAGAGGACAGAACTATGTTTATATTTTTACTATTTAACTTGCACATATATATTTAGAAAAAAGTCCAATTATTATTATCTTATTGTAATTTTGGAATATAAGTATCCTAATTCGTTAAATTTTTGCTGCAAGTGTAACTTATTACGAATATCGATATTTTTCAAATATGTTGCCAACAAATAGCAAATATAAAAAAAACTTTGAGTACAATTTGAAATTAGTGAATATTTTTGTTACATAATTGCCAAACCTCATTTAATGTTTTCCAAAATTTTTGCATTAACATATCGTTTTGTTTATCAGAAAAATGCTAATAAAATTAACAAACTAGATAAAAACACACAAGCATCAAAGTTTTGGAACCAGAAATATTGAGATTCGACAGGATTCGCTCTACCATTAATATCCATATAATTGCTGTAGTATAGTAATCACGAAAAGATAAAATTTAACTGCTACGGTCCGCTATCAAGGTGGCCATGGAATAAATAAAAGTTGAGCGTATAGACAAAACGTTATTTTTTGATAGTTGATAGAGCAAAAGTATTTGTGTTGTCAAATAAATTTTCTAATGCTTTTAGAATCGTAAACTTAAAAATACTTTCAATGTGTAGACCAATTTAAAGTGTTTTTCTTTGGTAAGACTAAGATATTATTCAATAATTTTACTATTATGATCACTGCAATATTTCTTTAAGGTAGTTGATATGGATTTCATTAAAACAAATCGTGACCTATTTCTGATATTGAAAGATGCCAATATAGGTTTTAAAAATGGTTCAACAGCTGTTAGCTAATACTGATCATTTACATTTGGGAGCAGAAAAAAAAATCAGAAATTTCTGCTCGAAATTATATTCGAAGTGGACCATGTCCTGTAGAGCCGGGTCACGCTTTATAGAACAAAATAAGAAATGGTTAGACCAGCTCTTTGAGTTTTCGGCAAATCATTATTATTAGGTATTATATATTATATAATATAATATATTATATAATTATTATATTAAAGGTATTATATTATTAGGTGGTGGCTGCGTTAATTCAAGAAAAAAAATCAATTCTCTAAATGAGCGTCAAAAATGGGGAAACACGAAATATGTGCGAAATTTTCCAAGGGAACATATAAGCTTTGTAGCGCAAAAACAATTTAAATCTAAAGACGCTGAGTTTGTCGTAGATTTTTTAAGAAAACATCCAGAACACACTAAACGTATAAGAATATTTTGCGAAAGCTTAGGAAAACACGAAAAACAGTGCATGTGCAAGGAAGAAGCATTAAACGTCCTGGTCATGGCGAAATTAACAAAATGTCAATACAGTTTTATTCGGCATGTAACTACAGAAATAGGACGTGAGTGCTTTCCAAGTTATTACCAGGTTCAAAAAGGTAAAAATGAATGTTACAGTGGAACACGCATCACCCACAAACTTTGTCTGACAATAATTGACGGAAAAATTTGCAATACAATTTCAAAAACGCAATCTTCAATGAGATATTACATATGTCAAGCCTCGCCCAAGGAAATGAACAACTTACGAGCAATTAATACTAGAGTTATTAATGAGAACTGTTACTGATACGGAATGTCATCGTTGAATGCTTGGATTCGGTGTTTTGAATGTCTACTACATATATCTTATAATATTCCATTTAAAACATGATCTGTTCGAAACCCTGAATCCATACTGCAACGAGATAATAGAAAAAAAGAATCAAAACAAATTTAGAAGCAAGTTAGGCTTATTAGTTGATATTGTGAAACAAGGAAAGGATACTAGCAATGATGGAAATACGGCTAGAATATTTTTTTTCAGATTATCAACTTTCCTCTGAAATAACGGATCTAGATGCTAATCTCGTAAAAAGAATTTATGTCATTCTTTGAACAATATCTTCAGGGCAAAAAATAAATATAGAAAAATTTAAAAATCACACATATCAGACTGCAGAATTATATGTTAATTTATATAACTGGTATTACATGCCTGCTTCGATGCATAAACTACTTATGCATGGAGCAGAGATAATCCAACACGCTATCGTTCCCATTGGCCTTCTGGGTGAAGACGGACAGGAAGCCAATCATAAATTTATTCGAGACTACAGAGAGAATTATTCCAGAAACATTTCAAGAATAGCAAGCAGCGAGGATATTATTCATAATATGTTACTCCAATCCGATCCAGTAATTTCGAGTTTATGGTCAAATAAAACCAATAAACACAAAGAACTATTGCCTGAAGCTTTAGAACTTTTGGAGTAATTTATTTTACTTCAAACAGGCAAATTATGGCAAATATGTCGCTAAAAGTCGTTGCATAGTATAGAAAGACATTGTGAGAAATTTTTTTGAATTGATCCGATAGCAGTATACCTAATGTCAACGAAAGTATTGCATACGGACTTTTAAAAAACTGTATTAAATATTCTTACTGTTTTTAAGAAAACCAATAACAATACTTTCGTTGACACCCAGTATAGGTAGTAAAAAATCTCTTTAGATAGCATTTTTCTTTATAAAACTTCTTATTTCTCACCTCTACGTTTTATACGGATTATTCCTATGCAAATATTCATTTAAGACCCATTAGTTTAGCCTTTGCGTTGTCTGTCAGTTACAAGAATTTTTTTAATTAGATTTTAGTTTTCACACTCTAGTATTAATTGCTCTTAATGTTTTTTTCCAGTGTGCCAAATATTGTTTACGTCAAACATATATTTAAACTTTGTCTGTATTCTAACATTTATACAGTGATTTTAAACAATTAAAACTAAAAAATAAAACCAAATTAGTAAACTAAACTTTGCTACAGACTGCAGTTTGCACTTATTAGCATCCCAGAGAAAGTAATATAAATTATATAACCTACCAACTTACATAGTTATTATTACACTTTCCTATTCTTTATGCTTTCATGCTGTTAATTTAAGGTTTAAATAATAATATTTAAAGTATTATAATAGTGCAAAAAAATTGTACATTTAATAAAAATAAAAACACCCAGTATATATGCCACACTCTAATGTGTAAAAAAACTTCAATTTGCAGAAAAACATGGTCAATCACATGTGTTTTATTTAACTTTATTTTAAGTGAAACTACCGAAATTAATGTCAAGAATTGGGCTTTGAAGTTATTAACTAAACATTTGCCGTTTATATAGTATATAAATGTTTTTTATAATTTAAGTCAAATAAATATATAAAGTATTATGTTTTTATGAATAAAAAAACTTTCTTTTATTTAAATCATCAATGTAAATATGGGTATTTTGTAAAATATTACAACGACCCGGTGTCTTCATATAGTCGTTCCACTGTGCGGCGGAAGGCTTGCAAATGATCTATAATACTGAGTGCAGTTCCCCCTTAATACATATACAGGGTTTCTCAAAAGAACCGGAATATCTCGGTAATAGATTAACGTAACGTTATGAAATTTGGTATTGGGAAGTTATCAATAGTGCCGGACCTAAAAATAATATTTACAGGGTTGTCAGTTTTATAATTTTTCCGAAAGAGCTCTTAACTTTATTTTTTAAACGCAATACTATGATTGTTTTTCACTTATAATGTTAACCAAACCAAAATGTTTTCGATCTTAGAATATCAAATTTTTTGTCAGGTAATTTTATAAGATATGGCAAGTCCGCATTTTCATTCAAAAGAACCGGAACGGACAAATATCCCGATAACGGATTAACATATCGTTATAAAATTTGCCATAGCCGGGTTACTAATAGTGCCGGATTTAAAAATAATATTTACAACGTTGCCGGTTTTATAGTTTTTACGTTAGAGCTTTCAACTTAATGTTTTCAATTAAATACTATGCTGTTTTTCGTTTAACATGTTGACCAGATCAAAGTGTTTTCAATCCTAGAATATGAAATTTTGCTTCTGGAAATTTTAAGATATGACAAGTCCGAATTTTCATTCAAAAGAGTTGGCACGGTCAAATATTTCGGTAACGGATTAACATATCGTTATGAAAGTGGGTATAGGGAGATTACCAATAGTGTTAGATCTTAAAATAACTTTCACAATGTTGCCAGTGTCATAGTTTTTTTCGATAAACCTCTCAACTAATTTTTTTAAATACAATGTTGTTGATAGTTTTTTGCTCATACCATTGATCATACCTAACGGCTTTCAATCCTAGAATAACAAATTTTTCTTCTGACATTTTTAAAATATAAGGTTTTTTAATTGAAAAGAACCGGAACGGTCAGATATCTCGCTAAAGGATTAATATATCATTATGAAAGTTGGTATATGGGGATTATCAATAGCACCAGATCTAAAAATAACTTTTACAATGTTGTGATAGATTATGACAACAATAATAACTGTTGATTAGCTATTTCCAAAAAGCCACTTGATATTTGGTTCATGGTTCTAACAAAGTTGAGAGTTCTATCGGAAAAACTATAAAACTCACAACGTCGCAAATGTTATTTTTCCATCCGGCACTATTGATAACTTTCCAATAGCAAATTTCATAACGATATGTTAATCCGTTACTGAGATATTTCACCACACACAGACGAAAAATTTGATATTCTAGAATTGAAAACACTTTGGTTTGATAAACATTACAAGCGAAAAACAATCATAGTATTGTATTTAAAAAATAAAGTTAAGAGCTCTAACGGAAAAACTATAAAACCGGCAACGCTGTAAATATTATTTTTAGGTCCGGCACTATTGATTAGCTCCCAATTCCAAATTTAATAACGTTACGTTAATCTGTTACCGAGATATTTGACCATTCCGTTTCTTTTGGGAAACCCTGTATATAAGTGGTAAGAGAGCTGGTCTTCAACCCTGAAGGCGCGGGTTCGAGACTTGGCGTAGCCGGAACTTTTTAAATAAAGAGTGCATATGCATGGTCAGGTACCGTATACTTCTTGAGGTGCGTTTAGTCGTTGGGATAATAAAATAACGACTCTGTTCGTAGACTTGTGGTCGACTGCGAACAATAACAAGGCCTCTTACTCAACACATACACTACACGACACAACTGCGTAAAAGGCAACGGGAAACCACTACGTAGAACACATTCCCTAGTATAATGGTCTAGTGTAGTGCATTCAAGAAACCATATACATCTTGATATAAGATAGGTTTCAAGGCACTTACTGACCATCGCCAACGCCCGAATCCGGTTACGACACTTGAAGAAGATATATATATATATATATATATATATATATATATATATATATAAACTCATGGACAAAATTATCGAATATTTTTTGTAATCATTATTTTTTCAAAATAAATTTTAAATAATCGCCGTAAACGTACATGAGCTGAATATTAGGATCTAGTAGGCTGATTACTCGCTTGTTTTAACATATTTTGACGTTTAATTAACATCAATGGCGCATGTCATTTTCTTTTGTGCATTTTATCAAAAACAAATAATAACATATTTTGTGAATTAAGCTTGAACTTAAGTTACTGTACGTTAATTAACTAACTAATAGCAAAAAGTGTTTCTGTTTGTTGCTAAAAAACATCAGTATGCCACCAGTTAGACACTGCACTGAAGTTGAAGCGGTGCAAATTGTAACTCTATATAACGAAGGATATAAACAGAAGTATATCGCACGACGTCTAAGGAGAGGTCAATCTACAGTATCGAATATTTTAAAAAGGTATGAAGAGACTGTAAATTACGTACGTAGACCTGGTCAAGGGCGCAAGAGATGTACAACAGCAATTGATGATCGATTTTTGATACTTAATTCTACACGAAATCGCACATTGACATCGTCGCATCTCAAAAATGAATTACTTAATGTAAGACAAGTTAATGTAAGTTCAAAAACAGTTAGGCGAAGATTAAAAGAAGCAGGTTTGAAGCCAAGACGGTCCGCCAAAGTTCCACGTCTTCTCCAAAATCACAAAGTTCAACGATTAGAATTTGCTAGAAGGCATATTCAGTGGGATAACGAAATATGGAAGAATGTTCTCTTTACGGATGAGACCAGAATACAATTACGGAAGCCCGATGGTCGAAACCACGTCTACAGAAGAGTTGGAGAACGGTTTGCTCCCTGCAATCTCGTAGAGACCGTTAGTTTCGGCGGTGGCTGTATAATGTTCTGGGGCGGTATTTCTTGGGAGGGACGCACCGAACTTGTGGAAGTGATTGGACGAATGACAAGTGACTTGTATATTGAAAACATTCTTCAAGAACATGTTTTGCCTTATGTCGGCCATATTGGATATGAAGAATTCATATTAATGCACTATAATGCTCGACCGCATGCAGCTGATATAGTGACTAATTACCTTGATGCGGTCCACATTCAAAGATTAGATTGGCCACCATATAGCCCCGACTTAAATCCAATAGAACATGCATGGGACTATCTTAAACGCCGCATACGACGAAGAAATCTCTTTCCAAATACAATAGACCAGCTTCGGATTGCTGCACAAGAAGAGTGGAATGCAATTCCTCAAGAATATATTCAGAACCTCCTTAGCAGCATGCCGAGAAGAATGGAAGCAGTAATTAGATCTCGAGGCGGGAATACTCGTTACTAACTGTGCTTTAATTTTATTAAAAAAACTTGTAATTGCCTTCCAATTATTATTTAAATAAGATGTAAATATCCTTAATTTTTATAACGTTTAGCATTAATTTTTTTCACGATCTTCTTCTGGTAAAAACTTAACATTGTTCACTAAAATATTTTAAAATAAACAGTTTCTTGCAAATGGTATATATTAAATAACTTGATTCATCAGTTTTTTTTTTAAAGAATGAAAAATTAAAAATATTCGATAATTTTGTCCATGAGTGTATATATGTATATATATATATATATATATATATATATATATATATATATATATATATATATATATATATATATATATATATATATATATATATATATATATATATATATATATATATATATATATATATATATATATATATATATATATATATATATATATATATATATATATATATATATATATATATATATATATATATACCACATAAATTTTAATACAAAAGTCATAGTACCATTTGAATTTTTTGAGAAAATCAGTATCATTTGGAGAATTCCGAAACAACGCCATCTAGTGACCACTAACAAAGTCATTACAGTACAGTTTCTGGCTCCACGAGTAGAGCAAAAAAGCGCTTTTTTTCGACACCAAGTTGAATAAAATCGCTTCGTCCAAAACAGAGATATCTACATTTGATTGTACAAATGTCTGACCTTCCCCCATCACTTTATTTTTGAAAACAGACAAAAATTATTTCAAGCAAAAATGTGCGTAATTAGTCGAAGACTACAATGCTTATATTTTTAACATACCTCAATTATGGAAATTTAAGAAAAAAAATGCTATTTACACTTTTGTGTTGCTGTTAAGCCCCCTAGCGGCCGACTTTCAAACTTGAAAATAATTTACAGCAATTTCTCTTGGCCGATTTACCCATAAATATTTTTTTCTTAAGTCCTGTCATTAACGGTTCTCGATCTACAGCCTACGTCCTCTATTAATGTACCTACTATACTATACTCTACGGTAATAATGACTGCCTGTTAAAAAAAAATTGGAGTCCTGACGGTAAAAACAACAAACTTAAGACTACTTTTTCTCAGAGAAAATGTCTGAAACTTTAAATCCCGACGTGTTCAAAAGCCTTTGCAGCCTCTTAGATATCCATAAGACCAGAGCAATACCTCTTCATCCGCAGTCAGATGGAATATTCGAAACATTTAAGAAAGCTTTGGAGATCTATCTAAAAGTGCAATTCAATAAACAAGAAATTGCCAGGGATAAATGCATCCAGCTATTTTTGCTGCCCTATCGCTCAGCAGTTTATGAAACAACTAGGCAATATAAAACTTAGATCCGAGTTACAGCTTCCAGTAGACCTTTTTACTGGTCGTCCCCCTTACAATGAAATAACTAACCACCGGTTTTTGCCAACCAGGTTAATATGAGTAACAGAGAAATTCGGGAAGAGTATCTCCAGAAAGAAATAGAAGGCGATAGTGTAATCATGGTAGGATTTATGGTTAGTTATACAAGTCAAAGAGTACTAAATCTCGCTCGCCAAGGCAGTTATGGAAAAGCATGTACTATGTGGTTACCAAGCTGAATGACATAGTTCACCGGATTCAGAAAAGTTGTCACTCAAAAAATGAAAGTGGTGAACCTTCATTGTGGTCCTCGGTGACGTGCTAGTGCATGTTACCGAGAAACAAAAGAAAAAAGGGCAGTGTCACGAATCTAATTCTTGTTATAGATTGGTATAGTTTTAGGTGAACTTATTTATTATTCGTCATTTTAATTAAATGCACAAGCCTTAGTGTTTGATCTACGACTATGACATATTTTTTATAAAGCGTCCTGAATGTGGTAATAACGTAAACTAACCTAACTTAATCCAACTATTTTTGAAGAAATACAACAAGCAACTTTTTTTAGCCGGAATGTAATATATTTGCAAAATGATATTTTTGGAGTCTATAAAGCTCCCCAAATGTGATAATAAAAGAAATGTCCTGAGGTAATCCACAATTTTTATTTTATTTGTTAATTTACTTCTAAACTCTTTGTTAGTCAAAATGTGATGTATTCACAAAATAATTTAGAAATAAAAATTAGGAAATAACAGAACTTTAAATATGAAAGAAATAACAGGTGCATTAACAAGTTTATTTTTCTAAAAAAAGATAAAAATCAAAGCGATATAACAAACTTAATCTGATTCTCAAGGCTTAATTATTTTCACCCTGTTTTTATTAAAAAATCAAAATTTATTTCAGCAAATACCCGCCAAGCTGCACAAATCTGTTTTTTTTTAAACATGAATTTTTTCTATGTTGAGGGATCTATAATAAAATTCCATTGAGATTAAGGTTATTACTAACTAATAGAACAAAATGCGAACTAAAAAATTTTCTATTTGAAAGAGCATACTACATCTTAGATGAATTTTTAACGGATAGTTTTCAACAAAGCTGATAACTTTGGAACCATGTATAATTCTTTTGTTCCACTTCATGTTAAACTACAATTTTTCGAGAATTTAGATTAAATATAGTCCCTGATAGGATGCTGGTATATTTATATAATATATCTTTGGGTTTATATGAATATTTTTTAGTTTTTTTTTAGGTGTATGCTGTTAATATTTACAATTGAATGTTTTACTTACTTAAGCTTAAAAAAAAACAGAAAGCCAAATTCAACTATTCCAATAAAAAAATACTAGGCACGTAGCGCTTTAATCCTTCTAAACAAAACATAAGCCAAATTTTAAAAAAATATATTACAATTCGATTAAGAGACAGTTAAAAAGTAACTAAATAAATAAAATAAAAATTCGTAGTTTTCGCAGGAAATAAAATATATGCTTTATAGAAGTAAAAAAAAATATTTTGCAAATTTGCAACATCACATGTTGGGTAAAAAAAACTAAAAAGCAAATTAGTCTCTAAAAAAAAATCGGTAAATTTCCTTTACCCTCCCTCGTTATGAATCTTTCTTTTATTAAGAATAGAGAATATAATTCAGTACACAGTCATTTAGTAACATATATGTTCTGTCTTTTCAAACAAAAATTTTTAATCGGCGCCATTTTGTTCCATCATATTGGATTGCTACCAATATTTTACCAGTTTCTACCTATGTCACACTTGACTTTTGGGTATAATTTAAAATAAATTCAATAAGTAGTTTTTACATTAACACACACCGCGAATTTGTTACGTCATGTTGAATTCGCACCAGTTTATCCTTATATCACATTAAATTTTTCTCCAAAATTTACAGTCAACTTGTTATTTGGTCGCCATTTTGTTTCTCCATCTTGAATTTACAACACAAGTTTACCGGCTTATCTTCCATATCACATTTAATGTTTGTACAAAATTTCAAATTACCCTGGTAAGAAGTTTTTTTTCAGACTGATATTTTAAATATTTTATTAGGCCGCCATTTTATATTCGTACCAGAATGGTACCAGTTCATTCTTATATATAACTTGATTTTTTGCAAAATTTGAGATAAACTGGATAATTAGTTTTTACTAATAATTCTTTAGCGTTTCACTAGGCCGCAATCTTGTTCCGGCATATTGGATTTTAACCAAAATATTACCAGATCATCCCCATATCTACCTTAATTTTTGTCCACTGACAGACAGACAGGCAAACCAACAGGTGGACCGACGAAATTGATAAACATATTTTTTGGCATCTAGGGACGCTAAAACGCGAAGATATGTAAATTTTTGAAATTACAAAAATTTTATTTGGTCGCCATTTTGTTCCATGAATTGAATTAATACTACAGTTTTACTAGTTCATCTCTATAATACAATTAGTTATGGCACACAATTTAAAATCTGTTCATTGAGTAGTTTTTTCAGGCTGAATTTGTATTTTATTAAGCCGCAATTTTGTATTCGTACCAAAATTTTACCAGTTGATTTCTACATAATAATTGATTTTTTGACATCAAGGGACGCTAAAACGCGAAGATCTGTAATACCTGAGACGGTAATTTTTTCAGATTACAAAAATTTTATTTTACACATCACAGTTTTACTATTTCATCTATATACTTCAATTAATTATGGCACACAATTTAAAATGAGTTAATTAAGTAGTTTTTTCAAGCTGAATGTTTAAATAATTTATTAAACCGCCGTTTTGTTCCGCCATCTTGTATTCATAGAAAAATTTTACCAGTTGATTCATTCGTAAAACTTGATTTTTGTACAAAAGTTTTTAATTTTTAACGTTTCACTAGGCCGCCATTTTGTTCCGGCATATTGGATTTTAACCAAAATATTACCAGATGATTCTCATATGAAGCTTAATTTTTGATTAAAATTTAAAATCAATCTGATGAGTAGTTTTCAAGCTATGTCGCGATCTGACAGCCACACAAGCAAACCGACAGACGGACGCGTCGGACTTGTGTTTCGCCATCGTGAATTCGTACCAAAATTTTACCAATTGGTTCCTACAAAACGCTTGGTTTTGTGTAAAATGAGACAAGTTGCCGAAATGTTACCAGGTTATCCCCATAAGACCCTTAATTTTTGACCAAAATTTGAAGTCAATCGGGTAAATAGTTTTTTAGCTATGGACGGATCGAGAAAACATGGAGTTTAGATTTTTCACAATTATAATACTTCCCTTTTATGAATGAAGTAAAAAGGGGAGCAGGCGCGTAAACGCTCTTATTCTCCTTAATAATTATTAAGCATAATTCAAAGTCAAAAAATCGGTAAATTTCCTTTACCCGGAACTTCCTTGTTATGAATCTTTCGCTTCATTAGGAATAGTAAAGTGTAACCCGCAAAGTGTCATTTACTATACTGTCTTTTCAAACATTTTTATACAGCGCCATTTTGTTCCAAAATATCGGAATCGTACCAACATTTTCCCAGTTTCAACTTATGCCACACTTATTTTTTAGGCATAGTTTAAAATAAATTGATTTATTTACACTGATCTTTTAAGACCGCTATTTTGTTTCATCGTTTAGAATTCGTACCAGTTAATACCTGTATCTTATTCAATTTTGCTGCAAGATATTAAGTCTAGTGAATAAGAATATTTTTTGAATTGATTTATTTAGACATTTTACTTGGCCAAACGGTGTTTCTTCATCTTGAGTTCGTACCACAATTTTACCACTTAATCTAAATATGTCATTTAATAGATGTCAAAAATTTAAAATTTATCTAAAAAGTAGTTTTTTAGGCTGTTTTTTGAAATAATTTATTGCGCCGCCATTTTATTTTTCCGTCTTGAATTCATACCAAAATATTGGTTGATTTCTTGGTTTTTGTGCAAAATTTGAGATGAACTGGATAATTTGTTTTTTAGTAATAATTTCATCAGTCATACCAGATCATCCCCACATAACCTTTCATTTTTGACCAAAATTTTAAACTGACAGACAGACCGACAGATAGAATTGAGAAAATATATTTTTTGGCATCTAGGAACGATAAAACGTAAATATATGTAAAACCTGCAATTTTTTTACGATAATAAATATTTCATTTGGAATCTACCACACTTTTACCAGTTCATCTCTATACCACAGTTCTCGCACAAACTTTGAAATCAATCTATTAAGTAGTTTTTTTAGGCTTAATTTTTAAATATTTCATTAAGCAGCTATTTTATGCCATCTTCGATTCGTACCAAATATTACTAGTTAATTACTACCGCCTGAATTTGTTGTAAAATTTGAAGTAAACTGGTTAAGTAGTTTTTTAGAAATAATTTTTTTAACATTTAAATGTAGTTCTTAAGCTATACCGCGGACTAACAGACAGACAGACAAACCGACAGACGCACAGAAGGAATTGATACAACTTACGTTTGGCAGCTAGGAACTGAGAGGGTGATTTTTTTCACGATTACTAATATTCTATTTGGCCGCCATTTTGTTCTGACATCTATCATAATTAGGTACAGCATATAATTTGAAATTAATCAATTAAGTAGTTTTTTTCAGGCTGAATGTTTAAATAATTTATTAAGCCGCCATTCTGTTCCGCTCTATTGGATTCGTATTAAAATTTTACTAGTTAGTTCCTACATAATACTTGATTTTTGTGCAAAATTTGAGATAAATTGGGTAAGCAGTTTTTTGGATTTTCAGCAAAATAGTATCAGGTCAGTCCCATATTACCCTTAATTTTTGGCTAAAATTTGAAGTCAATCTGGTAAGTCTTTTTTAAGCTATGGTGACAGACCGAGAGACAAACGACAGACGGACCGACTGAACCGATATTATTATTTACTTTTTGGCACGTAGAGACGCCAAAACATGAAGATATGTAAAACTTTAGAGGGGATTTTTTTCACGATTAAAACATCCTATTTGGCCGCCATTTTGTTCTGTCATTTTGAGATAGTCCTACAATTTTACTAGTTCTTGTCGATACCACAGTTAGTTATAGTATGCATTTTGAAATCAGTTCATTAAGGAGTTTTTTCCCACTAAATTTTTGAATATTTTATTAAGCCGCCCTTTTATTCCGCCCCCTTGGATTCGTACTAAAATTTTGCAAGTTGATATAATACTATATAATACCTGATTTTTGTGCAAAATTTGAGATAAATTGGATAAGTTGTTTTTTAGCAATAAGTTTTTTAACATTTCACTAGGCCGCCATTTTGTTTTGTCACATTGGATTTTTACGAAAATGTTACCAGGCCATCATCATACGATAAATTTTTGGCCAAAATTTACCAATCGGATAAGTAGACAGACAGACAGATCGACGGAATTGATTGAGTTTTATCACATTTCAATGAAGAAACAGTTAAAAAGTAACAAATTAAATACAATAAAAAATTTTAGTTTTTGCAGAAAATTAAATATAGGCTTTATAGAAAAAAAAATATTTTGCGAATACGTGTTGGCTAAGCAGTAAATTAATGAACAAAAACAAAGTTGGGGATTTGAGCAGTAAATATAACAATCGAGGAGGGGGTCTTTTTTTAAGGTATTTTGTAAATATAATACATTTTGGCTAAGTGTCTCTTAAGTTTTTAATAATAAAGGATTTGACGAGTGATTTGTTAAGCTAGTTACGGATACACCGAAAACGCCGAGAATAATTGCCTTCCGCCCCTTGTGGTAGTGGCAGGAATGCCCGCACAGAATGAAAATAATATTAAAAATCAACTGACACCCGATAAAACTACTTTTCGAGACTCTTCCTGCTTCTTCTCCATCTTCGATTTTGAAGCCTAGGAATTAAAAAAGGTTACCTAATGAAACTACCCTTCCCGCAAGCTTTCTAGCGAAAACCGTTCAGACAAGATTCACGAACATCCTAGTAGAAGAATTCTTTTTAGCAGAGGCGGGACGGCCTAAGGGAAAGACCAGCTCCATAAAATGTAGCGTCTTCAATATCAACTTCAAACGCGACTGTACGCGAAAAGGGCCGTTATTGACCTTGGAGGATAGATTTCGACGGAGAGAAGGACCATCATCAGGGGCTTGTTACCTCCCGTCCATATCACAGACCTCGTTAAATAAAGAAAATGACCCAGTGGGAATATATTGCCTAAACCTCAGAGAAGATAAGGAACAGCTGTAAGCATGAACAGCTGTCTTGGATCAATAGTAATTGAAATTTCAAAGTGTAGACAAGTTGACAGTGTGATACATTTTGGCTCACATTTTAGTTTAGTGTGATTACGATTCTTAGTTATAACTAATATTTGCCTTCTATAAACCCTTCTGAATGCGGCTATAAAAAAATCCTGCTGAAACCCGCAATTTTTATTTTGTTAACAAACAAATATGTTTTTATTGTCAACAAACTAGGCATTTTCCGCGATTTATGACGCTTCATAAAATATCGTTCTGTTTTGGAAAAGCAAGCGTTTTTAATAAAACTAAATTAAATAAAAATAAAAAAACCACCATTCTCAAAAAAATACAATTTAGTACGACATTACCTCATCGAATCCAGCTTAACCAATTTAAATCTAAGGTAACCTAATAATTCTACAATTTAGATCTGTAAAGAAAAAAACGCACTTACTCTGTGCCAAAATGTCAAAAATGTCCACCATTAGATATTCATACAATTTAGAGGGTAATTTAAAAAAATCTTTATTATTCACAACAAAAAAAATAAAATTCACTACACTGTAGAAATAAAAATCAGGAAAAAGAGAACTTAAAATGACGGATCTGTTATCTTAAAAACAACTGTCTTCCTTATATCGAAAAATAGCAATTCACAGTGATCTAGTCCATAAAACCTTACAATTTAAATGTTTTTTTCGTATAATATAACTTAAATTTTTAATTCATTACTCAGTATCCTTCGTCACGGTCACTTTTAAAAATTTCATAATTTTCCGTTTAAGAAAAAATATTTTGCTTTTCTCTTTTACTTTTATCTGTCTTTGTCCATTTCTGCAACAATGCGAACTAAAATACGTACCTAAAAATAATGTTAGTTAAGCTAGCCATCTATTTTAAAGTATTAAACCTATATCAGGATTTCCAGAACTGAACCCCGCCCTTTCATTTGCTTTTTTATTTGTTCGTTGGGGTTTATAGGAATAAAGTTGTGTTATTATTATTATTGCTGTTGTTGTTAGTATTATTATTGCTAATATTCCTATTCTTTGCATGTGCTATAGTTATTAAATTAGTTCTATACCACATCAAGGTTAAGTACTTTCCATTTAACCTTTACTAAACGATTCCACTTTACCCTTCGCACTTTTTGTTTTGTCGCATAAAAATCATGCTGAAATAGGGGATCATTAGTGTCGCAATGCGGTCTTTTCCAGTAACAAAGCGAAAACTGATGATGGCATTCTATCATTGGCTGACAACATTTTAATCTAAAAGCGGGCTAATATTGAGAAGATATTTATTACACAAACGCGGTGGCGCCTTCCTAGTGTTATGGTTATTTTAATGCAGCATTGGTAAGCGAAGATGGAAAATGAGCAAGTTTATTATTTTTACTTCTTAAAAGGACATCTTCGTTTCAACACCTCAAACAAGTATAGTTAAGCAAATAAAGCCTTCTTTACGATTAAATTCTGATTAATTATTAGTATTAAATCTTACATTATTTAATGTATTTATCTCAAAATGCTCTTTTTTATACTTTATGAAAATTTTTGAATACATAAATGGCATGGAATTACGCGTTTTATTATTTGATTTATAAGATGCAATTCCTCCAATTAACATTAAATATAGGTAAATTATAATTTTATAATTACCATTTTAAACTTTGAGGCAATGCATTTATAAATGGAAAGAAAAAGAGTATTTAAAAGATATTAAATTATAGGTTTCAAATTTTTTGTCAATTTTTATCGTTGTATATATGATCTAAACAATTAGGATTGTGACCCTTTTCGTTTTAGGTACATTTCGCATTTCTTAGTTTGTTTGTTGTTTATAAGGCTTTTATGTCAAGGTTAGTTTACTTATATGAGCCGTTGAGAAAGCAGATATCCAGAAATGTAATTAAATAGAATACAAAATATTGCACGTTCTACCACTACCTACTTTTATAATTTATGCGAAATTATTCCGCCAAACTTAATTAATATACATTTATCGGCAAAGAGTTCGCAACTTTTTCTACATGCTATTATTTTAAAAAATGCTTTACATCTAAGAGTTAGCATATAAACAAACTATATTTAAATAAAAAAAATTTGGGATAAATGCACTGGATGTGAAAGAATGTAAAATTGTGTCTTGATATAATGAAAAATTGTAAAATTAGAATTTCTGAGTCAAATTAACGGGATAAGTAGTAATTACTAGATAGTCAAACCCCCTCCCTCATCCGGAGAGAATAGTCTTTATGTGCGATGCCAATATCCCATACTGTGTATAGTATATCAAACTTTTTTTAATCAAAGTTTTAAGATGAATATTCCAATTGCGAAACGCGATATTATATTCTAGCGATTTTTGATATTTTCGTTTGCAATATACAGGGTTTGACAACTTCATACAAGTGGTGCGTTAACTTAGCAACCTTGTTTACAAAACAAATCTTTGTTACCTAATTTATGATCAGTTATTATTAGGTTTAAGAACTTTGAGTTCAGGGTATGGCAAAAGTTAGCTAGAATTTACCAAACACTAATTTAACGTATTCTATAGATTTTACTATAATTCGCTTTGTCGTTATGTCAGTAAGATAATTGCGATATACTGTGATAAAACTTTTGTGAACTATAGACTTTTTTGCCGAAGGGGTTTTTTCATTCTTATTCTAGCCGTTTTATTAGTTTCAAAGCACATAGCTGTTTAACCTAAAACTCCAGACTCTTTATACTTATTTATTTTGTTACAAAGTCAAAACAGCGAGTTTTTGTGACTGAAGTATTTTTAATATTTCTATTGCTTCTTGAAATATTTGCAATTTTACTAAAAATGGTCCAAAATGTGTAATTGTTGTATATTTTATATGAGAATATTTAAGCTTAGGATATATTTGTTGAACATCTAAAAGTTTAGGTTTTATAAACATTAGTCTGTTAATTTCAGATAATTTGTAGCCATGATTTGTTGCAGTACATCTAATGACGTCAGTTTTCTTTTAGGCATTGTTTGTTTAATGACACAGAAAAAGCTCTATGAATCATAGACCTATATGCTGAAAGTTTACGGGATAAAGAGGGTCCTTTGGTATAGTTATATCTGTATAAGTTAGTATTTTGTAGATAATAAATTTTAATTTATTAAGCCATCGTTTTTTAATATGATGCCTAGAAAATTTGTTGCATTATTTTCTTTTATTTGTAACGCAAATTTAATTTTATTATGGATTGAATTGAGGTTTTTTAACACTGTGTGTAGTTGTTCTTTATTTCCTGTAAAGCAGGCCATTATATCATCCACGTACCCATACCAAAAAAAGATATCCTTTGCAATTAATGTATTTAAAAAAAAATTGTAAAAAATAAAAAAAAGTTAAATACACACTTTGCAAAGAATATCTTCTTTTGGTATAGGTGCGTGGATGACGTATGGGTCTGCTTCACATGAAATAAAGGACAACTATACACGTTTTCAAATCATCCCAGTTCAATCCATTACAAAATTAAATTTACACTCGTAAAAGTTTTTGTGCGGGTTTTACGTGGGTTTTCCTTTAGAAAATCTTCGGGAAAACCAACGCTAGGCCCAGTTGTGGACTGTGAATTTGAGGGAACGCTGGTTTGATCTAGATCCGCGTCTGTATACTAATTTTGGATCTTGGTTTAAATATTTAAATGTAAATTATATATAAAAAATATATATTATTTAATGTCCTGAAACTTACCTCAATGGTTCATAATTTCAGGAATGGAAAAAGGGGAATCCGTAGAAACAAATTGTCCAATTAAGCATTCTGTATGTAGCGAAGTAATTTTAGGGCACGACTATATATCACGTTATAAGTACGAATAACGCGAAAAAATATTGGCTAGCCAAATCACTTTAGTAAATGAGTGCCGTCAGTACTATCGGGACACTGGTCGTTCGGTTTTCGGTAAATTTTATGCTTGACTTCCTCCCTTTCCTCTTCTCTCCGTATCTCGTTCAATCTCCATAAATGTGTAGAGGGACAAAAAGGGTCAAATACGCAAAGGAATAGACAAGGAAGGATATAGGAAATGTATTGAGCGTGTCAAGACATTATTATAAAATGAAATTTTAGTGTGTAAAAGTAAATAATATTTTATTATACCAGGGCAGTCTAAAATTTAATGTATTGAAATATATATGTTGAAAAAGTAAATTAAGTCTAAGATATTAAACTATTTCTCAATTATAATTAATCAATTTTATAATTCATTTTAAATAAAAATTCCCAAATAAAAATGTAAAATAAAAGAAAGAAAATGGGAACGAACCGACTCGAAAAGAACAAAAGGAAAGCAATAAATTTTCTATACATGACAGTAAAAAGATCGCTTATTTAATTTAAATTTAATATCTAAAGAAAAGTCACTTATATAGTTCTAACTATTCCTGTGTCATGAGACAACCATTGCCTGGAAGGGGAACCTTATGTCATTAGATCTATTGCAATAGATAATAGCTACAAACTATCTGAAATTAACAGACTAAGTTTTAAAAAACGGAATGTTTTAACTATCCAATAAATATATCCTAAGCTTAAAAATTCTCATACCATTGCAAATTATTTTGTAGTATTGTTACTTTTCGACCGTCACAAAAACTCTCTAGTGTGATTTTTAAACAGGGAGAAATTTCGATGTTAGATTCAAAAGGATAAGGCCTCATATAGATACAAAAAACAGAAGTCTCATTTTGCCAACAATTTCTTCACATACATTGCCTGACAAATTAGTTTGATGTATCACATTATGAACAAAAAAGTCACAAACTGGATTATTTAGAAGCCATAGGAATTTATAAACATCATAAAAAATCTTCTAAATTCACAAACAGATGTTGGAAATACCCATCATATTAAAACTTTTTGGCCATAATAAAAGCTCAGTTGGATTTCCCTAATCATATTATGAGGAATTTTTGTTTGTATATATATCCAACTTGATTGTAAATAGCCTTATTGCCTTTGAAAATGTACGAATAAGTGACAGTTAACGAAATAAAACTTTTTTACGTATTTAACGTATTTCTTTTTAATTCCAAAAAAAGTTATACATGGTGTTATTTAATCGATGGCCAAAAATGAACAACGTAATTTTTTAGGTCAATTTAGGACTAAAAGTTCATACGAATATGTGTCCGCAAAGCTTTTGTTTTTGAGATACAGGGTGTTAAAGTTTTAATTTTATTTTGTTTTTTTCATGAACCTCGATTTCTAGAGGTAAATTATTTAAATTTAATACACTGTAGGCTGTCAGCAATGCTTTCGAAATAGCTATAATACATTTTAAAAAATCTACAGGCTGTTACTTTTTCCTAGGTCGCGACCAAAATTTTTAGTGTGACGGCACTAACCATTTTGACAACAAACCTATATTTCTTCTGTTCTGTAACTTTTTGGCCTTTTAGGTTTTTTTCGATATTTTGTTGCGTTAAATTATTTAGCAAAGTGTTAAATCCTACCAAATTTTAAGGTCATAATGCATTAACACTACAATTTTACCAATCTTTCCGGGTTACATATGCCATGACCATGCATAAATGGACATTATGTTAAATAAGTTCTAAAAGGGACATACTATCGAAAAATTCTAAGAGACCAAAAAGTTACAGACCAGAACAAGAAATTTCAATTTGCTGTAAAAATGACCAGTGGCGTCCCAATACAAATTTCGGGGAGGTAAAAAGGGTTGGGATTTGGGAAACAGTAACTACCTGTATATTTTTTTAAAATGTATTATAGCCATTTCAAAGACACTGCTCACACCGTACAGTGTATCTAATTTGAACGATTTGAAATATAGTCAAGAATAAAGAAAAAAAAGGAAGTTTAGAGGTGTAAATAGTAAATAGTAAATAGAAGGTAGTAAATACTCATGAATTGCCTTTTTCGATAAATGTATATAGCTGCTAAAAGTGTCATAATGATGCCTGCTGAGTATATCCGTTAAGAGAGGTCTGAAACAAAATTAAAATTCAACTCATATTTCGTAAATAATCTTAAGGCTGAACTGCACACAGCAAACGAAATATCAGGGACAAGGTCAAGTCACGTTCAAAGTAATATGAAAAGGTACTGACATGTTGAAAAATACAAATATAATACTGAAAGAAACTGGGGCTAACAGAATAAATTACAATTATTATTTGAGCGGCGGCGGCGCCTCGGATAATATTTAGGAATTTACTTACTTATGGATGATGTCGTGGGAGGGGGGCGAAATTATTTTAAATTGTATAAAGTGAAGACTTTCTTTTGGTTGTTAAATTTTATTATGATAATTGAACATGTAAAACAGACAAAGGGAGGATCTATAGATCCCGTTCAGGGCGAGGCGGCGAATTACTATTTTCAACTGATGCAGTGCTTTCGTTTATACATAACATTGTATGCGGTGCCCCTTTCGCCCCCTCTAAATCCGCCAGTGAATTTATTAGCTTGATTTCGATGTGATCGTTATTCGTTATTCTCTCGTTCGATTTTCATTGATTTTCGATCTGCGATTTGCAAATTTATAATAAAATTTATCAGTGTTTTTGTGATTTTTACTTCCCTCGTAAAAGAGAGGTACCTATTGTAATCGTGAAAAAATTACCCTTCAAAATGTTTGCACTCTTCACCTAGAGGGCGTAAAACATATTTTCCTCATTCCGTCGGTTTGTCTGTTTGTTCGAAGCATAGCTAAAAAATTACTCACCCGATTGACTTGATGTGATGTGATGACAAATGTTGGTCAAAAATTAAGGGTCAATGGAGATGACTTGGTAACATTTTGGTATGGTATGGCGGAAGAAAATGGCAGCCTAGCGTTAAAAAAATAACTGACTAAACAAAATGGCGGCATAATAAAATATTAAAAATATCAGCCTGGAAAAACTACTTATTGGATTGATTTCCAATTTTGTGCGAGAATTAAGTGTGATGTAGAGTGAACAGTTAAAATTGTGGTTCGAATTCAAGAGGGCGAAAGAAAATGGCGGCCAAATGTGTTTGTAATCGTGAAAATATCAACCTCCCAGGTTTTACAAATCTTCATGTTTTAGTGTTCCTAGATTCCAAAAATTATGTTTGCTTTATTCCGTCGGACTATTGGTCGATATATCTGTCAGTTCGCAGCATAGCTAAAAGCTACTTACCCGGTTGACTTCAGGTAGTCAAAAATTAAGGATAATATGGAGATGACCTGATAATATTCTGGTAAAATTCCAATATGGCCAAACAAAATGGCGCCCTAGTGAAATGTTAAAAAAAAATTAAAATTACATATATGATTTACCTCAAATTGTTACAAAATCAAGTGTGTGAACTGTTAACATTTTGATCCAAATCCCAGATAGAAAAACAAAATAGCGGCCTAATAAAATATTTAAAAAATGAGCATGATAAAACTACTTATTAGATTGAATTCAAACTTTATTCAATCATTAAATGTGATTTAGACATAAACTGGCGAAATTGTGGTACAAATTCAAGTTGGCGGAACAAAATGGCGGCCAAATAAAATATTTAATAAACATATTCAAATTTTACTGGCTTCAAATTTTGCACAAAAATTAAATGTAATATAGGGATAAACTGATCGAATTCATGAAGATGGGACAGAATTGCAGTCTTAAAATAATCGGTGTAAAAAGTACTTATTCAATTTATTTGAGATTTTGCTCAAAAATCAAGGGTGGCACAGGTAGAAAATGTTTGGTACCCATCCAATATGGTGGAACAATAGAAATGTTTGAAAAGACAGTATATATGTGTTAATAAATAACTATGTGTGGAACTAAATTGGGACACACTTCATTATTCCTAATAAAAGGAAAGATCTATAACGAGCAAAGTTACTGGTAAAGGAAATTTACCGATTTTTATTAAAACGAAAAATGAATATACTAAAGCAAGCACGTAATTAGTATTATATTATGGTAGAATGTTAGATAATGTACATCAGGGTTACCGGTTTTCGATGGTTTTACGGCGTAATTCCCTTATTAGTGATGAGAAAGAATTGCGTTTTACTTTTTTGTAAAATGAAATACGCCATAAACAAACTTTTCATACCCTCTTCGATTCTCAGATACTGGGTGAAACTGAATTCATTGCAATTTGAGACCTCTCTCATTTTTCGATTATGCTTTACCTTATCGAAAAAATAAAAGCTATATTATAATATATAGTTTCTTACGGGTTTTTCAAAATTTAACCCTTATAGGGGTGAAATATGTCTATATATTGTTTACAATATCCCTTTACCTAAAAAATATTTAAAGACGATTCTTTCGTCAATGGCGTTTAAAAATAATTATCCAAATATAAATCTCAGAATTTTTTAAAATTCAACTCATAAGCAAATAAAAAGGAGTTATTTTTATTGCCCCATATAATGGCTAATATATTGTATTATTAATACACTATGTACGATATACAGATTAAGTGTTGAAGTCGCAATATTTTTTTCTAAAAAATATAAGTTGGGTTTAATCGACGTTCTAGAGTCCCTAGAATACGAAAAATATATTTTTAAAACAAAATTTTATGATATTTGTTCGATTGTGTGCGTCTGTGTAAATGTAAACAAAATTTGCGCCAACCAACGACAATTTGAGAACGGTCAGGCCAGTTCCCTTAAAATTTGAACCAAAGGTAATGTAGGTTAGTGTGTCGCGGGGATTAAATTTTGGGTGTCACGGACGTAGATTTTCGATATTTTTGGGGGTATAAAAATAAAAAAACATATAACATGAGAACGCAACAGTCAAATTGAAAACTATGAATAGTTGGGTTTAATGTTCTGACATTGAAAAATTGTGTGTGTGTCAAAAAATGACGAAACACGTCAATTTTTTTATATGTAAAATAATGTTTTGTCCATTATACAGCGTAGTCCTGTGAACAAGATACATTATGCAAAAATCGGTATAACTTCTTTTTTCCTAGATGTCTAGGCTTTGAAAGAAACCTCGTTAATAATTTTATTTTTTGACAATGTATATTGCTGATTTTCTATAAAAATTTTTTGAAATCGGAGTCAAACTAATAAAGACAGCAAATAATAGACATTATACTCATGGTACTAGATTCAAGACACGCATACATATACGTCTTGTGCAGTTATGACGAATTAGTTTGGCGCCGACTTCAAAAAGTCAAATTTTTAAGATGGAATAAAATATTTTTTACTTTTTATTTTTTTAGGTCAGTTTAATTTTTTTATATTTTTTTACATAACATATTAAATTAATCTTTTGTTTAGCATTTTGCTAGCTTGGAAAAAAAATATTAATTATGAATCCAAAGCTCTCCCACGAAGTAGTCAATAACTGTAAAATATAAAACTTCTTAAAAAACATTGAGAAGTCAAAAAATTATATTTTATTCCATCAAAGAAATTTGACTCCAACTAAGACCTAATTAGTGTTTAATGTCATCATCAAAATTTACAGTTTCTATTAGTTTGAAGCCGACTTCATGAAGTTAAATTTCCAAGATTGAAGAAGAAGTATTATTTTTTACTTTTCAGTGTTTTTTTAATCGGTTTTATTTTTTCTGTAATTTTTGTAACATATATATATATATATATATATATATATATATATATATATATATATATATATATATATATATATATATATATATATATATATATATATATATATATATATATATATATATATATATATATATATATATATATATATATATATATATATATATATATATATATATATATATATATATATATATATATATATATATATATATATATATATATATATATATATATATATATATATATATATATATATATATATATATATATATATATATATATATATATATATATATATATATATCTCAAATTTTGCAGTTATGTAGACAAAAAATCAGTGTAGGGCGGTAAACAGCCATTTTGTGAAAAAAAAATTATATGGGTCGGTATCTGCGTCAAAAAATGATCAAAAATGGACAACTTTGCCACTATTTTTTTCATTCTAAATTCGATTTTTTCATAAAAATTCGCATTTAGCGCCCAATTATACATATTTCCCTATTAAAATCACATTGAAGCTAATACATTCTCTTATAGTTTTAACACAATATTGCAGCGGCGGAAGGCTTGCAACTGATCCGTAATACTGCGTGCAGTTCCCCCTTAAGAGATAATAAAGATTGCCGATTACCAAGTGTTGATAACATCGTTTGACTTGACAAGAACTTGGAATGAATATAAAAAGACATATCGTATAATATTTCCTTCGAGAACATCGCTTATCTTACACTAAACTTGAGCCAAACTACTAAACATAGAGAGAGCATTAATTGACGTCTGAATGCTTAACTATCAAATATAGAATGTTCAAATTCCTCAACTGGAAGAGACGTTGTTATAGTTACAATGTGAATAATAAGTATATAATTTAATGCCGAATGATGTGAATTGTATAAATTAGTTCCTTCTGTCACTTCATTCGTTTCAGTTTGAACTCTTAAACTTAGAAACAACTAAAAGGACATATCGCTCGATATTTATAATTTAGGTTCGCTTTCTTAGTCTTTAAAAATCCGTTTACTGATTTACAAATCTGTGGTTCAAAATACAAGAGCTCTAACCACTTAGATTTTGATCTATCATCCACCACAGGCTCCAGTGTTAGGACTCTACAAATCTGTAAGTACTAAAATTGACTTTGACAACTATCTGATAGTTAAAAACTAACAATAAATCGACTTTTATTTGCAAAATATAAATTATTATTAAAATCAAATTAATAATTAATAAAATGGCGAAGTTTAGTTGCATATTAGTGAGAAAATCGCTATTATATATACTTAAACCTACAATAATTTTTTGGAAGCCATTAATGTTGATCTCCTTAACTTGAGAAAACCCGTACCAAAGCTTTGGTAGTTACAACTTTGTGCAAATTATCAAGAGGCCTACGAGATTGTGTGGTAGTAGTGGAACATTAATAGATCCGATATTTTTATCGGATGAGGATTTGGAACATGTATCGCGAGTTGTTGACGCTAATCGGATATTGGACCATAACCTCACCTTTTGCGAGTTAAGTGTCAAACTTAACAAGTTTGAACACAAGTAAAAAACTTTTTAAGATTTAAGAACAATATGATTTGAAAATTTTACCAATGACTTAAATTAAATACCTTGGAGTAACGTTCAAATTTACTATGAAGTGCAGAGCTCGAGCACTAGCAAATTTTAAATATAGTATAACACCAGAAAACTGCAATGAATACAAGGAGCTTAGGAATCGTACACTTGCTTTAATTCGTAGATCCAAGAAGGTACATGTTAATCGATTCGTCTTTTGGCCATTAGCTGTTATTATGGTATCCATAGCAGCGTATATTCCTAGCTGTATGTGAGCAATGGCATTGCTGTTTCCCGGGGTTAGTCCCAGTATTTCGCTTACCTGACCTATGAGTGTAAAAGAAGCTTAAGATTAATTTTGACTTAGAGCACTTAAAGATACTGTACAACTATCATAAGAAATTTGTCTGAAAATATTATTGCGTTGTTTTATATCATGTTGCAATGACAGCACTGGATGGATATTATTGTCCCTAGTATTTCGTTGGATAAAGAATAGTATATTTATATAGGTTCTATTGTGAGTTGTTTAAACTGTTGCTGCTCGATATAAAACTAAAAAAATAGTAAAGGAAATAACAAACAGTCACTAAGTTGTTATAGTTATAGTGATAGTTTTTATGAATTGAAAAAGGAATTATATAGGTTACATTATCTGCAAAAAAATACGAAAGACAGTTTAAAAATACAAATACCCTAAAAAAATATAGGCAGCAAATCAAATTAAATCTAAACAGCAGCTATCTCTGAACGTATAGTAACTGAATTTAAATTATTTTAGTTCTATTTAAAAAAATTATAAATTTGTAAAAAATAAAATATATAGTTCCATTTCAGCTAATAATTTAAAAATTATTTAAGGAAATGTAAAAGTGGCCTATCATTTAATTCTCTAACTTTGCTTACTAACTCTATTGTAATTATTGTAAGTTATATGTAATTGTAAATTAAAAAACATAAATGCTGCTGGTTCTGATGATATAAATGTGAAACTTGTTATGACCCGCTAAGAATTACATTAGTTGTCCATTTACATACTTAAAACCAAAAAAATAAACCAGGGTTTACAAAAAGGATTTTTCCAACAATTCTAAAAACTGCAAATCTGATACCACTACATAAAAGAAATGACCTTAATAGCATAGAATCAAATTTCAGTCCTGCATGTATTCTGAAGGCTCATTACTGGAACCATTATTTTTAATTCTACCTACTTTGCAGTTCTTAACTAAGTCCTAAGCGTTCACTTGAGTCTGGCTTGCTTTATACAGCCATAATTTTAGTTTATTTGTCATAATTCTTACGAGACTAGAAATAATAACGTACCATCACATGAAAATCTCTATACTACAGTTGTCTGACCCTTTATAATATACTGTCCTGACACTTTTACAGTCCTTAACTTAATGGCAACTAATTTAGGAATAAAGTAAGAAATGTTTTTCTTTATAAAGCTTTCTATTGGGTTCAAAACTGTTTACAGTCTTGAGCGGTACGATGTTGTTTGGTAATAATTTTAACAATTATTTATGTTGATTTACATGTACAAATAACCTTTTTGTCTTGATGTTGTCGTTTTACATTGTATTTTTTTAACATTCTTGTGCTCATTGCATTTGATCTTTTATTATAATAGTATGGATGTGTTTTTATTTAACTCGAAAATGCAGCTCTTACTATATACCCTTTATGCAGTATTATCAATTTTATTAATTTATATTTATGTTTACACTTTTTGACAACCCTTTATACAAATTTATTTTATAGTATTATAAACTATTATATTTCAGTACAGAGCATTCATTCCTTAAAAGTATATGTATTAGGTTAAACTTAACACCAAATTCATCCCAACAAGACAAATAAGTTTAGTTAATCTTGCTATTTTTAGCGCTGATAGTTCAACACATATTTATTGTCAGAAAAATATGTCGTATTTTGCTCAGTTGGTCTATCTCAAACAGTTGGTTTTACTGAAGTACTATATACTATCAGCGCAAATAGAACAATTGACTTTACGAAAAGCTTAAATGTGACAATTAAGAAACATTAATATTAATATTTAAGTGCCACTTATATATATTATATTATTACATCTTTTTTAATTCGACTTTTTTGACATTTAAAAATACTGTACTTTTTTATTTAGTTCCTTATTAATTTGGTAAAAATCCAATATGTTGAAACAAAATGGCGGCCTAGTGAAATAATAAAAAAATTATTATTAACAACTACTTATACAAATTGTCTCAAATTTTGTACAAAAATCAAGTATTATGTAGGAATCAATTGGTAACATTTTGGTACGAATCCAAAATAGCCGAGCCAAATGGCGGCTTAAAATATTTAAAAATTCAGTCGGTAAAACTACTTCATGTTTTAGATCTTCGCGTTTTAGCGACCCTGAATACCAAAAAATATGTTTTCAATTTCGTCGATTCGTCTGTCGGTCTCTCTGTCTGTCCGTCAGTTCGCGGCATAGCTTAAAACTTAAGTACCATATTTACTTTAGTTCAGTCAAAATGGTAAATACTACTTATTGAGTTTAGTAGGAATACAATATGAACAATATGGCGTCAAATAAGAATGTTTAGAAAGGCAATATATATGTGTTACTAAATGACCATGTACTGAAAATGGGCCGCAGTTCATTATTCGTAATAAAAGGATAGATTCGTATCGAGGAAAGTTCCGAATAAAGAAAATTTACCGATTTTTTTTAAATAATATTGTAATTTGTAAATTGTCTTTCTCGATTTAACTTATTTTTTCTCAAAAAATATTTTCCTAGATGTTCTGGATCTAAAACTAATGTAGGCAGATTTTTTTCATGTAGTACATAATTGAATAATTTTTTGTTACGAATTAATCAAAAAATATATTATTACTACGAATGTGTAAACGGTCTGAGATGTGTCATATATCGGCCAACAAAGTTTTATACTTTCTGAATTACTTAGTTAATATATTAAAATGAGACATTTTCTGTTAACATTTTTTTATTTAGAAAAATATCTTTTCTTGCATATATTTAAGATTCATATACGATTCCAATATCATTTTATTGGTTTCTTCAATGAGTATAAGTTTATTGTCCAATATTATTTCAAATGATATAGCAGATTTAAAAAAGGGGTTTAATGCAAATAAACATTCTACACTCTAATTTTCTCTAATTCGGTTTTTCACTTTAAGACATTCTTATCGCTCTATATTAAAGGGAGCCAGATTAAGTCAGATACTTTTTACCGACGAACCAAGGAATCAATTACAGTACTTAAGTCAACAGAGGCAGAATTCACAACTTCTTTCAAAGTTTATTAAAAAAAAGTTTTAATAAATAGATTAATACTTTTAAAATTATTTTGAATAGCTTAAAATGAAACTTTACTTTTTATCTGTATATAATGATTATATAACTACATCGGCAAAAAATGGATTTAAAAGTTACCTTACTTCTTTATTCGGACAATGTAATCTCTAGCGAACAGTTTTGATAGGCCTAATAAAAAAGGGTGAATTAAATATCGCATTTTATTTCTAATTTGACTCTTTTTAATTCATTTTCATTAAGACACAAGCTGTAATACCGATACTGAAAAAAACATATATGTGATGCATATCGCTTCTTTGTCCGATATTGCGATCTAGCATTCGGTAAACAACATTTAGCTGAGAATATTGAGTATAATAGAAAACACCTTTGCTTATATGTTTCTAAATAAATACTCAATCAATCTATCTACTCACGGTTACACATAAATTTGACGTAATATACATCTGTTCGGTGGCGCTTGTTTTTGCAACATTTTTATTCATAGAAACAGCAATACTTCGGAGACTGAATTAAATGAGTCCACTTAATGTTGTCGAACAATTTAGGTTTTAAAGCAACATCTTTCAAGCTTCTCTTTTTAAAGTGTCGGTTAAAGTATATCCGAAAAACTCATCACTAGAAAGAGCGCCTTAAGATATTTCTGGAACGTTATCGCACTTAAGTTAAAACGGATTTACCGAATAAAATTTGCATTTCGACTGCTGTTCAATTGTTTCTTGTTCAATTTTGTCCCAAGACGGTGATATGTTCCGAATAAAATGTAAGTTTCCTGGGAACTATTTCACAGATTTATTTTGCTCGTGTCTGCTCTGTAAATATTTATTTGCGTTCTTGAATGTTTACATAGTATATATCTATCTGTATAATTTTATTTCAAAAATATCCGAACATAACGATCATATAGAAATTATAACATATAAATTGAAAATAAAATTGAATAGGCGTTTGAGAAATTAAACTTTAGAGTTTACTTTAGAAGTTAATAA
Organism: Kuschelorhynchus macadamiae; assembly: GCA_030620095.1. NCBI lineage: Eukaryota > Metazoa > Arthropoda > Insecta > Coleoptera > Curculionidae > Kuschelorhynchus > Kuschelorhynchus macadamiae. The sequence goes on along the minus strand of JAUTXW010000613.1, from coordinate 2,041,408 downwards.
TGTTTCAAATCCCAAACCATTCGTGAAAGTCACAGTGCATAACAGAGTATATACCGAGATAGCTTAGGTTCTATTGTTCTATCAATTAAACAATAAAGTATGTAAATTAAATCTCGAAATTAATTACTTTTCGTCTCTAATATTTACGTCACTCTCTAGAATGTTAATATCGACGCATGGAAGCCAGACAGACGTAAGCGCCATTTGTAAAATTTTACAGGGTAGCGAAAAAACACTTTAGATATAATCGGGGCAAATTTTGCCGTTATAATTATGTATATGGACTGTTTTTCACTTTAAAAGCAATTATAATTTTTTTCTTTAATTTCCGATGCCTCAAAACTATTTTTTTACGAAGAATTCAAAATAATGTCGCTTACGCCAAAACACTCATAAACATAATTATATACGTCGTTTTGCACTGTCGGTTACGTTAAATAGTTTTTTGAGAAATTGCTTACTATGGCGTTTACGCTGTCGCTTACGACAAACAGGTGTAAACGTGTGGTGTCTTGCCAGTTTACCTGTTGGCGTTTAATTTAAAAATAGACTCTACGTGTATCTTAAATTTTATTGATAAAAAATAAAATAACATTAAAGATTAAAAACGTTTTTAAATAACAGGTAGAAAAACACTATTTTTTACGTACATAAAATAGGCCCATCAGATTATATAACGAAAGTGAATATTTTGTCATAATGAGGCCTCTAGTAAACCCCATAGATACCTAATAACGTTAACATTAATCTACCCTCAAAAAAGGTACCAGATAAGCAGATAATTAGGTCAACAATGTCACCGAGTACATTCTTATTTTTATTTCTGCTTATCTTGTTCTCACAATACAACCAATAATTATTATTAAAACAACAAAATAACATTATATTTTACGTACATAGGTATTAGGTAGCGTATAGGATTTAAAAACACGTTATAGAAAACACGACAAAAAAATCTAAATAACAAAAATAACCGGAGGGAAGACATTAGAAATCAGAGGTACCTCTAACATCTCTAAGAAAAAAACCCTAAAATCACGTTATACAAAAACTAATATCTAAATAACAAAAATAATCAGTGTGAGTGAACATTAGGAATCAGAAAAAAAACGAGAAACATTACCTAAGCCTCATCTTCAATATCTGTTTCATCTAAAATGTCAGGTATCAAAGAACTTATTTTAAGAGCTAAATATTCTTTGTGATATCTTGGATGAATCGCAAAACTTTCACAAAGATCTTTCAAGTTGGTATATTTTTTCTTATTAATAGACAGCTCTTCTTTGTAACATGAATTTACAATAGGACATTTATTTTTAATTTTTAGGATGAATGTATTAACCGGTTCTTCAAGAAATGAAGTAGAATATGTCGCAAGGTCACTGTCTTTTGAGATTATAACTCTTCT
>JAUTXW010000613.1:1355000-1435000 GCA_030620095.1 Kuschelorhynchus macadamiae | reverse complement strand
GTGTTCGATAATTAGTTATATTGTTAGTAACTTGAGCTCTTAAAATATTTTTGTTATTATCAGGCGCATCATAAATAATATCTTCAACATCAGCAAGAAATTTTTTAACATTTAGTTGATCATTGGTAGGAGAAATTTCGAATTTAGGACCTAAGGATAACATATCTGCAATGTCATTTGTTATATTTACGTTCGATATATTATTAAACCATTTCTTGTTATCGATAAACATTCTCTCCCTATTTTGAAAGCAACGAACAAGATTATCAAACTTTTTTAAATTAGAATTCTTTACCTTGTTAAAACGTCTGTTATAAGATACGCTTAACCTAAAATATTCATTTAATTCATGTTTTGTTTTTAATTCATGTTTAATTGAGTCTAGATTTTTGATCATATTACTGATATTGTTGTAACATACCTTAATCTCTAGATTTAGATTCTTTTTACTTAGAGCAACAATGTGCCTACGAACTTTTTGAGCTATCTGCCAGTTATTAGTCTATATCATATCCATCATTCCTCTCGCTGTATCCTGTATGTGTTGGGGTAGAATGTTCGTTCTCCTACATCTCAATAGAAAATTCTTTCTGTTTATGCCATTAGCCAGCTTGATGTTAATTGAAGACCATTTTTTCATCAATAGTGTAGTGTGATTACCAAAGGTGTTTGTGATTAGTTGATAAAAACCCATCTGAGAATTATTCATTTTAGATGCTCACGACCGTACTAAGATAAATAAAAAATCTAATATCGGGTATGCGGTCTGTAGGTCAAATAAATAACTAATTTACTTCTGACATCCTCTATATTTCGTCATTTATTTATGACTTCATCAGGAGGAAACGCTAACATACACCACAGATTAAAATGATATCAAATTAAAAAAAAAACAATTAAGACTTACAAGTGAAGTTACAAAAACATGGCTATATGCATTTCAACACACAGTAGAACGTTAAATTAGGACGAATACAACCACATGAATATTGAAATGTTGCTAACAGGTAGAACTTAACAACTAGCAAGACATTTATATATACATTTATTTATTTATTTTTTTAAATAATAAGAACTATTTTCTTTTTTTTGTGGTAAAAGAAACGTTGCTAAACAGTTTTATGTACATATTGAAGTTCGTGGAATATTTATATTATGGTATTTAAGTTATTTGTTTTTTGTTGAACAAGGCAAAGAATTCTTTTGTTCAATGTTAAATGAATATTCTCGTAGGTTAAGCGTATCTTATAACAGACGTTTTAACAAGGTAAAGAATTCTAATTTAAAAAAGTTTGATAATCTTGTTCGTTGCTTTTGGGAGAGAATGTTTATCGATAACAAGAAATGGTTTAATAATATATCGAACGTAAATATACCAAATGACATTGCAGATATGTTATCCTTAGGTCCTAAATTCGCCATTTCTCCTACCAATGATCAACTAAATGTTAAAAAATTTGTTGCTGATGTTGAAGATATTATTTATGATGCGCCTGATAATAACAAAAATATTTTAAGAGCTCAAGTTACTAACAATATAACTAATTATCGAACACACTTGAGTACAACTAAAATTACGCCGTTACAACAATTATATAAAAAAACTAAACAATTTCTTAATGATAATCCTAATATTTATATCTTACAGGCCGATAAGGGTAATAGTACCGTAGCTATGAACAAAAACGATTATATCACCAAAACGGAGGAACTATTAAGCGATACTAATACATACCAACAGTTAGATAGGGATCCTACCGCTAATCTACAAAAAAAAGTTAATGAATTAATTAAATCGGTAAAATCAAAAAATGAAATTGATGAAGACGTTAAATGTCTCACTATTTATAATTCCGTTTTATTAAAATTATACTGTCTACCAAAAATTCATAAGCCCAATATTCCACTCCGGCCAATAGTATCTTGTGTAGGTTCTGCTACTTACCACTTATCCAAATTTCTAACGAAAATTTTAACAGAATCCTTAGCCGATAGGACTAACTACAATATACCTGACACATTTGTTTTTGTAAATTCTATCGAAGATCGGAGATTACCCGAAGATTATGTATTGGTGTCAATGGATGTGGTGTCATTATTTACTGATATCCCTTTCGATCCTATTCTTGAATTGCTGCGTTCACAATGGCACATAATAGAGCCGTTCACAACGTTAAGTTACCATAGTTTCTTCAAATTATTATTGTTTGTGTGCAATAACTGTTATTTTTCTTTCAACAACCATTTCTACCAACAAACATTTGGTACCCCCATGGGCTCACCTATTAGTCCAATCTTGGCTCAAATAGTAATGGATCATATATTAGACATAATCGTAGAAAAATTACCTTTTAATGTTCCGTTTTTGTATAAATTTGTGGACGACATAGTGACTTCTGTCTCTTCCAGTGAGATAAAAACTACTTTAGTTACTTTTAACTCTGTGAATGAACATTTGCAGTTTACTATGGAAACAGAAGTGAACAACAGCATCCCTTTTTTAGATACCTTACTAATTAGGACTGATACTAACAAAGTTATTTTAAGCTGGTACCAAAAACCGACGTCCTCTGGACGATATATTAATTATTTTTCGAACCATCCAATGAGCCAAAAATTCAACACAATTATTGCTCTAAAAAATCGTGTCACTCATATTTCGGACGAAGGATTTTTGAAGGAAAATTTAAAGAAAGTATATACACTATTTCTAAATAATGATTTTCCAAAAAAAATACTAAACAAATTAATTTATCATTCTGGGTTTTTTGATGGTCCGACAGAAGACCAAGTTATTGCACATTTCAAATATAAGAAATTGCCCTACATTCAAGGTCTTACAGATAATGTTACTAACCACCTTAAAAGAGATAATTTAAAAATAGCTAAATATAATACAGTCACGGTTGGCAAAGTGTTCACTAAAATTAAAGATAAAACTCCGATCCCATTAAATAATAATGTTGTATATAAAATTCCTTGTAAACAATGTAATCAGTGTTACATAGGACAAACTTCCCAATATATTAAAAATCGTTCGACACAACACAAAAGCGACTGCCGTATTGGGAAAAACTCATGTGCTTTGGTTGATCATTTTCAGAAAGAGGATCACAATTTTGATTACGAAAACATACAAATTCTGGACTATGAAAATAATTACAGAAAAAGGCTATTCCTAGAAATGGTACATATCAACAACGAAAATAATTCAGTTAATTCTAGATCTGACATCCAACAGCTGAGCACCATTTATTGCAATCTGTTGAACAAATGAATTCTTTGCCTTGTTCAACAAAAAACAAATAACTTAAATACCATAATATAAATATTCCACGAACTTCAATATGTACATAAAACTGTTTATCAACGTTTCTTTTACCACAAAAAAAAGAAAATAGTTCTTATTATTCAAAAAAATAAATAAATAAATGTATATATAAATGTCTTGCTAGTTGTTAAGTTCTACCTGTTAGCAACATTTCAATATTCATGTGGTTCTATTCGTCCTAATTTAACGTTCTACTGTGTGTTGAAATGCATATAGCCATGTTTTTGTAACTTCACTTGTAAGTCTTAATTGATTTTTTTTTAATTTGATATCATTTTAATCTGTGGTGTATTTTAGCGTTTCCTCCTGATGAAGTCATAAATAAATGACGAAATATAGAGGATGTCAGAAGTAAATTAGTTATTTATTTGACCTACAGACCGCATACCCGATATTAGATTTTTTATTTATCTTAGTACGGTCGTGAGCATCTAAAATGAATATATATATATATATATATTTATATATATATATATATATATATATATATATATATATATATATATATATATATATATATATATATATATATATATATATATATATATATATATATATATATATATATATATATATATATATATATATATATATATATATATATATATATATATATATATATATATATATATATATATATATATATATATATATATATATATATATATATATATATATATATATATATATATATATATATATATATATATATATATATATATATATATATATATATATATATATATATATATATATATATATATATATATATATATATATATATATATATATATATATATATATATATATATATATATATATATATATATATATATATATATATATATATATATATATATATATATATATATATATATATATATATATATATATATATATATATATATATATATATATATATATATATATATATATATATATATATATATATATATATATATATATATATATATATATATATATATATATATATATATATATATATATATATATATATATATATATATATATATATATATATATATATATATATATATATATATATATATATATATATATATATATATATATATATATATATATATATATATATATATATATATATATATATATATATATATATATATATATATATATATATATATATATATATATATATATATATATATATATATATATATATATATATATATATATATATATATATATATATATATATATATATATATATATATATATATATATATATATATATATATATATATATATATATATATATATATATATATATATATATATATATATATATATATATATATATATATATATATATATATATATATATATATATATATATATATATATATATATATATATATATATATATATTTATATATATATATTGAAATACATGTTAAACCTTGAATAATGTTTATTGTTTATTGCTGCTTGCCAATGCTTGCTATAAACAAAAACCCATACCCAAGAAAACTAAACACTATATTATAATATTTAAGATTTAATTATATATATATATATATATATATATATATATATATATATATATATATATATATATATATATATATATATATATATATATATATATATATATATATATATATATATATATATATATATATATATATATATATATATATATATATATATATATATATATATATATATATATATATATATATATATATATATATATATATATATATATATATATATATATATATATATATATATATATATATATATATATATATATATATATATATATATATATATATATATATATATATATATATATATATATATATATATATATATATATATATTTTTAATAACATTTGAGTGGATCTAAACGACATAAAACCCAGGATCCTCTATATCCGGTGATATGTCTTTTGTAATAACATATAAAATTAATAAAAATATTAAGTTACGTGCTCTATGGGACTAACTTTAGGTTATGCATTAATTCAACAAATTTGACATGTATTGATAAAAAACGTCCCTTTTCGTAAGTTTTGCAATAAGCAGGTTACATGGTATCTTGATATTTGCATTACTGCTACTGCTAGTTATTGTCATATTTTTTGTTGAATATCTCAACATTTTTCTGTAAGTATAATACCTTCATATTATTATATACGGGCTATTATTTATATGGGGAAAGTATTGTAGGCCAAACTACGCACGCCTTTTCAGAATTTTTAGAAGAACCCGTTACAGTTTTTATAACAAATGTTGAAAAAAGATTTACAATTAAATCTGAAAATTCGGAGACTTAAATGTTTACTTCATTTTTTGTTTAAAGTACTACTACGTTTTTAGCAGATAAAATAATATCCAATAGTAGATCTGTCTTCGCTGTGTTTTTTAATTTGGGGTAGGGATCCAAAAAGAAAAATCAAATATTCAAAAAAGTCGACTTTTCGGAATTTATTATTGCATCTTCAGGACACTAGAAGACATACATAAAGGGATATTGCTCTACAAAACATCAACTTAATAAATAGTAATGTAAAAAAAATGCTATACTGACTGAAAATTCGACATGACATAGTGAAATTTTTGGAAATTATTACATACAAAAACACATAAATTACGATAAATGAAAAACAATGCACAATAAAATTACAAATTAAAAACTATGTAGGTACTTACATTTTAAGGATTTGACTTTTATAGTCATATATAAAATACACGAACCACACATAGGTAAAAAAAGTGAAAATCACATACATGGGTTACAACAATAAAATAAAACACCACATCTAATTAAAACCATTCAACCCGTCTCGTTAAACTGTTGTTTGAGAATAGCAATATGCCAAATATTCTTCCGTGTTATTGGAAAAAAAATAGTAATATTTTTTTTAACTTTTTTATGTCAAAATACAAGAGTTCTAACCACACTACACCACAACTTGTTACGTTCTGGACGCGCGTTTCGCTAACCAAGTTAGCATCATCAGCAGATGATATAAACTTTTTTATGTATTATAAATCGCCTGCAAATAATTTTAGCATACGGATACAGTTATTTGCTTTTATCAATTATATTGAGTCCTGAGAGTCTCTAAACAGGTTTTCTTTAACTGAATTTTTATTCTGTTGTATGTGTATCCAGTACAGATGTATTGTCAAAATCGAAACCATGCCCTGTATCTCTTTTATGTTCTACTAAAGATATTGGTTCAGTTTAAAAAAAAAATTTTTGGGTTATTTTTACGCTCTTTAATCCTGTCTTTGAGGTATCTACCCGTTTGTCCAATATAACATTTCTGAAATTGTAAACAAGGAATGTGATACACAACATTAGACTTTTGTTCCTTTTTAGTTTTTGCTTTAAGTTTGGAATAAAAGTGGGTTTTGAGTGTATTGTCACTTTTTAGTGCTATTTTAATATTCTCATTATCTCTGGTGATATGGTTCGAAACAACATGTCTTATTTTTTCTGATAACCTGTTGATATACGGAAGTTTACAATAAATATCGGTGGTGTTATTATTTGTTATTGTTTTAACCATTCCCATATTTTTAAAACCCCAAAGAATCTTTTTGATTATTGAAAGAGGATAATTATTTTTAAGCAGCATACCTTTGATATATTGTAAGTTTTTAGAATGGTATTTTTCCGAGGATAGTGTTAGTATTCGGTGTTTAATATTCTTAATGATATTAATTTTCTGCCTAAGAGGATGCTCAGATGAATAATTTAGAAAACGTTCTGAAAAGGTCGGTTTATGATACCAGTCTTGTTCTATACATCCTCTCTCATTTTTAGTTACCAGGACGTCAAGAAATGCTATACTATTATTTTGTTCTTTTTCAATAGTGAATTGCAGTTTGTTGTGATAACCATTAAAATTATTTAGCAGTGTGTCATACTCATTTTTAGGAATAGAAGTTATATTATCGTCAACGTACCTTTTGTAAAAAGGTAACTGAAAAGGGAGTTTTTTTAATACAGCATTCCTGAAGCTCTTAAAGCAAAAACAAAAAAGAAACAAAAATATAATGTTGTGTATCACATTCCTTGTTTACAATGTCAGAAATGTTATATTGGACAAACGAGTAGATACCTCAAATACAGGATTAGAGAACAAAAAATTCTCCAACAGCTTTACTAGAACATAAAAGAGATATAAGGCATAGGTTTCGATGTTGACAATACATCTGTACTGGATACCCAAACTAATTATAAAAAGAGATTAATCTCAGAAATGATACACATATAACAGAATAAAAATTCAGTTAAATAAAAACCGATTTAGAGAATCTCAGTACTGTATATTTCAATATAATTGATAAAAGCAAATAACTGTACTCGTATGCTAAGATTATTTGCAGGCGATTTATAATTAAAAAAAAAGGTAAAAAAAGTATTACTATTTTTTTTTCTCGAATAACACGGAAGAATATTTAGTATATGGCGATTCTCAAACAACCGTTGAACGAGCTGGATTGAATTGTTTTAATTAGTTGTGGTGTTTCATTATATTGTTGTAACCCATGTATGTGATTTTCACTTTTTTTACCTGTGTTGATCGTGTATTTTTTTATATGACTATGAAAGTCAAATCCTTAAAATATAAGTATATAGTTTTTAATTTTTAATTTTATTTTACATAGTTTTTCAGATTAAAAACAAAATATTTAGTTATGTATTTATGGTAATTTATGTATTATGTGTCGAATTTTCAGTCAGCATTTTCCACAGTCAGTATAGCATTTTTTTACATTAATATTTAGTAAGTTGATGTCTTGTAGAGCTATATCTTTTTATGTATGTCTTTTAGTGTCCTGAAAATGCAATAATAAATTGCGAAACGTAGACTTTTTTGGATATTTGACTTTTCTTCTTGGATCCCTACCCCAAATTAAAAAACACAGCGAAGAATTATCATATTGGATCGTTAAAACAAGACATAGCAGATCTTTCATTATAATTTAGCCGAAATAAAAATTTAAAAACTAAGTTATACTGAGAATACAGTACGGGCTTTCAAAACTTGGCATCAAGACCATAATTACACATCAAATAAAAAACATATACGGTAAATTTCTTTTGCTTGGAACGTCCTCCATTATGAATGTTTCCTTTTATTTTTTATTAGGAATAGTAAAGTGTAACCCAATTTAGTTCCGCACATAGTAATTTAGTATACTGTTTTTTCAATCATTTTTATTAGACGGCATTTTGTTCCATCATATTGGATTCGTATCAATATTTTACCAGTTTTTATCTACGCTATATTTAATTTTTGGCCATGATTTAAAATAAATTGAATAAGTCGTTTTTACAAATTGTTTAAGACCACTCTTTGTACCGTGATGTTGAATTCGTGCCAGTCAATCCCTGTATCACGTCCAATTCTGCTGCAAGATTTGAAGTCAACTGAACAAAAATAATTTTTTACGTTCTAATAAGTAGTTTTTCAGACTGATTTTTAAATAATTTATTAGGTCGTCATTTTGTTTTCCTGCCTTCGATTTGTAACATAACATTACAGGTTGATTCCTGGAACACTTGATTTTTTTATTGGTCGTGTATATAGGACATTTGGTGGGTTGTCATTTTTTGGCGCAAATTGGATGTTGCGAGCTAATGGAGTAATGGATATCGCTAGATCTAGCTAAAACCAATTTCGAATAACATCTGTCAGTATAAATATTTACATCCACCGTTGTCTTCTCAAGGCACGGCAGCTTTTCGGAATCTTGCGCAACTTCCTTCTCTTTTCAGTTCTCGACTTACGCTTACGATCATATGAGAAACAAAAAATCTTCAGGTCAATTTACGAGCCCATGATCCTAATCGGTTTCTAGTAGCTTCCACCAACCTATTTGAATGTGTACTAGTTAAAGCTTCAAGTTGCCTATTTTTAGGAAGGTTCCTCAGGTGAATAGTGTTCTAAAAAGTAAATATTTTGATCTGGAAATATATTCATAATATCGCGTTTTGGCACCCGTCCAATTAAATTATATATAATTACTATTTCGAATATGCAGTTTGTATGCCAAAACTTTGCTAAAATTTTGCTGATACAATTTGACATATCAAAATTTAAAAAGTATTGAAAGTTTCTTTGCAAAAGCAACTAGATGCTAAGTTTAACAGTCGACGAAATGAATGTTTTCGAAACCTTTTGTTACATAGGTTATATGTAAATTATGATTATTGACCCAAATTAAAGGTTTGACTATGGCTGGTGAATAATATAGAAATCACATGTAATACAATAATATAGAAATCAAATGATTTCCGAAATCGCTTTATATTTTTTTTTGGAATGCTACAGCCTTCGCCATCAGAGATTGTATTGTCTCTACATTCCCTACTCCCAAGTATCAAAAAAATCTATATCATTGCCGTTGGAAAGTTCTAAAATGTTTTCTTCCTGACTATAGACAGTTTATTAAATTAATATAACTGCAAAAACACGATAAAAACAATATTGGTCAGACAAATACAAAAAAAAGATTGTAAAACAAGATGCACTGCGTTCTGTTAAACGATTTGTATACCTGAGATAACTATAGAAAATGCCATATTCCAGTTCTTGTTCTGTTCATTCCCCTCTTGCCGGACACAGAGATGATAATACATTTTTTGTAATTTTGCAATTTTAATTAGGCTAGTAAGTAAGTGTATTTATGATGAAAAAAGATGATTATGGAGAGTGCGCTATGTAAAAATCATATTGTATTTATTTTTTGCAAAACCATTTTTTAATGTATTTGCTTCCAATTTTCTGATTGACAGAATAATTATTTTTATTACATCGATTAAAAAGAAAAGTTTTGTCACATAAAAGGTGTTAGATATTTTATTAAACTTAAAGATTGGACTTGTGTTTAATTATGTGGCTGTGTACCGGCATAATGTTTTACAACTGGTAGAAAAAAAAATCTTACGGCTATATTACTTACATAGTATGTAAATCAGAAAGACGTAACTGACTCCGCCCTTATAACTAGTCTACAGTTTCAATTAAGTTAGGAAGCTTAAGCAAGTAATTGTATATAAATTTAAGAAATAAATATGTTCGCTCATAAAGGCACTTTCTTTGAATTTATTTTTTACCGGTTTGGTTATTTATGAATTATTTCAACTTTTTTGGAAGTTCCGAAAATAAATTAGGTTAAATTAATAAAGTATCTTTGCATAATGTATAATTCTCACAATTACACAAAAAATTTCTATAATTTAATAAGACAATTCTATGCATATTTAATATTTACTTAGATGGTATGTACAGTGTCTACACTGACCTTCTTACAGTCACGTCAGTTGAACCTTGCACGTTCTGATGACTATACATAATATAATGTTATTAAATTTTACTATTTTGCATCATTGAGATCGCACGCATTGTTTAATTGATAGTTGTATAAATGGAATGTAAATCTTAGGATAAATCAGTACGTTATTAACCACAATAATTGTTACTCATTTACTACGAACAAATACCTACTACGTCCTACATCGTCCCGCTGCTCATCTCAAGCCGAAGCTGAGCAAAGCTATTGGCAAGCAAAGCTTGCACATTGGTCCTTCGAGCCTTAAAGCCGTTCTTCAACCGAAGAACATCCGTCCAATATACACAACCGTGTATCCGTCCATCACCTTTATCGTCCGTCCATCTACAAGCAACCAAAACCAACCATATAATCACAGTTGTCAGGAAGTCTGTCGTACATGACAAGAAAAAAGCTGAACAGAAACCAAAGAGCTAAGAAACGTCAAGAAAAATTAGAAGAAATCGTTATAGCTTCTTTAGACGGAGTTGACATCAAAACGCACAATTCAGGTTTGCCAGTCACGCCAACCATAGATAAAAAACCGTTTGAATTCGTAACCAGGCTAGAAGCAAGATTTAAAGAGCTTTTCGGCGAATAGCTTACCACCAAAACCTGTTTTAGGGTGTCGTTGCCTGAACTGAGTAGGGTAACGTGAAGAAGCACTCGAAAAAACTAAGTGGTGGGAAAAAGCAAAGTGCCGTTAGCTTCACTCGCGCACACAAATATACACGTTACTTAATAATTGGTATTTTCTTTGTTGCCCAGTTACCGCTGGCGAGGGGAATACTAAAAGGAATAAATAAGATATACCTGTGCCAGTTCACGCTGGCGGGCATATATTATCGTTTCCACGATTGAGTATCACACACAAGCAAAGGCTTTTCCCCGTGACCAGTTAACGCTGGCGAGGAAAATACTTTAAGGGTTTAATAAGGTATTCCTGTGCCAAGTTCACGCTGGCGGGCATATATTATTGAACTCAGCTTAACATACAACACAAACAGACACTACTTGCAAACTAGCCGAAAGTAAACAAAAAACAAATAAACAAACAAAATATCCCGTCCCGTCTGTTCAAAAATTCATCATGTCTGCGGAAAGCAAAATGAATGAGCTTGTTCAAAAACAAGAAGAACTAGGAAAACAAATAATCCAGCTTATCAGCAATAGCAAGAAGGACTCTTCTTTGAGAAAAACTGAAACATATATAAAAGACCGCATCGCCACCTTAGAAAAAATATGGAAAAGTATCCAGAAAAACGACAAGGAAATAAAAAACCTAAACCTCACCGAACATGCATATTTCACCAAAAAATATGACAACCAATTAAAAGAAAAATACGAAGAAGTACTAAACTACCTAAAAACCTGTCCAAAAGCAGAAACACCTTCAGCAAGTTCCGCCGATCCCTTGGCGCAAAAAGAACAAGAACACCGTCTGAAAAAACAAAACTTCAGGCTGCAACAACTACAAACCGACCTAAACCAAATTGAAACGGAACTAAGCCAAGGAAAGTCCAAATCTCGCTATAAGCTTCACATGGAAAAAGTTAAAAAACAATGGGATGCTATTCATCAACTGCATAAAGAAATAATGATAAATGAAACAAAGTTAACAACTATTTTGTCAATAATACTTATGCAGACACTCTTGGCCAGTACGAAGAAATTCTGGAAAAACTAACTTTAGAAGCTCAAGAAAATATCATGGCCCAAACTCAACAAATCGTGGTGAACCAGCCACAGCAAAAGTTAGCAATTCCAAAAGTCGTTATCCCGATCTTTTATGGAGGATATGAAAACTGGTCTAATTTCTTCGATATATTCAAAAGAGTAATTCATGAAAACCAAGCACTGACCAAGGCCGAAAAGATGCACTATCTGAAAACACACACACGGGGAGAAGCAGGCAAATTGATTCAACACCTTGAGTCAACTGAAGCTAATTACGAAACAGCATGGGAGTTATTGCAAAAGCGATATGAAAACAAAAGGCTACTAACATTCCAACTAATTGATAAGATATTAGACGTACCAACGGTTACAAAAGAAGACGCACTGAAACTAAAACAACTACACGACACTACAAGAGAATGTCTACAGGCGTTGAAAAACCAAGATGTAGAAATCGATACATGGGGTCCAATGGTAATTCGAATAATCCTCAGAAAATGGGATTCTGAAACCAACCGTCTATACGAACAAAATCTTCAGAAGCCGCATGATATCCCAGAGTTCGAAGAATTTATGAACTTCTTAGAAAGACGATTCCAGTCATTAGAAACCATTGCCGTTAACGTCGCATCAGACAATAACAAAAAACACAGTAACGCTGGTTGTCTATTCTGCAAAGATAAACAACACATGACGTACCACTGCCAAAAGTTCAAAACGCTTTCAGCAGAAGAAAGAAACAAACAAGTCCAAGAAAAGCACATGTGCTATAATTGCTTAAGTCATAAAGTTGGCAAAAGGTGTTTCAGCCAAACAAGGTGCAATATATGCAGTCGCCAGCATCATACACTTCTACACCTTGAAAGATATCAACAAAACCAACAACGGTCAACAGACTACCAACCCAGAGGTTTTCAAAGAAGTTCTAATAATCCACCAAGAAATTCCCAATACAACGCCGGTGCAGGAAGGTCAAATAATCAACCTAACACCAATAGAAATACTTCAACACACCATACTAGCAAACAAGAAGAGAACGTTCTTCTCGCAACAGCCCTTGTTGAAGTTTCCACTTCAAGTTCATCGCAGCCATTACGACTTCTGATCGATCAAGGTTCACAATCTTCGTTTGTTACGGAAGAAGCCGCCCAACGACTAAATTTGCCACGCCGCCACATCAGAGCTGAAATATCTGGTGTTGGCGGGGGAGACCCTAAAATTTCCAAATGGTCCACTAATGCCCAGATTAGACCAAGATTCAAAAGTACATTTTCTATGAAAGTTAACATGATAGTCCTCCCAAAGTTAACACGTTCCATGCCGAAACAAAAACTCCAAATACATAACATAGACAACTGGAAAAATGAAGTTTTAGCAGACACTACCTTTATGACTCCTGGACCAATAGATGGAATTTTAGGAGCCAAGGAATATGCAACCATAATCCTGAACGACCTTCAGAAAACTAAAGAGGGTCTTCTGAAACAAAACACGGAACTGGGTTGGATTGTGTCTGGTTCTATATTATCTGAGCCTCAAAGTATTGAAGTAATTAGTATGATTTCTCAATATGAAGAAGATAATCAGCTAACAAAATTCTGGGAGATTGAAGAAATAATGCCATGTCACCAATTAACACAGGAAGAACAAGCGTGCGAAGAATTTTACGAAAAAACCACACAACAAGACAAAGAAGGAAGATTTGTAGTTCGAATTCCGTTCAAGCAATCGCCAGAAACTCTAGGCCACTCAAAGCCACGAGCAGCAGCAAGACTTGTAAACGTTGAGAAAAAATTTCAACACGATCCCGAACTACGGGACCAGTACATAGATTTTATGAAGGAATATCTAGAATTAGGTCATATGCGGAAAGTTGGACGACAAGAAATCAATCAAGGAAAATATTACATTCCGCATCAAGCTGTCATCAGAGAAGCAAGTACAACCACTCGCTTAAGAACAGTCTTTGACGCATCCTGTAAAACTTCCACAAATATTAGCCTCAACCAGATCACGCACGTCGGTCCGAGGTTACAACAAAATATCGCAGATATAATTATTCGTTGGAGGAAACATGAAATTGTCTTCTGCGCAGACATAGAGAAAATGTACCGCCAAATCAAAGTACACCCAGAAGACCAACCTTTCCAGAGAATACTATGGAGAGAACATCCTAATCAACCAATGTTTGAACATGAACTTACCACCGTAACCTACGGTACCACGTCAGCTCCGTACCTAGCTATGAAAACACTTCAAACGCTAGCAAAGAAAGAAGCAAACCATTTTCCGGCAGCAAGTGAAGCAACATTGCAAGATTTCTATGTTGATGACATTTTATCAGGAGCAACAAACGTTCAAACAGCCCTAGAGCTTCAAAAACAACTGTTGCAAATGCTTGGGTCAGCAAAATTCAATTTAAGAAAATGGTCAAGCAATTCTCCTGCACTACTAAAGTCCATTCCGGAAGAACTTAGAGATCAAAAACTCATGAGGTGCCGCAAGACGAAGAAAAAAAGTCCTTAGGGGTCTTGTGGTCCCCAGGAGACGATATATTTAAGTTCAAAGTAGAAATCTCACAAATCAAAAAACTAACAAAAAGAAACATTTTATCCGAAATCTCCAAACTATTCGATCCGTTGGGATGGCTAGCTCCAGTTGTCATTCAAGCCAAACTCATTATCCAAGATCTATGTTTACGAAACCTAAACTGGGATCAGCCCGTCGACGAAGAAATATCTACAAGATGGTTGCAATTTCAAAGTAAAGTAAAGGAACTAGAGAAAATTAGAATTCCTAGGTGGATGCGTTACCGAAACTCCAAAACAGAACTACATGGGTTTTGTGACGCGTCAGAAAAGGCGTATGGTGCTGTAATTTACAGCCGAATAGTAGAAGGAAACGAACATACTGTCACACTTCTACAAGCAAAATCAAAAGTTGCCCCAGCCAAGAATAGAACAACTCTACCTCGGCTAGAACTATGCACTGCCGTACTTCTGTCTAAGTTAATACAGAAAACCAGAACCGCCTTGCAACTAGACAACACCCAAACATTCGCATGGACTGACTCCATGATCACCACCATCACACCTTCGTCGCCAATAGAGTATGTGAAATACACAGAAATGCAACAGGAGTTTCTTGGAATCACGTCAAGTCTCAGGAAAATCCAGCAGATATTATCTCCAGGGGTCTGGATCCTGATAAGCTGGAAGCTACCGAGTTCTGGTGGAAAGGTCCTCACTGGCTCCTCATCCAATAACCTTCCTCTGACCAAGATAAAAAGTGACATGAAATTGTAGTAAAAAGTGACATATGAAAAATTCTCTGACCTTACAAGAATGCTACGAGTTTTATCATACTGCTACCGAGTTACCAATAGAGAGGAAAGCCCTATTCTCTCTGTTAAGGAAATACAGGTCACCCTTAAAAAAGTCGTCGCATTGATTCAAAAACAAGAATTTAGTGAAGACTACAAATCACTACGTACTACCAAGAACGTTGGAAACAACAGCAAACTGCGGAATCTAAGTCCATTCCTAGACAGCGAGGATCTCATTAGAGTCGGAGGGAGACTAGAAAACGCACCAATAACTTACCAGAAGAAACATCCAATGATTCTTCCGTACCACAGCCATTTTTCCAAGCTAGTTATACTAGAAGCTCACAAGAGAACTCTCCATGGCGGAAACCAAGCAACTCTTGCATATATTAGGAGCAAATTTTGGATTATTAACGGGAAACGAGCCGTCAGAACCCAATTAAAAAAATGCATCAGTTGCATTCGTTATAAAGCCAAAACCGCAGAACAATTTATGGGACAACTCCCGAAACCAAGAGTAACTCCAGCACCACCATTCACAAATTCAGGGGTGGACTATGCTGGTCCAATTCAAATTAGAACCACCAAAGGGAGAGGACATAAGTCGTACAAGGGCTACATTTCAGTATTCGTGTGCCTTGCCACCAAAGCGATTCATTTAGAAGTGGTCAGCGATATGTCAACCGAAGCATTTTTAGCTGCATTCAGACGGTTCACTGCAAGAAGAGGTCATTGTGAAAATATGTATAGTGACAACGGCACTACATTTTTGGGAGCATCAAAACAATTTAAAGAAGAAGTGAAGGAAATTATCGAAGAGCCTCACCTGCAAAATGCAATTATCAGCTCAGGAACACAATGGCACTTCATCCCACCCGCAGCCCCACATTTTGGAGGAATCTGGGAAGCAGGTGTCAAATCCATGAAACATCATCTAAAGCGAGTCATTGGAGCATGCACTTTGACCTATGAAGAAATGACAACCTTGGTGCACCAAATTGAAGCGTGTTTAAATTCGAGACCGCTTTGCCCCCTACCGGAAGATATTGATGACACCAATACATTGACCCCTGGACATTTCTTAATAGGGAGAGAATTATTAGCTCCCCCCGAATTTAAATCCTTCCCTAACTGTAATCTGTCGCAAAGGTGGAGACTCGTTCAAAAAATGAAGAAAGACTTCTGGGAAGCCTGGACTACTGAGTATCTTTCCAGACTTCAACAACCATATAAGTGGAACAAGCCTATTGAAAATTTGCCAGTGGGCACAATGGTTCTAATTAAAGAAGAAAATATAAATCCGAACAAATGGCCTTTGGCGAGAATAATGGAAATTCATCCAGGTCAAGATGGAGCAGTTCGAGACGTAACAATAAAAAGGCCAGGAGGTGTCACTCAAAAGAGACCAATTCACAAGTTAATTCCTTTGCCTACAGACCAAGATACACAAGCCGCTACCCAGCCCACAATAGAAATCAATAGTCATGTTGCACAGAAAGAAGAAAGAACCACAAAAGAGAAAAGACTGAAGCATACAACTTCAAAATCAGCACTTCTTTATGTTTTGACAATTCTATTCTTGCTAATTTCTGCAACGACAGCAGAAAACTCACAAAATTCACCAACCCCAACATGGCCTTTACATAGAACATCTAGGGACAACTCAAATTGACAAAGGAGTCTTTAGAATAGAAATAGCACATTCCAGAAACAGGAGTGAAAATGATGTGAAGGCAGTAATCAACGTAGCTTCTCAATTTAGAGACCTATGTGATAAATCAAAAAAGCTTACAAATGACGCCAGATGTGAAGCCCTAACCCATCATTTGGAAGAGTTAAAAAATCATACCCAGTGGATGCTGATGAATCTTAACGACGTCCATCATACAAGACGGAAAAGAGGCTATCTTGGAAAATTTTTAACAACTGTATTTGGAGTCAACGATGAAGTGTATCAAGATATCGACTCGCTCAACAAAAATCAAGAGCAATTGATTCGAGCGTCCAATCACCAAACTAAATTTATGGTGTCCGCGCTCACGGAGTTCAATGAGACAGAATCGAGGATCACCAATAGACTTAAACATTTTCAAGAAAAACTCAACCAAGGACTAGAAGCAATCAACAACATGCAGACTTGGTACAAGCAAATAGACACCAATGCCCTAAATATTCAACTGCTAAGCGCCTACCAAGTAGCACAAAACTTCATCAGCGAAATAAATGAATACTATGACAAACTATTGAACATCCGCTTCAATAGGGGCACAATATACGAACTAGTATCACCGGCATATATCAACAATATCATAAAAGAAACAAATAAAAAATTTCCGAATAACTTAAGGATTGTACCGACAATGTTATCCACGAAGCAGACAGCTAATAAGACAAGTCTCCAAGTGTATGGGTACTTTCCAATAGCAGATGTTGCCAATTTTGGACTTCTAAAAGCAACGCCAGTTCCGGTGAAAATCGAAAACGGATCGTATTGGAACCTCCACGTCACTAATGACTACATAGCCGTCGACTACGACACGCAACTGTACTTCCAACTTCATGAAAACGACTTACAACAATGCATTAAACCATACCCCAATGATCCACATCAGTTTATCTGTTCACCAAGTTCAGTCAGAAACATAGAAACAAATCCTTCATGTATTATAGATGAAATATATGAACGAGCCGCTCCAAGACATTGCGCCATTGAAAAAAGCATACTATGGAAACAGCTGTGCGCAGCCAATACTTGGATGTTCATATCCAGCTCTCCAACGGTAATATCTGTAATCTGCAATGGTGCGCGGGAAGATGTTGCAATAAACGCAACAGGGATAATTCAAATATCTCAAGAGTGTATAATTCAAACAAAACAAAACATACTCACGCCTAAACGAAGCACCACCGTTCCAGTGTTAAATAGTTATTCCAAAGCGGTCCCAAACTTATTAGGCAATGCGATCCACCAGAAACAACTAGACATTTTACCAACCGAGCCAGTGTTCGAACTGACAGACAGCCTTCATGAATTGATAAACGATCAAGAATACCAACAAGAGCAACTACAGAACATTCTTTGGCGAAACATTCACCATCATTCCATAGCAATTAGCAGCATCACTACAATTATCATAGCCATTCTTATAATTGCAGGATGGTATACAGCCAAAATCATTGTAGCACAGCATCAACAGAAGAAACGCAACAGAAAACCAGATCACAGGACCACTCAAAACGAGAATTTGAGTTAAGATCTCTCACTTCATCCATCGGAGACAGGCCGCAGAATGTATAATTCTCACAATTACACATAAAATTTCTATAATTTAATAAGACAATTCTATGCATATTTAATATTTACTTAGATGGTATGTACAGTGTCTACACTGACCTTCTTACAGTCACGTCAGTTGAACCTTGCACGTTCTGATGACTATACATAATATAATGTTATTAAATTTTACTATTTTGCATCATTGAGATCGCACGCATTGTTTAATTGATAGTTGTATAAATGGAATGTAAATCTTAGAATAAATCACTACGTTATTAACCACGATAATTGTTACTCATTTACTACGAACAAATACCTACTACGTCCTACATCGTCCCGCTGCTCATCTCAAGCCGAAGCTGAGCAAAGCTATTGGCAAGCAAAGCTTGCACACATACAAATTTTGATATGCAAAAATATACCAAGACTGTGAGCAGTTCATTTTAGGTGAATTTGATCACCCAATATAATATTATAAAGTAGAAATCTAGTCATTTAGAAGCCGATACCAGGAAATCTTAAGACATACTTCATGCAGCAAAATAGATCATAATGCTGATATCATTATTCTCAGTGCCGACTAGCTAATTGCACCAGTAGTAGACACTAATAAGAATTTTTTTGCATTATATTCTTTGCAAAATTATATATTTGCACCTAAGAAACATACAAAAGAATACACAAAATAACTTAAAAAATGTTTAACAAGAATTAACGATATTTCTAAAATGACATCAAAAACAAACTAATATCTTATGTCAAAAGACATTGAGTCAACAAAAACTAATTTAACTATTTTAATAAAAGCTAAATATTAAAAGTTAAAGAAATACATTAAACTTAAAGGAAAGCACAATTAACCTAAGAAAAAGCACAATAACCCCAAAGAAAACTAAATTATCTAATTAATTATTATTACATTATCACATGAATACTTATATTTCCCAGAGATCTGCAACAGAATTTTTAAACAGTTAACTTTTAGAAGTTAGAAGTCCCAGAATTTTCTAAAATTTAACACAAGAAATATTGTCTTTATCAGTAATAAATGTTTTTTGACGTGTCAATATATTTAAGTATCATGACCTTTGCTTCATTTTCTCCTGAATAACACAGACATATTTATTTTTTCTATGTTCGCCCTTAAAAGACGCCATTAAAAAAGCATCCCCTTTTAATTCATTTATGTTGTTTACCTTTTCAACTTTGTATGCGTCTAGTTTCTGTTTTTTCCTTTCCAGTTTCTCTTTATCTTGTAATTTGTTTGTTACATTTTTGTCAAAGATCTATGTTACTATGCTTGGTAATTTTTCTTTTTTTCTTAGAAGAATTATCATCTGCAGGAAACGTGGTGAATTTATATTGAAAGTTTTAAGAACCGTTTTATTTCCTGTTTCTTTGGCATGTGTTAAATCAATTACATGTACTGCTGCTTCTTCCGATATATAATCATTATCTATTTTCAGGTCTTTATTGATAATATTATGATTGGTACTATTGACGTCATGGCTTTGATCATTTATACTAATTATTATTTTAAGTTTTTCCTGTGATCTATCTTGCGTCAATAGTTTATCTTGGTGTTTTTCCACTTTTTCCAAAACTCCAAATGTCTTGCGTGCAGAAATAATACAATTAGGATAATCTTAGTTTTTCAGCAAAAACTACTGAGATGAACAGACATGTGTGATGAATGGCCGTTCACAAAAAGTATATCAGGACGTTCCGTATTTTCACTTGTTAGCCATGGGTGAAATAAATTTGAGATATATTCATAAAAACCTTCATAAGTCCTCCATCCGCTTTCAGAACGGCCAAACTTTTAATACGCTTTCTGCTACTACTGAAGCAATTCTTGTATATCGGAAAATTATCATGTGTGGTGATTACATTTCAGCAGCGTTACAATTAACAACATTGTTCAGCCGTGTATACTGATTTACATCCTCTTGGTCCAAGTACTTTCGTTCCTTTGGTATTCAAAAAGATCGTGGACTCATCGGCCATGAACCCGTGCATGTAATCTTCTAAAACGAAAAAAATGTAACTCTGAAATTAAATAGCGCTTAAGTTTTCAAGCCAATTGAGTATCTGCTGCTGCGATATTTCCAGTCTGCTTTTATTCAAAATATGTGAAGTGAAGTGAGGTTGTGTGTGTTATATCTCGGTACCTTTTCGAAAAATTCTCGTACCACTTGCAACCAATTTTCACATCAGTTTAAGTGTTCTTTTTCAGCTGAAAACCCAGTCTCTTGGGCGTAGAATAAGATTTTGCTTCATTACAGGAACCGTTTTCTGGCCATTAATTTAATACAATTTACAATAATCACTTCATCTTATTAAAAATACTAGTAACTCCTATTTTTCTCTCCTCCCAGAATAGAGTATTTTCTCGATTGGGAATCTGAAATTAAATAATAAAAATAGTAATAACTATTCAAGAAGCTTAAAATAATACAGTTTACTTTACAGCAAATAACCAAATTTCACATTTCTATCTTATATCGTTTGTTAAAAAAAATTCTGAGCTTTAGGAATAGCATATATTATTTAACTATCCTATATTTGACCATTTTAGTCAAATATTCCAGCAGTAGTAAGAATTAGTGTCCCTAAAGCTGCCGATGAACAATAACACTTTTAGATGATTAATTATAATTTTTACCATTACTTTCAACTATTTACTGATAATGTATTACCAAAACATGCAATTTTTTTAGTGTTATTAATTGACACAAAATAAATGTATAATACTTGCTTTTCAATAGTTCTAATAAGGAATTTAATGTTGGACTCCCATGTTGAAAATAATTATTTCACACAACTTCACAGGTTTTTATATAAAGTTTTCCTAAAAAACATACTATATACCCAAATTCAATTGTTCTTGGACTATTCATGTTTTAATATTGAGAATTTCAGATTTTGAAATGCTGCAAAATCTATACCGTTTGAAACGAACCAAAAACCAATTATAGATTTATTTGCCAAGTATCTTTACAGTCCCATCATATTTTGATTCTAGATATATTGCAATTTTTATTATTTGTATTGATAGTGTTTGATTATTAGTTAATAATGATAAATTGAAATTAAATATCTCCTAATTATTTACCTGTTTTTGTCGAACAATCAGGTAAATGCAAGGTTGACGTTGACGTCAAAGAGAGCGAAAAAGTAAGCGGCAAAGTTCTTAACTCCTCGTGTCTCAAACCAACTAAAATTGATAAAGTTTTGGAAATATGGCAAATATTTAGTCTGGTGTTGCCCAAACTACTTTAAATATATATTTGCTTAACATTAAAAGCCCCAATTTAGCACACAGAGAATATATGAGACATTCTCCAAATTGCCGTGTTCCTTCTAAAAAAATATGTTTAATAGAGTCCGTAAAAAATTGATCGAAAATGTTTATAAATTGTTTTAAAACCTATCTGTTTAAAACGAAAACGATGAAATAAATATCTTAGGATGATATAAAGCGAGTCCTACAGTATCAGTTAGTCATGTTTATAGGGAAACTGGTATTTTCTATTGTTCGATCTTTAAGGTTTTAAAAAAACGTAAATACAAAGCTTGTAAGTTTAGAAACACTCAGAAACTTATTAAGGAGCATTGCCGAAGAAGACTAGGATTTTTTTGGCTTTTGGCATTTTTTAAATAGAAACAGGGAAAATAACAAGTTTTTGAAAAGCATACTTTTGGCGGATGAAAGTTCCGTTACAACAAGAAGAGGAAGTAATAGGCGAAATACCAGGTATTAGTTAATTAATAACACCCAACAAATACGAGATGTATATCAACATGAGTACCAGTCAGTTAACGTGTAGTGTGGTATAATGGAAAGAACCATTTTATGACTTATTTTTCAAAATCAAAAATTATCAGGTAATATATTTAGAGCTTCTCCAAAACGAAATTTTCGAGTTTATCGACAACCTCCCAATAAATGTCGCTAGGAACATAATTTGGCAGCGGAATGGTGCACCGCTACACAATTTTTTGTTCGAGAGTATCTAAATACAGAATATCCTCAACTCAAGGGTAGATAGCCAATGGGAAACCATACCTTGGCCAGCAAATAGGCCGCATTTAACCATAATTGACTACTTTTTTTGGGAACACTTTAGAAATTTACTGTATAAAACTACGTGTTACAACACTAAAAAACTAAAAATAAGGACAAATGCCATTGACGAGCTAAAGCAATCGCCTGGCATACTTCTAAATTCGAGGCTTCATGCAATTACGATATATGAAAAATGTGTCGAAAATAAAAGTGATGACAACTATTTAGTGTTTATCCAGTAGCTTTTATAGAATTTTTGTTACATGTAATTTTAATGTCTGGTTTAATTATTATTAAAACTTATTTTTCACTAGCACGTCATATCAAACTGAATATTTTAACCATGAAAAGCAGGTAAACATTTCTGATATTTTATATTTCATGTGATGCCATAAAGAAACTTGGCAAATATCCTTATAATTTGTTTTTGGCTTATTTCGATAAATTTAAAACTCAAAAATCGGTAAATGTATTTTACCCGGAACTGTCTTATCAAACATTTTTATTGGACGCCATTTTGTTCCAATATAGTGAATCTACCAATACTTTACCAGTTTTTGCCTATGCCACACTTGATTTTCGGCATAATTTTAAATGAATTTTGGAAATAGTTTTTAGATTGACACATATCACAATTTTGTTAGTTGCTGAACTCTCACCAGTTTATCCTTATATAATATTTAATTTTTCTCCAAAATTTACAATTTTTTAATAAGAAGCTTTTTTTACGTTACTTTTTTATTTGTTATTTGGCCGCCATTTTGTTCCTCCATCTTGAATTTGTAACACAACTTTACCAACTTATCTCTATATCACGCTTAAGGCTTGCACAAAATTTGTTAAACGTTACAATTTTTATGTAACACTTTATTTGTTTGCAAAATTTGAGGTAAATTGGATAACTAGTTTTTTAGTAATAATTTTTTTAACGTTTCACTAGGCCGCCATCTTTTTCCGGCACATTGGATTTTTACCAGAACATTACCAGGTCATCTCCATATAAGTCTTAATTTTTGACTAAAATTTGAAGTTAACCTGATGAGTAAAACTACTTTGCTATTCCGCGAACTGATAGACAGACAAACAAAGCGACAGGTCGACCGACGGAACTGATAAAACATATTTTTTGGCATATAGGGACGTTAAAATGCAAAGATGCTAGGGTGATTTTTCAGATTACAAAAGTTTTATTTGACCACCATTTTATTCCGTCATCTTGAATTAGTACCACAGATTTAATAGTTCATCTCTATACTACAATTAGTTATGGCACACAATTTGAAATCAGTTCATTACGTAGTTTTCTTCAGGCTGAATTTCTAAATATTTTATTAAGCCGCTATTTTGTTCCGCCATCTTGTATTCGTACCAAGTTTTTACTAGTGACTCCTACATAATACTTAATTTTTCTGCAAATTGATTATATGAGGGCAGTAAAAATTTCATAATTTTTTTTACGTTTTATTAGGGCGCCATTTTGTTACGGCATATTGGATTTTTACTAAAATTTGAAGTCAATCTGATGAATAGGTTTTAAGCTATGCCACGAACTGGTAGACAGATAGACAAACCGACAGACGGACCTACGGAATTCATAAAATATATTTTTTGACATCTAGTGACGCTAAAACGCGAAGATATGTAAAACCTGAGGGGGTGATTTCAGATTACAAAAATTCTATTTGGCCGCTATTTTGTTCCGCCATCTTGAACTAATACCACATTTTTACTATTTCATCTCTATACAATACTTATGGCACACAATTTAAAATCAGTTCATTAAGTAGTTTTTTTCTGGCTGAATATTTAAATATTTTATTAAACCGCCATTTTGATCCACCATCTTGGATTCGTACCAAAATTTTACCAGTTGATTCCTACATAATATTTGATTTTTGTGCAAAATTTGAGATAAACTAGGATAATTAGTTTTTTTTTTTAGTAATCATTTTTTTAACGTTTCCCTAGGCCGCCATCTTGTTCCGGCATAGGGAGGCTATTACCTTTCATTTGCGCCAATGGTTTCTAAAAAAATTTCATAGACGATTCCAGTATACGGAGCAGGGTCCGGTACTGGTGCATTTACCCAACAGATGTTTTTTTCAGTACTGCGTGTTTACTTCTAGCATGAACTTAAAAATAATTGGTTGTTAAGATCCATGGTTTGACGGATCGTTCAAAAAAACAAGAGTCTTAGAATATCATTTAGCAGTCCAACCTCTAGGGAAAATGCTTGTATTGTGTTTCCGGGTTTTCATTCATTATCAGAATGTGATACAAGTCCAAAAGGCAACAACAAACTATCCCTAAAAACTGCGTTATGTAGTTTTGTAAGGAGTTCACTTAAATGTTTTTTTTTTGTTGGAATGGACTTACGGATCGCAGACAATTCCCAGAAAGGGAAAAAATTGGGAATATTTATTTTCCAGTCAAATAATGACAGCTGAAACTTAGATATAAATTAATTTCGGTTCAAAATTTACTTAAAGTTATTCACATATTTCACTTTTATTTACATTATTTACACATCAGAGCAATTATTTGAGCCAATTGACATTTTTCAATTTGTTATGAAAGTGTTGCCGCTACCTTCAACATAATAAAAATCCGTCTATGCCAGAGTATTTAATTAAGCCATGAAACTCAAAATGCCGAAAAATCTCTTTTATTTTGTTAAAAGAAAAATGTAAATTGTATTTCTTTTGTTAACGTGTAAATAATAATTGCAAAAAGAGACTTACTGTATTCTTCCACGTAAATATGTTAATCATTATTGTAGAAATTAATGTGTATTATTTATGTAAATGTGTTAGTAATAATAGTAAAAACTTATAACATAATATATTTATAAAGAAATATAATTTTTGCTATTTTCTTCATTTCTGGGATGGTGGCTAGAACTGCACGTTCTAGCAACATCAAGTTTAGTATGTTTGTTATACTCATTTTTATTTTATTAGGTGAACCTAGATGAAGGGATGTCAAAATTGGAGTAAGGGAAAGATATCGAATATCGACAAAGCTCTTTACCTTGTTTTTGGATAGAGTTCCAACGATTACCTTGGATAAGGTAAGGATTGGCGTTATCGTCATAGTTAGGTGCACGGAGCAATAACTTAAAAGAACATGCTTATGCTACAAGTATTAGATGACGGGACGTCCTACAAGGGGTAAGTTTTCGAATGAACTTTAGCAATTCAAAAATCAATTCGAGGAGCGACCCGACGTACTCTTAAAAAATAAGTAGCTGAAATCGAGAAAAATTAGGCGTCGTATGCAAACTGAGCCAACTAATAAAATGAAATAAATCTAAAATGAAAGTAATTAATGTCTATATACTAACCTAACCTAACACACTAAAAATACGCATGCCAACAGCAAAGTGTACAAACAATGGAAAACTGACTAAAAATATTACGAAACGTGTTTACTTAGTTGTGAATATGCGTTTCAAGAATATAAAATAAATGAAATATGGGTGGTTACTAAATATCGATTTTCTATTTGATTTTTAGTTATATAGAAATCACGCTACCATGTATAAAATGTCCAACAAGTATAACAGTAAAACCAACACTTTTTTTTTGTTATTCTGCTTTTTTGAGTTTAAATACTACTTGATTTAGTGTTTTGATTTACATTAATATACTACTTAGGGTTCCGCAGTGGTAAATTAATATTCTTTGCAAAATGCAGTTTCCAGTACTACAGTTTGATGTATACCATTTAAAAATAAACGATGACATCTAAATGCTGGTTGTTCTCAATATTTTAGAATATTGTACGTGTATTTGATTTGAACAGCTATAATTTTAGGTTGGTTGCCTTAATATCCATTCGTTCTGATGACACTTTACGCATCGCCCCAAAACATCGTAAAGGGCGTTTAGGACTGTAAAAGTATATCTGTGCTTGGGTCGTGTAATTATTTGCTATGTTCCCAGAGAGGATGTACAATGGTCTTATAAAAAGACCCTGGTGTTATAGCTTTAACAAATCACGCCCCCCTTAGCACACAATACAAATATCGCCTTGTATAAATGCAACTACTAAGTCATACTTAAGTTTTAGCAGCCAGCAGCAGCTGGCGCGGCGCGTGGGTTTTTTGAAAGGAAATGAAAAGTTTGAGGAGTTATAAAAAAGTCAACATGAGTATTTAAATCAATTATTTGCTAGCATGCTAATAACGGTAAATACACTGGCACTGTCTCAAACGTCTGCGACATTTCGGAGAGCTCGCTGGCATATATTACGAGGAATGGTAATAATTTTCGTGTGATTTTGTTCTTCAGATAAGTGATGGACGGAAAATAATGAGACCAGATACACCCGTCATTGAGGAACTACCAGTGCTTGTCCATAACTTATTAAAAAAATAAATTAGCAATAATTTTCAGTATTTTGTATCCAAAGTGTTTAAGTGTCCGCCGGTGATTTTATGTAATCGCGATAACAATTATGCCGACCGATGCCGACGGAATTAGTAACCATTATACCGAGCATTATATTAATAATTCCGTCCGTAAACCTAATAGACTCAGCTTATTTTTTAGATAATTTCCGCCGTCCGGCGGCATAGTTTACAACAAATCCATTCGCGTAAGCAGAGCCTATTATTTATTGGTAAAATGTACGGGAAGCTAGACCTATGAATGGCAAGGCTCCTATCGGTTAGAAATCTCTGCATTTGTTGATGTACATTTTCACATCCAAGCCAAAAAAGGCATCTGATTATTAATAACACTATTACATATAAAAATATGGGTTTATTTTAAAAAAATTTCGAGTGACTCGCAGCCATCTAACCACTGCATCACGGGGGCTTTTAATCGTTCGTATCGCGCGCGCAACAAGAGTGGCAAAAATTACGATATAGGCCTATTTGTTTAGAAATATTTGTATGCTTAACTTAATTCGGAGATACGAGACGGCCGCAGATTACACCTACAAGACGGCAAAGTATTAATATTCGCCACACATATATATATATATATATATATATATATATATATATATATATATATATATATATAAACAACTGGAAAAACGTCGAAAAATCAATGTATCAGAGCTTTAAATTATTGAAGAAATCACTTAATTGTCAATATTTCCAGAGGAGTACCGCAAGCGACAGTTTTGTTCTTTGTTTGAGGTTTAAGTTCCCTTGACGCAACTAGCGCTTATTTTTTTAACTCTTTACTTTTGTTTAATGTAGTACTAACTTCTCTATTAGATTAATAAGATTACTATTATATAACATGAATATTGCAGATAAGTTAAGAAAAATAAATTATTCTAAAATTTTTAATTTCGAAGTTTTTTTCGAGATGAGGTCTGATTAATGTTTAACATATACAGTTTCTCTCTGGTAGCTCCAATAAAACTGGCTTTGACAATGGTTCCTTCATTCTTTAAATACGCTTGTTGATACCTTAAGGTATCAAGCTGTTTTTAATAAGAATGAAGGAACCATTGTCTACACTATTGGACGTATACAGAGAGAGAAACTATTGAATTGAATTCATGTTATGTAATACTCTTTAATGAGTAAAAAAACTTAGCAAAGAGTTTTCGACCATAAGTAATCATCGGGGCCTATTAGGAGGTTTTATTTAAAATCCGTGCAAAATATTTCAGCCGTGCAATTTATATGACTTTCAACTGAGTGTATCGACATAACATTGTTAACACTTTAGTCCACGAAATTATGGAAATCCAGTTGGCAAGATATTTCGAAAAATGCACCCGTGGACGGTTAAGTAACAAAATCCTAGTGAAAATTTGAAAAATTACTTAATATTTTCCAAAACAGAGATTAACTTGAATCATAAAGGACGAAACAAGGGAACAAATAATGTTAAAATTAAATAATTGAAATTTTTTATAATAAAACTGACTATAACATGTAAACGTGTAAAAAAATAATAATACATCGGTAAAAAGTCTGGCTGGTAAAAGGGGAAGGGGAACGTTTCCCCACTACCCCCCGCCCCGGCTACGCTACTGGTCCTACTAATTTCATGTATTTAGTTTTTAGAATCTATCTATTTTATACTGGAAAAATTGCATATTATTAGAGATATTCACCGGCAGTCATAAGCACTCTCTGATTATTACTCGAGTCGCACGGCAATCATTGGATTTCGCTGAAGGTTCTTCGTATTCTATGGCAATAATTTATAAAAGTGGTATTTTAGAATCAATTATACATTTTAGCTCTTTGTAAGAAAACATTCGGCATAAGCATAACTCCACAGACTCTATAAGATATAGAAATTGACTTTTATGACTCCTTAATTGATACAATAACTGAACACGAAGTTTACTTTAAAACTGACTAATTTAATGTTCTTTAATTGTAGTATGCAAGTATTAATATTTATAAATTACCATATCCTACCTCTTAAACAAAGCATCGCCCAATCCATATATCTTCTGACTTGACATAATTTATTCAAAATCATATAATTTCGCTCAAATACGAGTTCAAAATCAATATAATGCCGCGTTATAATCCAACGTAGAATTACGATTTAACGCCAAAACTGACTAGGCATTATGCAAACAGACTGGGTATAAACGAATATAGGAGAGTTTTCCTAGTTTTTTAAACGTGTGCTTTCCGTTGATTATTATAAACTTTAATTCGAATTCTGACAAATGATTTGTAATACTTAAAGGCAGAAAAATAAATTTCCACACGTGAAAAGTGCAGTAAGACACATTATTATCACTTAATAAGGGTGACAGAGTCTGCATGCGATACTCGATGCGATATAACCTAAATAATTATTGTGTAACTTATTAAACCAGAAATGGAAACATAAGAATAAATAACTGAAAACTTGAATTGAGATTGAATTTTTTCATCAATGACGGAGCCTTAATTTAGCACTGCATTTAGCATTGCTCGTAGATAAACTGCTATATTTTGACTGCGTATAATGGGTATGGAGCCACGTCTTTGTGAGGTGTTAAGCCATGTTAAAGCGTTTTACTATGTCCAGCATAAAAAGGTGTTAAATTGGCTTAACCCGAAAGTTCCCTGGTTATGAATCCTAATTGAAGCGTTCCTTTCAATAGGAAAAGTGAACTGGCACTGTTTAGTTCCGCACATATTTATTTAACACAGTGTGTATGTGAAGTGAAACTGTTTTGTTTGTTATTCAAATTTTTACATAATTTCTTCCCGAAGATCTTCCATGTTCAAAATTTGTTTCTTAAAAGAAAGCACAATAGCAATTAATACTAATGATAGCTACTGGGCTCAATTACAAACCGCATGAACACTGATTTAGATAAATTTAGTATACCGCAAATGCATAGTTAACGGCGAAGACTCGCTTTTACGTGAAATGAAGTATGAAATATACTGAATCATTTTAGCTATGTTTGAAAAATATCGTTATTGTAATTAACGTAAGAACTCTTGCAATAACATTCCATCAGACTGTTTTTTTTTAGTTTGTCTAATGTGCTAAATACTACACTTTTGACTAAGGTAAATAAAAATTAAGATATTTACAAATATAATTTAATTCGAATTTACAGCAAAATTTCCATTTGTCATTAAGTATCCTTAAATTTTGTTAAACTAATTGTTAAGCATAAAATAATAATATTCAAAATTAATATGTTTAAGGTCTGACTACTTTTAATGAATAATTTATATTATATTTTAGGCAATTTTATTACTAGTAATGCAATGTAGAAATAAAGAAAAATTCATTATAGCTGACTATTTAATAACACTCTATAAATATCGGTTTTTACCTACTTATCTATTAATTTACGCCAACACAGTTTAGAACAAACTTCGGAACAAACACTATTTTAAAAACATAACAACTCCACTTTGTGTTCTGCATAAACCAAATGAATAACGACTGTCAGCACTATCCCTTTAAGAGTTAAAATGATTAAAATTTCACGTGACAATTGACAGCTTGTCTCGCGTTTTGCAAACATAATTTTGATCTATTGCTCAATATTATTCAAGATTCTCTATCAATGTCGCATATTTTCGTTGTGCTGCCTAATTACTGCCGCATATTTTCGTTGTACAGCCTGATTACTGCCTGCTACTGCCTGTTACTTTTTAGTACTGCCTACTGCTTTCTACAGCTTGATTAATGCGGCTACTACCGAATACTGCTTAGCAATATATGTTACTGCCTGTAGTGAAACACCCCTCGACTCACTTCACCCATAAAAGGTATCTTCACAAAGAGTTTTACATATACATTTTAAATATAAATTTTATATAAAGACACAAACTTTGAAAAAATATACATTTTTACTTCTATCGTTAGAGGGAAATATTGTAATCCATAAAAAAATCACTCTCTGAGATTCGTGCAGATCATTGCGTTTTAGAGTCCCTAAATCCCAAAAAAATATGTTCTCCTATTTACGTCGCTCATTCGTTCTCCTGTTCGGGACATAGCTCAAACATTACTTATCCGATTTTGCTTAAAACTATAGGAACGAAATAAATAACATTTTAATAAAAATCCAATATGGCGCCTACTAAAATGTAAAAAAAATTAATAATAAGAAACTACTAATACAATAGACCTCAAATTTTGCAGATACATTAAATCCGATGTAGGGACAAACTGGTAAAGTACAGTCTTGAAGCCATTTTGGCGGAACAAAATGGAGGCCAAATATTTGAAAAATCAATGCCAAGTACTTATCCAATTGACTTAAACTTGTGCACAAAAATCAAGTGTAAAGCAGAGATAATAAAATTTTTAAAAATTCGGTAAAATTCCATTTTATGAAATAAAACCTTTTTATAGAGAAAAATAATAAGTGACATAATTTATTATTGACTGTGTCAATAAAAATATCAAAAATTAATAATATTTATTATTGCATACAACATTTACAAGGTTCTCGAAGCAGGGGTTTTATTTTTATTATGGGTATCATAGGTAAATGAAAATGTGTATATGTAAAAATCTTGATAAATAAAGCTCGTGGACTTAAAAATGTATTTTATATGTGAATGTAACAGATGTTCTGCCAGAAATTCTTATTTACGGATGGGCACTATAATTCACTCCAATACTTATTAATAATTACTCAAGATAATGGTAACTTCTGGCTTGACAAACACGAGGGCAAACTAAACATAAAAATGCTACAATAAAAGTAAAAAGTATATACAAAATATTTATCAAAAAAGTTAGTATAGTTTATACGCTCACTTATATAGTTAATAGAAAAACTTTATATTTACATGTTATATAAATTGACGTATTTAGCTTTTCCCATAAAATAAATGTCGATTCGAAAGTTTTATTATGGAGTTTCTTTTTCTAAAAAAAATAGATTTAGTGTTAATGTTTTCGCAATTAATGTACGTATTCTTCATTTAAAGAACATTAAATGTAAAATGGATAAGCAAATGCAATTTATTTGGATTTAATTAAAAAAAATTATTTAAATTTTTTTTAATAATATTTTTTTATTTGCATTATAAAGGTAAAGTACATTTATATTTATAAATAAAATAAAATTCTCAGTGAAAACAAATACAAAAAAAAACCTGCAGGAGCAACCGCGGTGTGCAGGGTTCTTATTTAGTTTAAATAAATTGATCGGAACTATACTAAAATATTAATACAAAAAACATTAAACTATACATGCTATTAACATAACATACATTCATTGATTAAATATTACGTGGGATTGTGTTACATCAAAATCTTAATTTTTAACATTTACAACCTTGTGCAACTACATTCTATTAATTGAATTTAGACATATTTTTATTTTTTTCTAGAGCAAGGGTCTCGATCTTGATCTCAACACTAATTCTTCAGAATGCCCGGCAAAGAACTATTTGTCCTTATTATAAGATAAGGGGGACTGCGTTCTCCTTATGTTTTTTTAATTAAATGTGTTGTGAATTATGATTAGTTATTTCTCTTGCTTAATAATCATGTCCTTCTGACAAAACAAGTGTTTTGTGTCCATTCAAATAGACTACCAAACTAAAGCTGTCTAATATAATATATTTTTTACTTTTCATAAAAAACTTGTATTGAGTAAATACGATTTTTTTAAATATTATTTTTAAGAATAGTTTTTTGGACACAAATTTCATGAATACCTGTCGAGGGCACCTCCCCAACAAACAATGCCATATTGAATTCTAGACTCTAAGAGAGCATAGTAGAGAATTTTTAAGTGGTGAATGTCAAGTATTAAAGAAAAGAGTACAAATCTATAAATCAATGATCTTAAGGTATTTACAACGTTTTTTAAGTGTTCGTCTCATCTCAAATGTTGATCAATGGTTACACCTAAATACTTTATCAAGGAAGTGGAATAAATAGGGATTAATCTATCCCTAAACCACGTTCAAGTCCATGTCGTCCGTTATTTTATTTTCATATGAGGCAAAACCAATAAATTTTGTTTTATCAGAGTTTACTTAAGTCTTTTACTAAAAAAAAAACAGAAACATATTTTAAAACAACCTTTGATTTGAAATATCGCCAAGAATCTGCGGTCAAAAATAACACTGTATCGTCGGCAAAGCTTACAATATTTCCTTAAACATCTAAAGCAAGTAAATTATTTGTATATACAGAAAACCGTAATGTCCCAAAACAGGCCCATGAGGTATTTTGCAACTGGTTTCCAATTTTTCGCTAGACGAGTCGTTTATTTTTTCTATCTGAAATCTTTCTCTTAAGTAATTTTTAAAAAGGTTATCGGCAATTCCTCGGACTCCAGCACATTCCAAGGAATCCAACAAAAATGAATGACTCACCGTATAAAACGCCTTGGCGATTCAAGGAACACACACAGATATGGTTTATTCGAATCAACCGCGTTATATACTCTATTAATTAAGAAGTAAATCGCATCCGTTGTGCTTGATCCTTCTTTAAATCCGTACTCGTCTTTCGAAATTATTTAAAAATTTTTAAAATAATCATTTAAATGAATTTTGTTAAAGATGTAATTACGGAAATTAGACGGTAATTAGTTAGTTAGAATTATTTTTGTTTTCGTTTATTTTTTATTGATAATAGCTTATTTTTGTTTGTTTTACTAAATTATGTAAATAATTCTTATAGCTGTTGTATTCTTGTTTATATCGTGTTGAATTTTCTTTATTTTTTGTTTAGTGCGGCTTTTATTTTACTATTATAGTATTGCAATCTACATACAATTTTAATGTATTTATCAAATATGAAGTAGATACCTGCGCGTCGTTAGATTCAAAGAAAAAAATCCAGTTATGTCCCTTTAAGTTATTCTTCAGATCATTGATATTAAGATATTTATTTAAAAAATGGCTTTGAGATATTCATTTTTTTGAAGTAAGAAATAAGATCAATAATAATGGAAAAATGGTCTGTTATATCTGTTGTAAGGACAAATGGAATTGCAAGTATTGCTACATTATTATTGCTTTTAATTAAAAAGTGGTCCAAACAACTGCCAGAACCGTTTTAAATTCTAGTATCGTTATTGATCAAAGAAACAAACTTATATTCTCCTATTATGTTCAAATAACTATTAACTATCGCATTTTGCTGTCTTTTATACTTATATTAATAACCCCTGTAAACATGTGGTTTTCCAATTTAATAAATTTTTTGTTTTAGATATGAGTTTAAGCATTCTAAGAAGACATCCGTGTTACTTGAGTGTGGCCTATAAAAAGCTGTTAGAAAAATACATTTATCAACATTTAAAGTAGAAATTTTAATTTCCATACCTTTACATTCACTTATTTCAATGATAGTGCTCGTGAAATTATATTGGTTCTCTATATAAACTAAAACACCATCGCTCTTTTTTTATATTTCCTGCAATATATATTTTCTTATAGCCTGGGATATTAAAAATCTCTATATCATTATATTGGTCAAAATTGTAAAGACAAGCCTGAATAAAATACAATAATTATATAAATTTAAAATAAAAATAAACGCAATAACACAAGTTAGAACAGACGTAAAAATATTTATAAAATATGTATCGAATAATCAATTAAAAATATGAAATATCAATACACCGAACACAAAACATGTAGCCTAATTTTATAAAAATTTGGAGCCACTATTCTAATATAACATAACGCCGTTATGTTCGTTCGCACTAAAATTTTACCTGTTTCTTTATCGACCAAATCACACAAATTTGAAATAAATTGGGAAGTATTTGTTGACACTGATTTTTTTTTGAATTCTCATTCATCGCTTTTTCTCCTTTACTTTTTGTTTAAAATTTGAGTTAAACGCAGTAACCAATTTTTTAATACTGATTTTTTAATCATTTTCTTAGGCCGCCATTTTGTTCCACCATGCTGAATTTGAGTTTTTTAAAACTATTTATTATATTTTGGTATAACTTGGTAGTTTATTTTACTAGCGCTTGATTTTTTTGCAAGATTTAAAGGTAAGACGAGAACAATCTCTTATTCAAACTCATTCTGATCCGTTAACAAAAAAAGACTTAAGAAATTGTATCAAATTTTCCTAGTATTTTGAAGTAATTACTTTACCCAATAGTACATCATGATTAAGCGTGCTGAACGCCTTACTGAAATCCGAGCTGAAATCCAAGACGACTATGCATGATTCTGATGCTATTTACGAGGTTTACCAGAAACTTGGTGGTGCTGGAATTCTCAGGAAGTTTGATTGACATCTTGGAAGTCAAAAAAATACGATTTATTTGTAAATATGTTTTTCGATAACATTTTAAACAAATGACAGTGTGTTAGTAGGTCTAGCATTCTAAACATTTTTAGGGCCAGTATTTTCATCCCCAAATAACTTTATTCTTCGAATATTTACCGTGAAAACGATTGTTGGAACAATTCTAACCCTGGAAAATATCCACCGAATAAAATTATACGGAGATGAAAGTACCAGCCGTTAGGGTAAGCCGGTTTTATTATCGATTTTTTCCGCAACTCCGTCTGACACTTTTTTTTTAAATACTATTATAACTATTACCTCGACTATTACTAATCAGAGTGTACGTAAAAAAACGAAATTCTATAAATAAAATAATTATGCAAAACACTTTGCATTGATTAGTTTATTTATATAAGTTAATTTTTTTTTTCATTTGAAGTGATATTAATTCCTAAAATGCAGTTGACGTGATAAATTTATTTTTCAGATAGCCTAGGAAATTTATAGAGATGTAACAGTTTCTTTTAAAAATTAAATTAAATACGTGAGCATAGAAATATCTTTTTGGGAGAAAAACTAAAGCACGCAGTTTTTTCTGTAGAAATAGCGTGTTTCCTAGTTTGTTTTTGAATTTTGGATAATACCAAAATCGTCCCTCAGTTTTCTTATAGATATATTCACTCTGCGCCGAGCAACTTGCGCCTTGTACTCTTAGATTAATATTATTAGTATCTTAATATTATTTGTTATCCATACTGTGTGCATTTTTATTTAGTAAAAAACTTTATTTGTTAGGTATCTAAAAGCAGTAATCTATCTCCATATGTTTGTTGGACAATAGTATTGCAATATTGCCTAGGCCTAAAAAGCACCGTGTCTAAACTGACTGTAGTCAATAGCTACTGGTACAGACACTGAAACCAATTAATTAATCTGCTTAGGTATTTATATTTTCGGTTAAAAATAGTTTAATAAATAAATGAGATGGTTCGTAACAAAACTGCAGTGCATTCTGTTTTTAGCTAAATTAGGAAAAGCAAATAGTTTCATAAAAAAAAAGTAATACACAAAAAGCTTTACGTTTATCAAGTAATACAATTTACTGGTCAACATAAAAAATAAAACCAAAAGTAACTGTTCATTTTTTTGGTCCTTCCAATGCCCAGTATATTTGAGAATTGACAAAACC
The DNA here is from genome assembly GCA_030620095.1 of Kuschelorhynchus macadamiae. Lineage (NCBI taxonomy): Eukaryota > Metazoa > Arthropoda > Insecta > Coleoptera > Curculionidae > Kuschelorhynchus > Kuschelorhynchus macadamiae. The sequence continues at coordinate 1,398,117 of JAUTXW010000613.1, read as the reverse complement.
TAGGACAAAACAAATACAGGAAAAATTCGGTATTTATTTTAAAATCCATAATGTTGCTAGATGAATATGAAAGATTATATATGTTTTCTTGCTTTTCTAACAATTATGCCCTCTAGAGAATTTTTTCTAATGCAATGTATGTGTAAATAACGAGGTAAATAATATAAAATATATTATATAAAAAAGTAACTGTTCATTTTTTCCGTCCTTCCAAAGCCCAGTATATTTTGAGAATTGACAAACCAAATACAGGAAAAATTCGGTATTTACTTGAAAATCCATAATGTTGTTAGATGAATATGAAAGATAATATATGTTTTCTTCCTTTTGTGACAATCATGCCCTCTAAAGATAAATTAAATAATTTTTATTTAATTGTTTTCTGGTTTCAGCGAAATTAAGGTAATCATATGGTTGTATTTAAACATTTTTCAAGCAATGCCCCTCGCAATGCATTCTAGCGATCAGTCTTCAAGTTTTAATAATATGTAGTACGAGTATAACCAATATAAACGGCTTTTTTAATGGAATTAAGTCTGTTTAATTCTGGTATTCCAAGACAAAGTTAAGTAAGTATAGTTCTTCAAGTCAATTTTTTTTACTTACTTCACAATATGAGTTAGTATCAACTACTGCAGAAAATCAATGGAGTTATATTTTACCCAACAAAGAACAACAGAAGTATTAGTTGCGAAATAGCTGTTCGTTTTTACCGAAATCAACCTCGAAATTTTTCCTGAAAACCGAAATCATCCACGGAATCACATATGAAATCCCAAAATCATGACCGGAATAATAAAATTCCATTTCATTCCAAATCACCTCGCAAATCACACTAACCATTCGAAATCATGTTTTCGGCTGGACAAAATCTTGGTGATTTTCGAAGTCGCTGTCAGGGTTGCTAAATTATATTTTTGCTTATAAACTACGTTTTATTATTTTCCTTTGACTATAGTTACTAATTTCATTATGATCATACAGACACCTGACAAGTTATTTTTCTAAAATACCTATACTTAAATAGATTTTAACCTCTAACACGTGATCAATGTCGTTGCGGGAACAATTACCCAGTGAATATTGGGATAGCTAAAGACATAAAAATAAATTTAGAAAAAATATTTTTCATACAATCGGGAAAAAAAGTGGGCACTTAGGCTCTTTCTAGTAGGGATTAAAGTGCCACTTTTAATCCCAAGGAAGAAAAAATGAACTTTTAATCCCAAGGAAAAAAAGTAATTTTTCTGCCGAAGAATAGACAATGATAAATGTTAACATTGATATGGGTATTTTGAGAATTAGTTATATTAAATAATCGATAATTTTGGTAAAATCTATTAAACCTGACTGATATATTTCATACAATTGAAAATTACGACGACGTATATTAATACGCTTTACGGCCAGGATTAAAAAATCCACTTAGTAAATTAGTATAAAATATGATTTCATTTTGAATTGAAAAATGTTAATGTATTAATAAAAAATGACATTATATTTCGCAATGGAATCACATTCTTCAAGGGTTATAAGAATAATATATTCATGGTCGCGTTCATGGTTTAGCTCTAAAATAAATATAATTTATTAAAATAATTTCTTACGCGATAGGTTCTTTCGAGGGTTCTTTACAAGATTTTTTTCGCAATACCCTTTATAACGTTTAGTTGCATTTTGACGGAAATTTTAAAGTCTAAAATAAAAAGATATTAAAGGCAGTAGATGAAATCTTCCCTGTTATTGGCAGAATAATTTAAAATCTATTAAAAGCTCGAATAAAAGGCTGTGAAACATGATTTCTCCCTGTAATTCACGACATACTGAACAAAGTTGGATAAAAACTGGAACACCCAACACTTGTTTTAACCTTTCTCCTAGCCCCTCCCAGACTATGTGGAATACATTTTTATCCCAGTGATATTTTCTTTGCCTTATTTTCCTCAATTTGATATTCCCAAGTGTATACTTTTCTCTTAACGCATAACATCGTTTCAAAATAATAATGTGTAGCTTATGTAAAAATTATAATTATAATTAAAATATTTTAATGTTTATACATAGTAAATAAATATCCTTAGTACAGTTCAGTGAATCTTTCATTTTTTCATATTATATATTTCCCACCTTACGTATCTGACAATCAGAGGCGTTTTTTTACCAAACATTTGGGGCACAACCGTGTTGTCTTTCATCAAGGGTCCCTTAATATTCAGGGTTCGAAAAAGGCCATAGTAAAATTATCTCCCAAACCTCAGGTAGTTTTAATGATGGTTTTATCGACTAACCTGAGCTGACCTAATGATAACGGGAGAGATCCACCTAACAGTATAAATTTTGTCAAAAAAATCCTTATTTTAATATAGACCTGGAATTCAGTTCAATCCTCATAAAACTAATGTGTTTTTACATCGAACATAAAGAATCCTAACTTAACCAATAAATAATCCCCATTTCTATTACATTACTATTTTCATCCATACTGATGAAAAATGTTACAATCGTATGAATCGTGCAAGGACATGGTAGAGTTAAAAAATTTCCCGGCCCAAAAGATAATCTACCTGAGAGGCTTTGAACACAATTTACCTATCATTGAGAGTGAATTTACCAATGGCTTATTAGGCCTTTCAGTACATGACAGACAGCTAGTGTCCATCGTACATTTGTATTGCACGTCGAGTGAGATTTTTGTTTCTCCGGCTGAGGATGGAATTATTCAACATAGTAAGTATATATATTATTTCTAGTACTTAATGATTCGGACAAGGGCAAAACAAATAAATATTTAAATAGTTTTAAATTTTGTGACAATGAATTAGTAGACTACTAGAAGTCAATAATTAATAAATCAAAGTAAAAGTTACGGATTTACCAGTGGCACAAAATAATTAGCGTGTTAGATGTGTCACCCTTAATGTGCTATTAATGTTTTGGCAACACATTGATTAATTGCGTCGTCTGTGAAATAATTTAATCGAGGTCTAACTACTAGATTACCTATTCAAAACTGTTTATGGATCAATATATAAAATTATTCAAAACAAAATAAGTTTAAATTTCTCCTCAGTAAGTATATTTTAATGAGTTTTTTTTTGTCAAATCTAGATATGTGATGAGAATATAGCCCGCCACTCACTATTCGGATCGATTCGTCGGAAGTAACGAACTGACGAATATTTCACCTACACTATGCATCAGTTTTTATTTAGTCTGTTGGCATGGATTTCATACGTGTTAGTGTTTGACAATACACAAGAGACAAATGATTGAATTGACGCGCAACGAATAACACAGACAAACCGGACCTTTCACATTATGCGGACGAATCAGAGAGTCGACAATTTAACAAACAGTGAGTAGCTGGGTTAAGACTACCTATTTTTCAATACAAAAATCTAGGTACTTATGTACATATCAACATCAAAAGCGAAAAAATATTGTTTTTGCTACAAATTCCCATTGATAGTTACATGTTCCTTTGTTTTAATCATGATCGAGATAAATGGGTTGAAGTGTTAGGAAAAAGTAAGTATTTCAGTAAAACAAGCATAGCTGCTTTGTTGATAAAAACTTCTATATATAATTAACTTGCCTAATAATTTCATTTAGTTCAAATTCAGTCCAAAGTAGGTATATATTACAGACATAAAAAACTCATATTCAATATTTATATTTACATATTAAACCCCAAATAAAATTCACATTTCTTTTCACATTTTGAATAATAAATATTTCGATATATGAGTAGGTATATAACTAATAGAAATAATCGCAGAAATAAAATTTAAATAAAAAGACATCTTTTTATTCAAGTTTTATTTTGTACTTTGTTTTTTAAAGCTTGTTTTGGGATAGAAAACACATTTTTCAATGGGAATGTTCATAAATTTAAAATGTAAGGGGTTAAAATATAATGTTTTCCTAAATAATTGAATTATGCGTTTTTATAGCTATACGTTGTTTAGAAGAGAAGAGGAAAATTAATAGGGCTGCTTAGCCTTTGGCCGATTTTTACTTTTCGAATAAATAATAATCTGTTCTATATTTTAGGTTTAAATATTGTGCATTTTGCATTAATATTCCGATAAATAAAAAGACATTTCTTTTTTGTAAAAATTTATTTTGTTTATCAATTAGTCAACAAAGGAATTAAGTGGTTTAGTTAAATATCCTATTTTGGGTTCTTTAATTACTTTGTCACCGAAAGCGTAAGTTAAAACAAAGGATTTCGTATCACAAAAAATATTTTTACTAACTAATAAATTATTTATCTAACATCAACCACAACACCCCTTACCTTATGCATAGGGGTACCCCAGAAATCGTTGAAAAACAAGTTTGAGATGGGAGTATGAGACCTTAAATCACGATTCTCCTTAATTGCACTAATATCATCGAAAACAAAATCACAGTAACAGCTATTATAGTAACAGGCTATGCAAGTTAGTGCTATAATTGCACTGAGCGCGTGATTTAGCGTCATTTCGAAACTCTTATGTTAGTTCACTAAAAGTGCTGTCTTTAATCTATTAATTGTGTTTTGACACTTGTTAATCGAAACACTCTATCAGATGCCGTAACGCAAACTTCAAACTACACAGAAGTTTAATTCCCTGACCGGTCCTTATTTAAAGTTCGCGAATACGACAATAATCAAAAAGCATAACCTAATTCCTGAGGCATTGATGTCCGCTCATTGTTACTGTTAAGTATGCATTTATAGTGACCGCATTTCAGTTAGAACAACTTTGTATGTGATAAAAAAGCTATTTTTTGCGAAATGACACTGGTATGCACATCGTAGAAACAGAGGCACAACTCACACGTTTGCCGCTTGAATTATACTGATTGGAATTTCGAGCTTCGAGCTCGAGCTGCTTAGGGTGAACAACTGTTCCTTTCTGCCTTCGCAATGACTCACTGCGTCGAAGCGTAGCTTGTAGACCGGGGTCTCACCTCAGGAAATTTATGAATTTTCATTGCGAAAGGAAACAGCTTTATTATGGGAAATATTGTTATATAATATTGTATTTTTTTGGAATATATAAGTTTTGTAAAAGCAAATCATAGACTGACGATAACGTAATTTCTTTGATTTACAAAAGTGTAAGGGAATAGAGCCTTATCCTCAAATTTTTAAAAACTTCTAAGTATATAAAAATTTTAAAATAGTGATTAAATGGGCAAATGAATAACATTTTTAAATGCACAGCATGTTATATCTGAAATATAGTGAGCCAGTTGTCCATTAGCAAATTAAAATAAGTATAATACTACAGACAATAGAGTTACTAGCACAAAGTTTTGAAGGATATCGGAAAATATTTTAAACCATCCCGCACAGATTTTTAATGGTAAAACTAGAAATGTTCAGTGAATCGAATATTTAGCACTATTTTACCTGGTTTTATTGTCAAAGTTTCGTTGAATCTTTCTCAATTGCACGATTTTCCAATTTAGGCCTATTGTATGTATTTAATTGCAGTATTTTTTTTACACAAACGAAGAAACAGCTTTATGTGAAGACTTTAATATTTGACTATCGCATCACGTTTAAAATATAATCGCACAAAATTCGATTTTTGGCTTATGATTTAAAATATAACCTAATTTATTTAACGAGAATGTAATAATAACGTCTTAAAATATTTCTAATAAATTATGTATGTTCTCTTACAAGAAATAATACTTTATATTATCAAACCCGAAAATAAATTCAATAACTTGAAAACTGCTCATAATTGCGAGAAACTGTTTCACCGGCTAAATTGATTTATTTTTCTCCAGATCATTTGGTATTAACGATTTGATTGTGACGTCATCTGTGTGTTGGTTATCACGATATACACATTTGTTTAATGCAAAAGTTTAGTTGATTGTTGTTTGTTACTTTGATTAAGTTATTGGAAAATTCCAAACATATTTTATGTTAGATGTCCTCATCTACGTATGAGTTATGACGTCATTCATATTTTTTAAATGCAAAATCCTTTCTTGGTTACTTTTTAAATCACCGAAAGACTCCAAATATAGCTTATGTTATACGTCTTTTATAAAGTCTGAAAATTGTCAGACCTTTATACGTCAATTTTCACTTTTCTATTTTAACTTTTTATAATCTATGGGTGCCATTATTTTCCGGTTTAGCTGAAAATGTCAAATTTGACACTGCCAAGTAGTACAATTAGAAGCTTTTTTTTTTGATCCGAAGTTAGCCCAGAAAAACAGTTTTTGGGTAAAGTGCTTGATACAAAAAAAGCGATTGATATTAAAACAGGAAGAAGCTTTAATAACATGGTAAGTTATATTAAAATCAAACCCAGTAACGTAAAGATCTGAAAAAATCTTGCATTGTGATTTTTTGGCGATTACAATACTGCCGTTATATGAGGGAAGTAAAAATTATTTGGCTAATATTCTGTTTAGCCATCTTGAATTCGAACCCCAACTTTACCATTTTATCTCTATATTACAATTAATGCTTACGTAAAATTTGAAATTAATCTAATGCGTAGTTTTTTCGGCCCGATTTTTTAAATATTTATTAAGCCGCTATTTTGTTCTGTTTTCTTATATTCATACCAAAACGTTACTAGTTTATTCCGATGTAACACTTGATTTCTGTGCAAAATTTGAGGAAACTGGGTAATTAGTTTGTTTAGTAATATTTTTTTTTAACCTTTCACTAGGTCGCCATTTCCAGCATTTGGGTTAATTCTTGACAAACCGACAGGCGGACTGACGGAATTGATAAAATATATTTTTTTGCATCTAGGGACGCTAAAACCCGAAAATGTGTAAAACATCTAGGGACGCTAAAACTTGAAAATATGTAAACCTTTTTCTTGAACTAGTACCACGGTTGATTGATTTTTGTCCAAAATTTTAGATAGGCCGCCTGTTTTGCCATATTGGATTTTTACCAAAATATTACCAAGTTATCATCATATAACCTTTAATTTTTGACCAACATTTGAAGTCAATCGGGTAAGTAGTTTTTTAGCTATACCATAAACAGACAGACCGACAGACAGACAGACCGACGAAATTGAGAAATATGTTTTTCGGCATCTAGGGACGTAAAGATCTAAAAAAATCTCGGTGAGCAATTTTTTTAGGATTACAATACTTCCCTTTTACGAGGGAAGTAAAAATGTAATCAAAGTTAGAAAAGTTCAATAAAATTATAATACTAACTATAATATTTTTCTAGGCACGCGCAAAACTTACCAGACAGAGAAAATAATGCTGAATTAACCGGCTTGTACCTGCCATCCGCTGAAACCATTTTTGCAAATATTTGAAAAAGCTTTAGTGATCTAATATAAAGTCTACATTTACCCAAGAAACTCTTATTTGGGCCACTCGATTTAATATTACATATGTGGCAGTAAATTATATTTTAGATAGATTACGAACCCATGGTCACGAATCAGACTTGGCATTTTGGATTAATAAATAACTCACGGTCAATACTGCACCATATCCAAAGATCAATTAAAATAACCCTTAATATTGATATGATGGCTTACCACTATATAATAGTTCTAAGAAAGAATTTTGGTACATTTGGTTTGCCACACCAGAATTGCCGCATATTGAGCCCTATATTATTGCTATTTATTGTGAAGGAAAGCAGTTATTAATAGCATACCTAGCCCCCTCATCAAATAAATGAAAGATGTTATTTGGTGAATGGTTTCTACGTAGAAAATATATAAGTAAGATTATTTTTAAGAGCCTTTATTTCTGAAGCCCGTGCCACAGCTTTATTAAAAGATATGAGAATAATAATTTCTTTTATGAAACATTAGCAATTATAAATTCTATTTCTGTTTTAGATAATTAATTAAATAAGAGTCAAAGAAAAATAAGTATCTTAAAAGATCTTCAGTATCACAGATATTTCAAATAAAATATTTTAGTTTAATGGTCACAATTATATTTACTGTTAGCTTCAATCACACACGTTGTTGCCAGAAATGCACAGTCCAAGGTGAATTTTATAATGATGACAGGCATATGAGCATTCTTTCCTTTAGACTTCTAAAAAGAACCGCTCAAAGGACTTTTATTTTTTAAAATAATAAATGGAATGCTTTTCAAATAGAGATAATTCAAGTTTGTTAGGACATTTTTGATTTAGGCAGGTTTACGTTGCTTAAAATACTGTTAAAGTCATATTAAAACATGTTTGATGTTTACGATCATTTTTATGTCATTTTTGCGCTATAGCTAGTTGCTCTTGTAAAGAATATAAAGATGAAAACTTGTTGCGAAATTATAAAGAAAAGTGTATTGAAATTTATAGCTTCGATGCTATTAATATTAATGTTTATAATGGGTCCCACTTAATTGATAATGCGAAAAGTTTTGGAGATTTCACTAGCATAAGTGCTTATCTATTTGAAACTAAACTATATCAAATAAGAAATATAATTCGTTCTAGAAATAAAGCCCTTAAACAAATAGCCATTAAGAATTTTATACAGCGGACAGAGCTATACTTACGAAGAAGCTGAAACTAGGTTACTATACCCAGTATAAAAAAATTATTAGAAAAGATGATAAAGATTTATTTTTATCAGTAGTAATTAATATTTCTTTCTATTATGAATAGTAACGTGTGTTCCAATTATTTTAGTTCTACATGTAGTCCTTAAATAACATATATACACAGTCAAATAGTTTTATTGGGCGTCATTTTGTTATACCATATTGATTCTTTAGCAGGCTTAGTCATCCCCTAACATTTTATTTGGCACCCATTTTGTTCCGCCATCTTCAATTGGTATCACAATTTACTAGCTTGTCTCTATATCCCACTTAAATATTGCACAACATTTGAAATCAGTCTAATAAGTAGTTTTTCAGACTGATTTTTTAAATATTCTGTTAAGCAGCAATTTTGTTTCGCCATCTTGGATTCCTACCAAAATTTTACGAGTGCATTTCTACCTAATACATTGTGGAACATTTAAGGTAAATTGGATAAGTAGTTGTTTACGAGGGAAATAAAAGAATTTTGGTTTCGTACAAAAAAAAAATCAGATTGTAAAAATAGGGTGTGCAAAAAAATTAGAAAATGAAAATTTGTTGTTGTATCGGACTCGGACTGAAGTAAAGTTGGTTTTTTTACATATAAATACGCAGAGTTTTCGAAAATTTATTGTTCTCATTATTTAATATCACCTAGTTTCGATTTTCTAATGTACAACGTGGTCATTTTATCATAACCTTATTTTAAACCTGTATAACTTTCTAGCTATTTACTTTATCGAAATTAGCCAAAAAACAAATTATAGTGTTGTTTAGCATCGCATGTCGTATAAAAAACACTCATTTAAAAAAAATTAACCTACCTTGAGTTTTTTTAAATCGAATGCCCTATATCTCATATAATATTTCAATTTCTTTAGAAAAGCTAAGCATTTTTTAAAATAACATACCATGTGCCCAAATTCAATTGTTTTTCGACTATTCATGTTTTAAAATTAAGAATTTAAAAAATGAGCCAAAAACAAATTATAGATTTATTTGCCAAGTTTCTTTATGGCATCATATATACTCGCTAAAAAAATTATGGGACTAACTTTAGTTCAGTCCCATCATATTTTGATTCTAGATATCTTTCATTTTTTTATATTGATATTTTTTGATTATTGGTTAATAATGATAAATTGAAATTAAAATTATCCTAATTTTTTACCTGTTTTTGTTGAACAATCGTGTAAATGCAAGGTCGATGTTGACGTCAAAGCGAGCGAGAAAATAAGCGGCAAATTTCTTACCTCCTCGTGACTCAAACTAATTAAAATTGATAAAGTTTTGGAAATATGGCAAATATTTAGTCTGGTGTTGCCAAAAGAAGTATTATGCTTCAAATATATATTTGCTTAATAATGAAAGCCCCAATTTAGCACGCAGAGAATATATGAGACGTTTTCCAAATTGCCGTGTTCCTTCTAAAAAAAAATGTTTAATAGAAAATTAATTGAAAATGTTAAAAAATTGTTTTAAAACCCATCTGTTTAAAATGAAGATGATGAAATAAACATAGAGGATGTTATGAAGCGAGTCCTACAATGTCAGTTAGTCATATTTATAGGGAAACTAGTATTTTTCATTAATACATAAATACAGAGCTTATAAGTTTAGAAACACTTAGAAACTTATTAAGGAGCATCGCCGAAAAAGACTAGAATTTTTCAGGCATTTTTTAAATAGATACAGGGAAAATAACAAGTTAAAAGTAATAGGCAAAACACCAGGTATTAGTTAATTAATAATACCCAACAAATACGAGAAGTATATCAGCAAGGGTACCAGTCAGTTAACATGTGGTGTGGTATAATAGAAAGAACTTATTTTTATAAATCAAAAATTATCGGTTAATATATTTAGAGGTTCTCCAAAATCAAATTTCAGAGTTTATCGACAACCTCCCAATAAATGCCGCTAGGAACATAATTTGGCAGCGGAATGGTGTAGTATCTAAATATAAAATATCCTTAACTCAAGGGTAGATAGGTAATGGGGAAACCATACCTTGCCCAGCGAATAGGCCGGACTTGACCATAATGGACTTTTTTTTTGGGGACACTTCAGAAATTTAGTGTATAAAACTCCGTGTTACAACACTAAAGAACTAAACATAAGAATAAATGCCATTGACGAGCGAAAGCAATAGCCTGGCATACTTCTAAATTCGGGGCCCCATGCAAATAGGATATATGAGAAATGTGTCGAAAATAATAGTGATGACAACTATTTAGTGTTTATCCAGTAGTTTTTATAGAATTTTTGTTACATGAAATTTTAATGTTTGGTTTAATTATTAAAACTTATTTTTCACTAGCACGTTATATCAAACTGATTGTTTTAACCATGAAAAGCAGATAAACATTTCGGAAATTTTATACTTCATGTGATGCCATAAAAAAACTTGGCAAATATCCTTATAATATGTTTTTGGCTTATTTCGATAAGTTTAGAACTAAAACAGTTATACAAATTTAAAATAGGGGCAAGATAAAACGTCCAAAAATGTTTTGCTAACTCCTAAAATATATGCCATAAGAGAGACCATAGAAACCTAAGATAGGAACTTACAATTCGTTAAGCTCTACAACATTTTAAAAACTGAATTTCTTACTATTAAAACATGAATAGTTCATAAATAAATAAATTTAGGCAAATGGTATGTTATATAAAAACATGGTTAACTTTTCTAGTGGAATCGAAATATCACATGAAATATCTTCTTCTTCATGTGCCGTACCCATATTCGGGCGTTGGCGATGGTCAGTAAGTGCCTTGAGACCTATCTTATATCAAGATGTATATGGTTTCTTGAATGCACTACATTAGACCATTATACTAGGGAATGTGTTCTACGTAGTGGTTTCCCGTTACCTTCTACGCAGTTGTGTCGTGTAGTGTATGTGTTGAGTAAGAGTCCTTGTTACTGTTCGCAGTCGACCCCAAGTCTACGAACAGAGTCGTTATTTTATTATCCCTACGACCAAAGGCACCTCGGGAAGGTACCGGACCCGGCATATCGAGCACTCTTTATTTAAAAAGTGCATATTCCGGGTATAAGCACTCTTTGATTCGAGGTAAAAATATAAAGCATTCTATTAAAAAAAATTCAAGTTAGGTCAATATTTTTTAAACGAGTTTATTTTATACGCCATGCGATGCCAAACAAAAACTTGACAAGCAATATTATAATTTGTTTTTTTTTTGATAATTTCGTTTCGAGGTTTAAATAAGGACAAGATAAAATTATTTAGACTAATAGAGACAGTCTATTCCGACACGAGAAAGAAAGCTTGGAAATGCCAAATGTGATTTTGGCGAAACGTCAGCAAAACTGTTCTTTTCAGAACTACAGTAGTGGATGGTGTGCAACCGAAATGAAGACACATCGCATATAATTGCGTTAATTTAGTATGTATTCAAAATTGAGCACGAAAGACTTGCTGTAACTTTAAAAAATTCATATTGAATCCGTGAAATGTATTGTATTTTTCGATACATTTCCATTTTAATCGTATCCGATGAAATATTTGTTTTTGTACGCATGTCGCAATAAAAATTTGCCCTGTTATAATGAATTGTCTAGTTCTCGGTCTTTTTTGACTTTCCTCGTAAAGGGAAGTATTGAAATCGTGAAAGAATCACCCTTTGGTTATGTCTTTAGATCTTTACGTTTGAGGGTCCCTAACTGCCCAAAGACATGTTTTCTTAATTCCGTCGGTCTCTCTGTTTGCGCTGCATAGCTAAAAAACTACTAATACGATTGAGTTCAAATTTTGGACAAAAACTAAGGGTCATATGGGGTTCATCGGGTAACATTTTGGTAAAAATTCATTGACATAAATCTGAGTTAGAGGGGTTATTTTTCCGAATTTATAATTTTGTTGTAATAAGAGCGTTACTTTTTTGTATATTGTGATACCAAATAAGGGTAGGGTCACAGATAGAGATAATATTAGAAGTTGTCCACCAGGGGGCAGCACTAAATGATTATATTTTTTTCATTTAGTTCTCAATCGTGTGGAAAAACAGCATTTTTATGTATGAAATACTAGATGAAATATTTGTAAATCTACAAGGGAGATTACTATTGTTAGGTGTAAAAACTTGTTTTGTTTTTGTTAGTTTGATTGTAGCGTTCATCGTAAACTCAATTAAAGAGCCTTCTTGGGTAAGATTTTTTTTCTAATGTTTTCTTAATAAAAATGAGATTATTATTAATCATTTAGCATCTGAAAGGAGAATTGGTCTATCGACCAGATACCAGATTCCTAATGGTTGATATTTTGTACTTCATAACTGTTTATGTTATAGGACATGGATATGACAGGAATAAAAAATTAAGTTTCTGCTTTTCATAAGTAGTTAAAATGCGAACAATACGGCAGGTACTGGTCGTTTTATCGAGAGAACTAACAATATAATTCTGCATACACAAATTTAGAAATAATTGAAATGGGGCACACCTCCCAAATAAAAGCTTAAAGACGGTGTTAAACAACCGCCGAAACGTTGCAAAATAAAAAAATGCACGATATTGGTCTAATTTATTGGAAACCTTTAACTAATGTTATAATGCTTAACCTGACATTAATGAACGGCAAATCTGGCACGGTCCACCTTGGAAATATGCCGTTTATGCATTTTTTTAAACTCGAGTTTGTCTAATTTTTTATTTCTGGACAAAAAAATGTAAATCTGGCGTCTTATAGCAAAAAGATCGAGCTTTCGACGTATACAATCGTTTTTGCCCCAGGAGGTACCAATAGACTCGTGCCGTTACAAAGGTTCAAAATCGGACAAGAAAAGGACAAGTTCGCATATTTCAATATTAGCATACTACATTTCTTAAAAATTCTATGTTGCCACAGGTTGGGCAATGTAAAATTGCCTTATTCTAAGTATCTTTTTTTTCAAAAAAATCAATAAGACGTCTAAAAAAATTTAAGGACAAAACAGTTTTGTTTTAGTTTTTCGCAATTTAGTTCGATCAGATTGGAGAATTAGTGCAATTTTTATATTTTCTAACCTCAACTTTTTTACTTCCAGCAATTTTTCAGCAAATGTAATTATTTTTACATTCATCGACTGTTCGATACTGACCGCCAGAATCTAAATGATATTTACTCCCTGTTCACCATGTAAAGTTTTTTGATAAATACCCTGTATATTTTTTACCAGTTCGAAAGATCTTTTTTTTCTGACTTCAAAAGTGTAGGGTTTGTTGATATTTGGTTTAACGCTCTTTATAATGATTAGGTTTTAAAATTGAATTACATTTAAATGCAAGATCTAGTTTGACATGATAAACCAAAACATTAACATTACCTTGTGACATTATTTAGCTTTCAGAAGATCCAGAAACATTAATTTCTGAAGCAGCTTTATATTTTAACCAATGATTAGGCAAAATTCATAGCACTCTGACATACTTATAAAAATGGCCGAAATCAGGAGACGATTAGAATATTGTCAAGAAATGGTTACTACACATATTGAATGTGGTTTTTCTGAATCAAATAATGTTTACAGACGAAACAACATTGACGACAGCAAGAATATTTAATAGAAAAAGAATACGTTATTGGGCAACTGAAAATCCTCATAAAATGTAGTCCTTAAAAATGCAAGAACGTAAGGCAATGCGTCTTTAGTGCGGCATGTTAAAAACAGGATTACTGAACCAATAATTTTTCATGAGAATCTGCCTGGGGAAAGATATTTATAGTTGCTTCAAGATGGTACACCTTCACATAATATCGCGCCAGTAGCCGTGTATCTAAATAATACATATCATTTTTGGGTAGGGTGTCAGTGCACTCTTAAGTGGCCAGCTAATAGTTCTGACTTAAGCCCACGAGATCTATATCAATGGGGTTATTTAAATATAAAGTGTATTATAGTAAACTATATCATATCGAAGTATTGCGACAAATTAATCCTAAGGGCCATTATTTTCATCCCCCAATAACTTTATTTTTCGAATATTATCTTGGAAAATGATGGCAATTGTAACCAAGGAAAATACCCACCGAATAAAATTATACGGAGATGAAAATACCAGCCCTAAGCGAAATATTATACACAAGACTTAAGTATTGTGCAGAGATAAACTAACAAAATTTCGGTACTAAACAATAATGGGGGTACAAACTGGCGGCACATTGAAATATTTAAACAATCATTGTCAAAAAATTACATGACCAATTGACTTAAAATTTTACAACGAAACCAAAATAGATAAACTGTTTAAATATTCGGAATAATTCATTCCCTGAAACAGCAGTTCTTTTATTTAGAAAAATAATAAACGACAAAATTTGTTTTTTAAAGAATACGTAAATAACGTTACAAAAAGTAAAAAATAATTAAATTAAAAAAGAAAAACATAAAAACAAAATGGTATACCGGAATAAAAGCAGCGGTTTTCTTTGAGTAGGTATGAGTGTAAATGAACGTGGGTATGTATGTATGTTCGATCTGTATTTAATTTCTGTTTACAAATAAAAGGCTAGGAAATGAAAAATGTATATTAGTTTCAATTTAAATGAATGTAAGATATTTGAGTCAAATAGATGTATTGTCTTTTTTGCGCCTGCGCAAGAACACCATTAAAGAGAAGGGTGGCTTTCAACAAGAGAAAAAAAATTAAAATGTAGCATACCAAGTACATAAATGGTTTGTAATACCATTCTCTTTTCTTGAGAAAACGATTTATAGTAAGGTAACTTCCGAGTATTCGAGTAAAAGATAGGTAATTCTTTCTAACAGAAGGTCTCTCGTTATGAAACTTTCAATGAGTCAAGCAATGTAAAAAAGGAAAAGACTACAAATATTGTAACGCGGGAAAGACTTAAAATGTCTGTAATGCCAATGCAGCCTTTAAGTGTTGACTCTTTTTTATATAAGACTTTTTTGCTTCTAATTACTTGTATTTTTACCTCTTAAACGAATTGCCGTCATTTCCTTTTCATACTGGATATTATGCATAAAGTTATTATTAAAGAGCTATCTGTTTGTCGAGGAAACTCGTTACCACGGAATTTCCGGGCAAATTTGTAATTAGTAATTTTTGCAGTTTTATAGGTCCAAAATATAATACGGAAAAAGCCAAATTTTGTATTCAAACGTTTTTGTTAGCAACCCTGCGACTAGATGTCAAAATTTAAATGCATCGGTAATTAAACCAACTCATATGTAAACCAGTTTAAGTATGTCGCCATTATTGCTTCCTCAAAGTTTTTAAATATTATCTTTGATGATAGCTTCGAAATATTTTCATAGTTTCTTAGCCCCAGAATCATTAAATATTTGAGATGATACACCTTCGCTAAAAGAATGACGAGTATTAGAGATATGAATCTCATTTTCTGTTTGCATCAATAAAGAGACTTTGACAAATCCTAGAAAACCAAATTCTCTGTGCTATTTTCTGAAGGATTCTTTTCTCACAAAAGTAATTTTTTTGAACATCAAAAGAGTGATCAACTCCGTGACTTCCATTTCTCAAATTTCCTTTAAAATTTTTCTAAAAAAAATCCAGATATCCCTTGCTACTTGATTCGCAGCAGTAATTCCTCAAACAGTTTTGGAAGAAAACGAATCATTTGTTGTGAATTTCAAAACGTCTTCAACTTATAATTTAAATTTTCAAGTTTATTGAATCGGTTCAATTTCCGTTGGCAGCAATATTCAAACTTCCGTTTTTGCAATAGCGGTATTTTGCCAATTGATTGATTTTCAGTTGTTTTAGCAGAAACATTTTAAATTAAATCGCATAACAAATGGTCTTTTACTTGGAGTCAATGAATCTTCGAAGTGCTTTTTGATATTTCTGTAGTGATTCAAAATTGTACATTCGTGATCTCTGCCTCAAACAGTTTAGATAAACATTCAGCTCATTGGTTTTTATTGCTTTTTTGGATCTGTACGACCTCTAAATATACTTATAAGGTAAAATAGAAGATATCCTTGGACCTCGTAATAGCTTTCGGAATTACTTAAGCAGAATATTTAGGTAAAATTAAATGTTGCTTGATGTTTTCAATTTTCTTCAATCTATAACTACTAACTTGAAAGTCACTACAAACAGGATTTGGAAGGTCATTATCATTAATATCAGATTTAACCACAGCATCAATTTTTTCTTCCGATTTTCCGTTTATTTTTGTCAAACACCCTCACGATTTTGACTTGTTCCTTTGCAGGTTGTTTTATTTCCGACATACTGGCACATAGTAATAAACGACGAGCCCCACTTTAAATTGTTCAATTTTTTAACTATTCCTTAACTATTAGTTACAATCACATTGACTCGAGTGAGCTGATCAACTGCAAATGAAAATCCCAAGTTTACATGTATAACAGTTGTGTTAACATTAAACATCTAATAGGTAAGCCCATTACTCTGTTTACAGTATCCCTGTAGCTGCTTGCATCAGCTAATTTGTTTATTAGATTGTCTTATTTTTGTCTTACAACGTTTCGAATGGTAACTATCTCGAATCGTTTTGAAGTGTAAATTAAATGCTATAAACTGGTTATGTGCGGTGATGCGTGAAGTCTTGGTCCCCTGGTTACCTGAATCGTGAAATTTCAGGTCAGCTTGTTTAGAAGATGGACGAAGTCTTGACTAAAGGAAACTACAGAATACTACCGAATTCTGTAGCTTGAGGGAAGACGAAACACTCTTTGACGGAACGTCGTTGCCTCTGGATGGTGTGGGGGAGCTATTGGAATACGGTCTTCGAAACTCCTACTTTCAAGTGGAAGATTAGAATTACTATCGAGATAACTGCTTTCCGATGGTAGCCAATATTTATATGAAATATTTCAAACAGCACGCCATAAATACTGTTCAAATTAAGCTTACATTTTTGCTAAGTATGTGGATGATACTTTTATTATTTGGACTGGAAACGACAATCATTTGAAATAATTGGTCAATCACTTTAATAGCATAAGAACATGTATTTCGCTTACAATGAAGAAAGATGATTTTCCTTTGCCTTTTTTTACATTCCCGTTAAAGAGATCTGCAGAGGGCATTGTGGGTACCAAAAACCCACACACTGTAGACAATATCTTAACCACGGTTCTAACTAACTACAGCAACTAAGAACCCTTTAGAACAAAGCTGTAGCAACTTGTAATAATATGATGCATTTTATCTGAAAAGATTCGGAGAATAGTCAACTATTTCAGCATCAAAACCGCTTTTAAATCACGAATTACGTTAAGAAGACTTTTGACAAAAACTAAGCCATAGGAGAACGAGAATAATTAACATTTTAAACGTTAAGAAACTAAAATAATAAAGAGAATGCAAGTCCGATAGAAGGAGGTTAGTGAACATTCTACATTGTCTACCACCTTCATAATTTGCTTACATTATAAAACAAATGCAAATACAAACTAATCGCATAAGAACCAATCCCTCCTAGGTACCAAACTTCTAACAATGAACTAGATAGAATTAGCATCAGCCACCGACTATAAACACTTCAGTTGTGTCTACCTAAACGTGTTATTGTTTTGTAAATTTACTGCTAGATTGACATGTCATATCATAAGATTTAACAGATGGAAGTATACGGGCAAAACAGTCAGAAAGTGATTACCATTATCTGACGATTTTGCCCCTAAAATCTCTATCACTGCTTCATTTCCTGATATTGTCTCTTTTCTTAATTGCTGTTTGATACAGAATCTTCTCTATCGCGTGCAGGGGCGTGCAGTTCATGGAAGCAAGGAAAGCAGTGCATCCCCAAAAAAAAATTACAAAACATCTTCTAAAATGTAATTTTTGAAATAGGAAACCATTAATTTAGTTTATATTAAAAATTCTAAAATATTATTTTAATTTTCAAGCCCATAATAAATGCGGCCTTGACTCCGACCCAGCCACAATAGAAAATCGAATAGAACCTATGCGGGCCGCTAGCTTCTCTGCAGCGCAGCCAAGTCCTGTATGCTTGATTTTCTGTGAATCGAGCCAGAGGCTATTGAACTTTCCACCAGCTGCTTGCAATTTTTGCATTTCAGTCGCGTGCTTTAAGTGGGGGCGGAAGCTATCGTTGGAGTAGGTTCTTTGTTTGAACGGCTATCCGTGTGTTGCGTGATACGTACGTCGCGTCGTTCATGGGTGATATGGAAGACAATACGGACGTGGATATGCAAATACCGTCAACTTCGGCTGTTGGTAATAACGTTGAAAATGTTGGAGAATTTAGTAAGAAGAGTGTGTGTGAATGTGTGGTGTGTGTCTTAATAATAAAGGGATTTTCAACGTTAAATTTCGCTGATAAGCTTCAAATAATTTCCAAAGGAAGGGCAAAACCGCCTATGCAAAATTTAACTACAAAAATAAAAAACGTTTATCCAGAAAAACAATATGAACAATTTAAATGGCTAACAGGGTGTGAAAATATAAGTAAATTATTTTGTTGTCCATGTTTACTTCTTGAAAATAAAAAAGGTCTCTGGAATAAAACTGGTTTTTCCGATTTAAACAATTTTCATAAAGCTGTAAAAAGACACATTATGTCCAAAGCGCATTTGCAGACCGTCATAAAAGAAAAAGTTTTCGGCAAAACCAGAATTGAACACGCCCTTAATAAACAGTTGGAAGTTAGTCACCGCCAACACAATGAACTAGTCGATACAAATAGGCAAATATTAAGAAGACTTATCGTTATTGTTTCTTTTCTCGGACAGCACGAATTGGGATTTAGAGGTCATGACGAAACAAGGGTTTCTTCAAATAGAGGAAATTTTCAAGATTTACTTAGTTTAATAACTAAATTTGATGATTGCTTAAAAAATCATTTAGAGCAGTCTAGCGTTTTTCGCGGAAAGTCGAATCGAATCCAGAATGATTTAATTTCCGCTGTTGCAACCAATATTCTAAAAATAATTAAGCAGGAGATTGACGAGGCGCCGTTCATTGCTATTGTTCTAGGCGAAACAACTAATATCACTAATTTTAGCCAATTATCTATAGTAATACGCTTCGTTAAAACAGACGGAAGTATTCAGGAGCGGTTTTTAGGTTTTAAGAATGTGTTCGAAAATCGTACCGCAGATGCATTATATACCGTAGTTTATAACGTTACTAAATAAATTAGTGGAGAGAAAAAATTAGTTGCTCAAAGCTATGATAGAGCTGCAGTGATGGCAGGACAATTAGGGGGTCTGCAAGCTAGAGTTCGAGAAACTTTCCCAAGTGCTGTGTTTGTCCATTGTTTTGCTCATAAATTAAATTTAGTTTTATCCCAGTCCATCAATCACATTTAAGAGTGTAAAGTATTTTTTGTTACTTAAAGTGGCATGGCTTCTTTTTTTTCCAAGTCAACAAAACGTACACAAGCTTTGGACTCCAATGTCCACAAATGATTGCCCAAAGTAGCTCATACTAGGTGGAACTTAACAGTATCTGAAAATCGTGAATCACTGATTGAACTATTTGAGAATATAATTGAAAATAATGAAACGTGGGACTCAGAAGCAATAAATAGTTTGAGGGGGTTTTTGGACTGTTTGAAACGAGATTTTAATTTTAATTATTTGTTGAACATATTTTCAGAAATATTTTCATTCTCGGACAATGTTTTAAACTAAAACAAATGATATTGTGTTTTGCCTAAAAAAAGTGGATGATTTTAAGTCCATGTTAAGCCAAAAAAGAGATGACTTTGACCTATTTTGGGAGAATACGATGACGTTAAATGTAGAGCCACAAGCCAAGCGCCTTCAAACAGACAAGGTGGGAGATGTTCAGGCATCATACAGACGCCTCTTTTATGAAATAGTTGATCAAATTCAGCAACAAATAAACTATAGATTTAACGGTTTAAATGATTTTAAATTCCTCGAGCTCTGCAATTTTGATGCATTTAAAGGAAAAACTTTTCCAGAAGATGCGTTTAAATCTCTTCTTCTTCATTATGGCCAGTTCTTCGACCGAGTGTTACTGCTATCTGAACTAAAAGTGATTTACGAAACTGATGACATTAGGGCAAAAAATAACGCTAAGGAACTAATGCAATTTTAAGACAAGGAGCTGGAAGATGCCTACACCGAAGTGTCGAAATTGTGTGAATTGGTATTGACAATACCTGCCACAAGTTCATCAGTAGAACGCAATTTTTCAACACTTAAACGTATAAAAAATTTCGTGAGAAATTCCACGGGGCAGGAGAGACTTTCGCATACATCGCTGTTGTCCATTGAAACTAAACTTCTCCAAAATATGTCGGAGCATCGACGTTTTTATGATGACGTCATTGACGAATTTGCAAGAAATGATGGAAGAATCGAATTACACTACAAATAGGTAAGTTTCTAAAAATTGCTCCCCTTTCTTAAAATTTCACCGCACGCCCCTGATCGCGTTTTATAAGTGGTAATATTTTATGATTTCCGTCAACACCGAAAAATCGTATTATGGTGCTTGGGTTGGAATAAGTAGATTAGCAATCTGGTTCGTTAATCCATTGGTTGCCATGGTGATATAGACGCCGACTAATTGCGACGTTGCCGGTTCATTCCAAAAATGATAGTTATTCATATTTACGACCCGTTACAATAGAGAAGTTAAAATGAAAATCTACATCAAAGTGGAAGTTTCTTTATAAAATAGTATACAGTGCTTATAAAAATTAGGACTTTGCTTCTCTTAACTAATAAAATTGTTTTTAAACTTGTTTTATTATTTTTAAAGCAAAAGTTATTCTCTACCGACAATGTTGCAACCCTGTAAGTACATACCCTCTACACTCCTTATGTTTACATTACTTTAGCTCGATACAAACACGTTTGTTTGTTGTTAATTTTATCTAGTTCAATGGTCGAAGCTACCAATAACGAAAATATTTTTTTATTTTATAATTTATATATGAATGTATACCTCAGGCTTACATATCTCAGCTTATTTTTGCCACAATTATGTTATGTCATTATTTGGGATGTATGTTTCATAATGTCAACTTAACGAGCTGACTCAAGAAGTGCCTCAAAGTGTCACTGAAATAGTAAATATTACCATACCATTTATTCGAATTGTGATAAAAAAAATTAATCTGCAAAATAATATTAAATGTATATTTTAAAGAAGACGGGCAGAGGTTATCATATTAATAATTCATTAATTTATAGTTACTCAATTAACATAATGTAACTTTCCTTTTTAAATACTGGGCTATTTTGTGCACTAAACAGATTACTACATTAAATTACTGAAAAGAAATGTATCGAAATACAAAAAAAAAACATGGATACAATTTAACGTTCAGGAAGGTGTCTAGAATCATAACCGGTAAGAAAGTCGCATGTGCTTTTTAGCCGGATTAAAAGCATATGCCTGTATATCATTATGTGAATAATGATTTAGGCGTCGACACTGTAGGGTAAATGAAACAAGCGGGATCAAACACAAAAGTTAACGAAATCATTATCCTTTTAGCTACAGGCTTATTCAAAAGTTAATCCACGTCTCCCGTTGTTCAATTCTTACACAGCCTATCATCGGAGCCAACTACAGGAGCGGAGGTATCGAAGTTAAGCTTATAGATGTGACAAGTATACTATAAAACGTTTTAATACATTTTTAAGGTTTTTTTTTTGAATGAGGTATCTACAGAGCTACATTTTCTAACATTTCAATTAAATATTATTCAATCGATGCAAAAATTGACTGCCTTTAATGCCAGAAGTTACCCGACGCAACTGTGGAAAAAATTTTTAATTACGCTAGTGCCTAGCCTGGTTCTAAAAAATAAACCAAAAATATCAACCAAGCAGATTTGCGCCATTTTAAGATCATTAACTTCATATTACAATTCTTTCTCTGATTTTTATTGAAAAGTCGATTCATTCACAGAGTATAATTTAAAAAATAAATGAATAACCAATCCTAAAATATTGACATACACTCGGACATACACAAAATTTTTAATATGTTTGGATAGATAAACCTGATCAAAAAATATAATTTGAAAAAAAAAATGTGTCCAAATCTCCGTCATCAAAAACTATTTCATTATTATTATTTTTCAAAAGCAAAAAAAACACCTCCTACGATTATGACTATTGACCGGAGACTTGCCACTAAAGAGGCAAAGTTCAATGGAAAAACGACACAAATCCGGCTTTCCAACATACAAATTAAAATAAAACAGGAAAATGTACGTCAATCCATTTAGAGACAAAATTTAATTTTGTTCCTTAGCACAAAATAACCTTCTTTGTTCTCAAAAATGTTGAGTCAAGGTATTTATACATATCATTTTTTGGGTTCAGTTTCAAGTAAGTCAGCTTGCCCATGAACAAGATATATATATATATATATATATATATATATATATATATATATATATATATATATATATATATATATATATATATATATATATATATATATATATATATATATATATATATATATATATATATATATATATATATATATATATATATATATATATATATATATATATATATATATATATATATATATATATATATATATATATATATATATATATATATATATATATATATATATATATATATATATATATATATATATATATATATATATATATATATATATATATATATATATATATATATATATATAAATATATATATATATATATCTTGTTATATGATATATATATATATATATATATATATATATATATATATATATATATATATATATATATATATATATATATATATATATATATATATATATATATATATATATATATATATATATATATATATATATATATATATATATATATATATATATATATATATATATATATATATATATATATATATATATATATATATATATATATATATATATATATATATATATATATATATATATATATATATATATATATATATATATATATATATATATATATATATATATATATATATATATATATATATATATATATATATATGTATATATATATAGCACACTATTTAGCTTAGCAAATTGGCGGGTGATCGGTAACATTCAACCTTTTTAAATAAATATACGATATATACATGTGGAGCTGTCGGTAGTAACTCTAATAGTATATGAGTATATATTAGACGTAAAACTCAGAGCAGTTAATAAGAGTTAGTGTCTGTCTACGGAATATTTTGTTGGGTTGGGAATATCAAAAGTTTTATTCTCCAAAAAAAAATCAAATCCATTATATGCTGTGCAATTTACACTATTGTTAAAAAGAGTCTGAAAACCTGGAATAGAAAAATATTTCACATCAACAAGGTTATGTGTTATAAAAATTATAATATCTAAATCGTTAGCTTAAGATATTTTCAGAAATCCTGAATGAATCTGACTACGTACAGAATCTTTGATTATATTTAGGTCCCTACCTAGTGCATTTATTATTTGAGATAAAAAAAAATTATTTATACAAAAGTTTTAGGGTTTGTTCCGAACCGCCAGAATTTAGTGTTTTACCAAAAAATGAAACTATTTTATATTTTATTTAGATTATGGCTTTTTGACATTATTGATATTTCCAAAATGCAATACTATTCAAAACAATTTTTATCGTGTAATTTAAAGTGACTTGTAGGTCTCAAAACTAATATTTTTCATCATTAATCACTTCAACATAAATGTTAGATCATCCGATTTTTTTTTGCTTTTCACTGTCCCAGGTCACTGGGTAATATAGAAGTTCTCTCTTACGTTACAGGTGGATTGCCTTTTTTTGGAAACGATCGTCCTCCTATTGTGATGGTTTTAAAATAGCTATATTTGTACATTCGTATGCATATAAAAGTCGTACAAGATTTGTTTGTTGTAAACCTGCCCGTAACGTTCCAGATTTTGAAAAAGTAGTACACATAATCGTTGTCTGATAGTATTCAAATAACGACATCATATAAGTTAAGAACATTCGTAAAATTACTCAGATACTAACTTTCGGACATTGTAATATGCTTCAAAAAATTTGCGCCTTACGTCTTTTGCATTTTTTTATTGAGACGTCGTTTCGTTAAATGTCTATGTCTAGACGTAAAAAATATGTTATTTATTACTTTAAATTGTACAAAGAATTTCCAAACCAACGTTTATTCCAAAAACTTTATAGAATACGTATAAATAATTGTAATCAAAACAATTAATCAAAAATTTAAACTATATTTGGGTAATGGTAATATTTCGTCATAGCTCTAGTGCTTTCTATTATTTTGTTAAGTTTTTTCGGTATAAATGGGTAAAGATGATCTTTAGAACATAGAAATCTACAGCTCGGTCAGTCAGTACTCAGTTGCTTGCTCCCTGAAAAACTTTATTAATGTTTCTTATAAGATCGAGTTTATCAGATGGTTTATTCCATGTTTCTTCGATGCACTCAATCAATTGCGACACTTTTTCGTCAGTAAAAACAACAGTATTCTAATTTTTACGTAAAATGTTGTAGTGAATGGAAAAATAATCCTTGCCCGTTTGTATCCGTTTTCTAGGATCACTTTTTCGGCAGCGGCACAGTTTTTTAATCGCGGGCTCCAACTTTCGTTCACCCGAAATCAGTTATAAGAAAACCAACTGATTTTATGTCTTCTAGAAGCTTCTCCTAGTAGCGGAAAACAAGAATTTTTCTACGGAAGTGGATAATATTCAGTTTTCACACTTTAGTATACCTGAAATCAGTTACATAAAAACTTTGCTTTGCTTGCCACTCCAAACATTTTTCTGAACATAAAAGTGCCAAAATATTTTTGCGGAAATTTAGTATTTCCATATTCCCAGGAAATTCTTTACACTTTAGAATACTTGAATTCAGTTACATGAAAACTTTGCTTTGCTTGCGACTCCAAACATTTTTCTTAACATAAAAATACAAAAATGTTTCTGCGGAAATTTGGTATTTCCATTTTTCGAGGAAATTTCTATTCTTTGGAATACCTGAAATCAGTTACATGTAGATTTTGTTTTGTTTGTCATTCCAAAAATGTTTTTGAACATTTGCGGAAATTCCACATTATATTGATGTTCCTAGAAAAAAAGATACTTATGGATATTTTAGTTTGATTCGCAATCTTAACATTTTTTGAATATAGAAACGAAAACACATCTATATTATTCTAAAGAAAGCGTGCGGGAGCATGCCAACAAAATTTCGAGCCTATATTAAAACTAGGATTTTTTTAACAAAATATGTACTGTAGGCTCATCGATAAAACCATCATTAAAGCCATAAACTATTATTTAAGGTATAAAATCACATTAATTTTTTAAGTTCTACATTGAGAAGGCTTTATAATAATATGTAATATATTATGTAAAGTATAATAAAAATGCGAATTAGGTCAGAGTAGGATTGGTTAGGTTTAGTGTAAAATCGAAATTTCGAGTATATATTAAAACAAGGATTTTTTTTAAAGAAAACCTGTACTGTCAAGGGGATCTATCCCGTTAGTTGTTAGGTTAGTAGATAAAACCATCTTTAAAGCCATAAACAATTAAGTTATAAAATCCACGTTCAGAATTAAAAATTGATTGATTTAAAAAATTGTGTTGTGAATGTATCATATTTCAGTGAAGAAAAAGGTTAAAAATAAATACATAAATAAAATAAAAATTGAGAATATCCGTAGAGAATGTTTTAATTTGCGGCATTCAGGAAGCTGTATAGAAGCAAAAAAAATATTTGGTGGATATATGACATATGCATTTCCGTAGGAAAATTTTGATTTTCTGTTTTTAAGGAGGACTTCTAGAAGGCAATAAAAGTAGATTTTTTATGTAACTTATTTCGGGTATTCTAAAGTGTACAAATTTCTGCAGGAACATTTTTGCATTTTACTGTTTGGAATGAGATGCAAAGTAAAGTTTTCATGTAAGTGATATCAGGTATCTAAAGTGTGGAAAATGGAAATGATGTATTTCCGCAGAAAATTTTTATTTCATGTGGTTAGGGAGGGCTTTTAGAACGCAATGAAAACTTTTTTTTTTAAATAACCCATTTCAGGTGAACGAAAGTTGACCTTTCTGCGGCTTGGTGTGGATCTTAATACATGAAAATTTGTTTGTTGAATGGCATTTTCTGCTACTTCAAATGCATTATCTTCTAAATACTGCAAAAATACATTATCTTCTTCCTGAGTAGTTATTTTGCGTCCTCCAGTTGGCTTATTTTTATCCGCGTGTCCTTCAGTTTCCCATCTGTGCTTTATATTCAACACGTTCTTTTTATTTACATTCATAATATAGGCTATATCTCTTATTGGCACACCGTCTATTTGAGCCCTTTTTAAATAATCGAGCTGAGGCATTGCACTATTCATAAGAAACCGCATATACGTACAGTATATTTTGCATTTTATAACATACAAATCTACAGCTCAGTCAGTCAGTACTCAGTTTCTTCTTCCCCCTGGAAAACTTTATTCATATCTTTATCTTCTCCATTTTTTTGGCAGAACGCAACTAACTGTTTTATATACAGTCTATCTTTGAACAACTTCTTCCTCTCCACTTTCTGACCAATTACCATTTTCATGTTTTTGAACTCTCGGCTTAAAAATAATAAAGGGTTTCCGGAATATTTATAATATTTTTCCTGGTGTTGTTTTAACGTAAAGCTGTTTTTTGATTCTTGTTAGAAGTTTTCTTTTATTTCAACCCAAAAGGCACATTTTCCATGATATAAATATGAAGTTAAACTTTGCTGAATTTTTAGGAATCCATTGCTGAATTCCAAGGAAAACAAGTTCTCAATTTTTGAAGGGCTCCTTAAAAGTCATTTTTACGTAGAATAGTTTTTCTTAAAGCTTTTTATTAAGTTTATTTAGACAAAAAGCCCCCTTTTTTATCTACCGCAACGTTAAATCTATGACAGCACTGAAAACAGACCGCGGACGGAAAGTTTTCAATTTTACCACATGAAATACTGATAAGAGACTATCTTAGCTACACCGCGTAAATAATAATAATAACCCATAAAAGTAACAGTATCAAATTTAGTAAGGCAACATTATCCAGTCTAATTATCAGCCAACAAACTTTACTATAAACATTTATATCGAGTTGCGTCGCAACTGCCGCTAAAATGATGTTGCGGTTTTACAGAATTTATTACGTGGCACTATTGCTGCAAGGTAACTGTGAGAGTTGGAAACTTATTTGGTTTAAACAATGTGTAATAATTAGAGGATGTAGCATTTGCGTTTCTAGTTTGAAATAAACTGGGGCAACAAGAACTATTATTTATTGCTATTAGCAGCAAATTTAGATCTGGATCCTGTGGCATTGATAAACGTTGTACATTTCCGGAATAAATTTAGTTATAATATATTTAACACTGGTGTATGCGCCGACCTCAAAAAGACTTTCGTATAAAATAATTGACTATTATTCAATCTAATTATAAGGGTTGACGGTTTTCTTCGGCATATCTCACGCACAATTTTCTTGGATTATAATCTCGCTCTCTCTAGTTGTGCTCGCTGTTTTTCTCTCTCTCTCTCAATATATATATATATATATATATATATATATATATATATATATATATATATATATATATATATATATATATATATATATATATATATATATATATATATATATATATATATATATATATATATATATATATATATATATATATATATATATATATATATCTATATATTTATATATATATATATATATATATATATATATATATATATATATATATATATTTATATATTTTATAAAATTTAGGGTTAATGATATAATTTCTTATGCTTAGCAAAATGAAGTTTTTTAAAGAAATAACAAGTTCCTATGGTTCAGAAACAACAACTTGTCTACAGCATATCTCAAGAACATACAAGATTACTAATCAGAAAAATAGAGGAATATTTTTATTGAGATGCAAAAGTACAAATATTTGTAACAGAATAGACTATAATCTAAGTATAGAGTATACATTTTTATATATTCTAAATATAATTCAAGCAATATGTTACTAAAACGGTTGGTTCTCACGTTCGCACTTAATCAGGCTTGATTATTTCACAAGAATTATAAGTAAATTTATCTAATATTAGTTTCGAGAATTTAAAACCCTAGATAAGTATCATATAACTCAAATACTACAATCTAGAGTATAGACAGATTTATGGATGAACGTTCTTAAAAGATTACAATTTATGCCTTCCTTTACGAGGGTTTATGATCCCATATGTTCCCCGTTTCTTGTTACAAATATTAATTGAAACATTTTATTTGGTTCGATTCAATGATAATAAATGGTCAATTTGCTATGTTGAAAATACAATAAAGTACTTTGTATCAGGAGCATTACCGAAAAGCCATGTTTTTGGGGCATAATTTTCCCTACAGAAAAGATAAACTGAAAGGGTTTTTCGTGCCTTTTTTTCGCCATGACTTTTCGGACCCATAATGTGGATAAGTTAGTATAGGCTATTATTATTCACTTTTTATTATCATGTGTGACACCTCGTGTTTCTAAGACGACGTTCCGAATTTAAAGTATAGAGTAGGGACTTAAGCTTAACCATTCACAGCTTTATTCGTTTTGTCCTGACTAATAAAATCAAAGAGGGGATTGGTCTAAGGGGTGGATCTAGTAATATCTGAGCTAACTTTTTTTTTTGCGGGAAGTTTAAAAGTTAGTCTGTGTCAGAGTTTTGATTCTTATAGTTGATTTTTAATTCTTCTTTTGTGGTGGTTTATGGGGCTTTACGTATATAGTGGGATATTAAAGTTACGGGATTTTCAAAGATATTTTATTTTCATTCTATGATTTATCTGGGGAGTAACTGGTTTTCTAGAGTTAAAATTTACGTTTTATTTAAAGATTCTTATTTTCTTTTCTTTTGTACTAAGGTTGGGGATTTTAAGATCATTCCCTCATTTTCTAGATTTAAATACTTTTTTTTGTTATTAGGTTTAAGTATTATTTCTGTACAGCATTTCAATTTCTTTATTTTTTTTTGTTAATAGATTTTTAAGTTGTTTTTAAAAACCAAATCTTTTATTTAAATAAACCACCTGATAGTTAAATAAATATATATTCAAGAAGAAGATACCATCGTTGTTGCAGTTTGCTGTTGTTCGAGTTTATATGGCCGCAGAATTGGTGAGATAAAATATTTTATCCAATTTGTACTAACAAATATATTTAATAAAATTGTAAATTAACATTTACGAAGAAGCCTACAGAATACCTTTGATTTTACTTATCTTATATTAGTTAATTTCAGTATTGTGACAGGGTTGCCCGCTACGTCTCAAATAATTAAATAAAATAAATAAATAATTTTATATATAATAATCAACCGCTCGATAACCCTGCTACATATTTTTCCAAAATTTTTAAATTTGCATACTACACATATATGTTTTACAAGTAAGTACCTTGAGAATAAATTTTTCGAAGTCATTAATAGTACTAAATTAAAAATACTAAATCTCCTGATTACAGAAACAACAAAATCAATTAACAACCTTAGTAAAAGTTTAGAAAATGATAAAAATAAAATAAATAATATTCTACCACACAAAACTGTGGATACATTCCTAAACCTTGAACAACAAAAAGCAGAAAATATTTTCAAACGAGTCAAACGGAAAAATAATAATAAATTTAATAATTTATATAAAACTATACAAACCAACAACGAAAAAATCGATACCAATAACTGGCTAGAAAATATCTCAGATACGCATATCCCAAACGAAATTGCAGAAACCCTAGCACTAGGTGAAAAATTTTCTCTACCTGTTAGTGAAGAATGCAATTTACCAACAATAGATTACATTGCTTCTATTGAGTCAGCTATTTACAATAAACCATCCGAGCAAAAAGATAGTATCCGGTCAGAGATTGTTAATGTCATTACCAACCATAAAATTAAAATAAGACAGAAAAGAATACAGTAAAACAAATTTCAAAGAAAACTATCAAAGCCAGCAAAAAAATGTAAATATTTCGTAAAAACAAAACCACAAATAACAGTTTTAAAGCCAGACAAAAGTAACGAGACTGTAATAATGAATACCATTGATTACAACAACAAAATTAATGAACTTCTTGATGACAAAAACACATATAAAAAAGTGTGACTTAATTCGACGAAATCTCTTCAATCCAAAAATAACTCATTTATAGAAAAACTGTTAAAACGTAACCACATATCCGAAAAAGAACCAAATCATTAAAATTACATAATTCTGTTCCACCAAATTTCTATAGAATGGCTAAACTTCACAAACCCGGCATTCCTATGAGACCTATTGTTTTCTATATTCAATCACCATTCTACAAATTTTCAAGCTTTCTATCAAATTGCTTATCAAAAATTACAGGCAGGCAAAAATGATTATTACATTAAAAATTCGTTTGAATTTAAAAAGTTTGTAGTCACCCTTAAAATACTAAATAATTTCCATTTCATCTCTCTAGACGTAATATCCCTATATACAAACATTCCGACCAAACTTTTAAAACAAATCATTAAAGAAAAATGGAATCAGATAAAGAATCACACAACACTCACTTGCACAGAATTCATAGAAGGGATAGACCTCATTCTTTCAAACAACTATTTCCAATACAAAGTTAATTACTACCAACAACTTGACGGATGTGCGATGGGTTCACCCATCTCTTCCACCGCAGCACAAATAGTAATGGAAAATATAGAAGAAACAGTGTTACAAAAAGCCAATGTACCAATATTATTTTTTAAAGGGTACGTGGATGATTGTTTATTAGCAATACCAAAAAATAAAACAACGGAAATTATCTCTCTCTTTAACAATTTTCATCCAAAATTGCAGTTTACTTCCGAAATAGAAAATGATGGCGCTATAAACTTTTTGGATTTAACATTAATAAGAGACCACAAAACAAATAGCATTAAAACTAAGTAGTACACCAAAAAAACCTGGTCCTCCCGCTACCTTAATTATAATTCCAGTCACCCAAAATGTCAAAAAAACTCCGTGATGATAGGATTAGGTCATCGTGCAGTACCATCACCTATATACCCAGTTGACATTTTAATCCGTGCCGTTATACCTAATTGTTTTTATTTTTTAACTTACGTATACACACTTTCTCTATTTAATTTTTAGATGTGCAGAAATAAATATTTTGAAAAAGCTTGATATGGATAGGCGAAACGTCAATTAAAGTTTTTTTGTTTCAATCCAGGAACCTAATCCCAAGAAAGTACTTGATATTTATATATATATATATATATATATATATATATATATATATATATATATATATATATATAATACGAAATGTCGAGTTAGTTGCAGAAAAATAAAAACTTTTGGTATATATATAATTATATTGCCGTATAGGCCGTAAAAGTGAAACACAAAATTTACTAAACCATAATATTCAACATTACTTCATCAAATCGGATTCTTCTAATCTAATATTTGGGATGGTATTTAATGAACAATAATAAAAAAAATTCAGAACATCCGACACTTCCATCGTCGATGACACTTGATGCTAAAAAGAAAGACTTTTTTCTTAGCCCTTCTCCAGTCCACATAATAACTTCCACCGTACAGTATAAGTAAACATGGTAAATCTACATCTCCTTTTCTACATTCCGGAACATTATTTATAAAAAAACAACTTTTCTCAATTGCAGCAAAATAATGTTGGTATATAAATCCCTTAAACGATGTAAATATTAACTTATCAAAATCCAGTTCGAACTATTATATCCATGAGTACCGGAACGAGATAAAAAGCTGCCCTGTATTTTCCCCAATCAAAGAGCAACCATCTAAGTTTATATTAGCTCGACGATTCGTCAAAGATCAATAAGAGAGAAAATACTTCCAATTCTATGCTTTTTTCCACTGCTTTTTTCTGTCGCTTGAAAGCACGTGACTTTGGAATTCTTAGAAGAAAAGGTTCTTTGAAATATAGGGTCACCAATCCAGTTTTTTAAAAGATACGTCGATGATTGTTTAATGACAATTCCAGAAAAATAAATTATTAATGTTTTAAATACTTTTAACAGTTTTCATCACAAACTCAAATTTACTGCCGAAGTCGAAAACGACAATACAATTAATTTCTTAGATATTTCTATTATTCGAAACAGTCAAAAAGGCACCCTTAAGACCAAGTGGTACACAAAAGGCACATGGTCCGGTCGTCATTTAAGTTTTAATTCAAACCTCCCGAAAAATTCAAAAGAACAGCGTGATTATAGGCCTTACCGACAGAGCTTCCACTTTAACATCACTGGAGTATCGCTCTGAAACATTAAATAAAGTTAAAAAATTTTAAAAGAAAATGGCTTTCCCGAAAAACGAGTTTTTAGACTACAAGTAAAGAAACCAAAAAATAAAACAATGCCGGACACAAATACCCTATCAGAAACTCTTAAGTATATTTTAGCAAAGCAGGACATTATTATTTGCCACAAATCCGAAAATCGCTTGTTCCGTCTGTCTTAAAAGCAAAGTACCAAATAAAAAAAGATCTAACACCGTGTATTCAATACCCTGCTTAAACTGCCCAAATATATACGAATGACCACCCAGTATTTAAATAGTAGACGGAATGGGCATAAATATACCGAAAACGCTTCAACCGCTCTACACAAGCATGAAAAGAGTGAAAGACACGGATTCAATTTTTCTGACACTAAAATCTTAACGCAAAAACCCAGTTACCGCAAGTTACACATAAAAGAAATGATACACATCAAAAAACAAAAATATATTGTTAACGACAAACAATATATCATAATCTATTAACTTAAAAATAAAAATAACACACTGTATTCATTTTCGCCTTCCTATTTATATTTATTTTAGAAGTTGTTATGTACCACGAAACAACAAATAGAACCAATACATTAATAAAAACTACTTAACTCATTTATTCGTAATGGATGCAGACAAAGTGAATTATTTTACATTTAAATGTGTATTTTATTTTTGTGCGTTTAGATTGACAAACAAAAATCTTTTTGGCTTTTTCGCAACTGAATAAAAATATTTAACTTTAAATTAATTGAAGCAAATATTTAATAAAATTGCATACCTCCACATGTAGACCAGTCTGTCTACGGAATGTTTCGATATATAATATAAACAATAGTCTTTAGGCAAGCATAAGAAATTATATCATTTACCTTAAATTTTATAAAATATATAAATATATATATATATATATATATATATATATATATATATATATATATATATATATATATATATATATATATATATATATATATATATATATATATATATATATATATATATATATATATATATATATATATATATATATATATATATATATATATATATATATATATATATATATATATATATATATATATATATATATATATATATATATATATATATATATATATATATATATATATATATATATATATATATATATATATATATATATATATATATATATATATATATATATATATATATATATATATATATATATATATATATATATATATATATATATATATTATATATATATATATATATATATATATATATATATATATATATATATATATATATATATATATATATATGTATATATATTTATACATTTTATAAAATTTAAGGTAAATGATATAATTTCTTATGCTTGCTTACAGAATATTGTTTATATTATATATCGAAACATTCCGTAGACAGACTGGTCTACATGTGGAGGTATACAATTTTATTAAATATTTGCTTCAATCAATTTAAAGTTAAATATTTTTATTCAGTTGGGAAAAAGCCAAAAAGATTTTTGTTTGTCAATCTAAACGTACAAAAATAAAATACACATTTAAATGTAAAATAATTCACTTTGTCTACATACCTTATGAATAAATGAGTTAAGTAGTTTTTATTAACGTATTGGTTCTATTTGTTGTTTCGTGGTACATAACAACTTCTAAAATAAATATAGATAGGAAGGCGAAAATGAATACAGTGTGTTATTTTTATTTTTAAATTAATAGATTATGATATATTGTTTGTCGTTAACAATATATTTTTGTTTTTTGATGTGTATCATTTCTTTTATGTGTAACTTGCGGTAACTGGGTTTTTGCGTTAAGATTTTAGTGTCAGAAAAATTGAATCCGTGTCTTTCACTCTTTTCATGCTTGCGTAGAGCGGTACGTTTTCGGTATATTTATGCCCATTCCGTCTACTATTTAAATACTGGTGGTCATTCGTATATATTTGGGCAGTTTAAGCAGGGTATTGAATACACGATGTTAGATCTTTTTTTATTTGGTACTTTGCTTTTTAGAGGAGTAAACAGACGGAACAAGCGATTTTCGGATTTGTGGCAAACAATAATTTCCTGCTTTGCTAAAATATACTTAAGCTTTTCTGATAATGTATTTGTGTCCGGCATTGTTTTTATTTTTTGGTTTCTGTACTTGTAGTCTAAAAACTCGTTGTTCGAGAAAGCCATTTTCTTTTAAAATTGTTTAACTTTATTTAATGTTTCAGAGCGATACTCCGGTGATGTTAAAGTGGGGGCTCTGTCGGTAAGGCCTATAATCACGCTGTTCTTTTGATTTTTTCGGGAGGTTTGAATTAAAACTTAAATAACGACCGGACCATGTGCCTTTTGTGTACCACTTGGTCTTAAGGGCGCCTTTTTGACTGTCTCGAATAATAGAAATATCTAAGAAATTAATTGTATTGTCGTTTTCGACTTCGGCAGTAAATTTAAGTTTGTCATGAAAACTGTTAAAAAGTATTTAAAACATTAATAATTTATTTTTCTGGAATTGTCATTAAACAATCATCGACGTATCTTTTAAAAAACTGGATTGGTGACCCTATATTTCAAAGAACCTTTTCTTCTAAGAATTCCAAAATCACGTGCTTTCAAGCGACAGAAAAATGCAGTTGAAAAAAGCATAGAAATGGAAGTATTTTCTCTCGTATTGATCTTTGACGAATCGTCGAGCTAATATAAACTTAGATGGTTGCTCTTTGATTGGGAAAATACAGGGTAGCTTTTTATCTCGTTCCGGTACTCATGGATATAATAGTTCGAACTGGATTTTGATAAGTTAATATTTACATAGTTTAACGGATTTATATACCAACATTATTTTGCTGAAATTGAGAAAAGTTGTTTTTTATAAATAATGTTCTGGAATGTAGAAAAGGAGATGTAGATTTACCATGTTTACTAATACTGTATGGTGGAAGTCATTTTGTGGACTGGAGAAGGGCTAAGAAAAAAGTCTTTCTTTTTAGCATCAAGTCTCATCGACGATGGAAGTGTCGGATGTTCTGAATTTTTTTATTATTGTTCATTAAATACCATCCCAAATATTAGATTAGAAGAATCTGATTTGATGGAGTAATGTTGAATATTATGGTTTAGTAAATTTTGTGTTTCAATTTAACGGCCTATACGGCAATGTAATTATATATATACTAAAAGTTTTTATTTTTCTGCATCATCTGCATCTGCATATCAGGCTTTTTCAAAAAATTAAATACAGAAAGTTTATATACGTAATTTAAAAAATAAAAACAATTAGGTATAACGGCACGGATTAAAATGTCAACTCGGTATATAGGTGATGGTAGTGCACGATGAACTAATCCTATCATCACGGAGTTTTTTTGACATTTTGGGTGACTGGAATTATAATTAAGGTAGCGGGAGGACCAGGTTGTTTTGGTGTACTATTTAATTTTAATGCCATTTGTTTCGTGGTCTCTTATTAATGTTAAGTCCAAAAAGTTTATAGCGCCATCATTTTCTATTTCGGAAGTAAACTGCAATTTTGGATGAAAATTGTTAAAGAGAGAGATAATTTCCGTTGTTTTATTTTTTGGTGTTGCTAATAAACAATCATCCACGTACCTTTTAAAAAATAATATTGGTACATTGGCTTTTTGTAACACTGTTTCTTCTAGATATTCCATTACTATTTGTGCTGCGGTGGAAGAGATGGGTGAACCCATCGCACATCCGTCAAGTTGTTGGTAGTAATTATCTTTGTATTGGAAATAGTTGTTTGAAAGAATGAGGTCTATCCCTTCCATGAATTCTGTGCAAGTGAGTGTTTTGTGATTCTTTATCTGATTCCATTTTTCTTTAATGATTTGTTCTCTTCCACCGCAGCATAAATAGTAATGGAATATATAGAAGAAACAGTGTTACAAAAAGCCAATGTACCAATATTATTTTTTAAAAGGTACGTAGATGATTGTTTATTAGCAATACCAAAAAATAAAACAACGGAAATTATCTCTCTCTTCAACAATTTTAATCCAAAATTGCAGTTTACTTCCGAAATAGAAAGTGATGGCGCTATAAACTTTTTGGATTTAACATTAATAAGAGACTACAAAACAAATGGCATTAAAACTAAGTGGTACACCAAAAAAACCTAGTCCTCCCGCTACCTTAATTATAATTCCAGTCACCCAAAATGTCAAAAAAACTCCGTGATGATAGGATTAGCTGATCGTGCACTAATACTAACATCACCTATATACCGAGTTGACATTTTAAATAAAGTTAAAAACACTCTCTTAAAAAATCATTTCTCATTAAAAGCCATCGAACGAAAAAAACCTCCGTGATGATAGGATTAGCTGATCGTGCACTAACACTAACATCACCTATCTACCGAGTTGACATTTTAAATAAAGTTAAAAACACTCTCTTAAAAAATCATTTCTCATTAAAAGCCATCGAACGAATTATAAAGCGAAGAACCCATAAATTATACAATGGCACAAATCATATTGTAAATAATCGGGACATCAATAAAACCACTACATACATATCTTTGCCATACACTGAAGGCCTTTCTGAAAAGATTAAACACATTCTCGGTAAACACGATATAACCGTATGCCACAAATCTAACGATACTCTTAAATCTTTATATACACCACTAAAAAGTCAAACACCAATTGAAAAACAATCAAACATAATTTACAGCATTCCACGCCTAAACTACCCCAAAAAAAATATATAGGCATGACTACACAATACCTATCAAGTAGACTAAATTGGCATAAATATACAAAAAATGCTTCCACAGCACTACATAAACACGAAAGAGATATGGAAGATGAATCTGATTTTATGGGTACAACGGTCTTATCAAAAGAACAACATTACCATAAACTGACATTCAAAGAAATAGTCGAGATAAAAAAAGAAAAAAATACAGTAAACGATCGGAAAGACATTGACAATCTCAGTCAAATATATCACAATTTAATTTAATTCAATTTTTATAAACTATTTCCATCAACCATAAATACATACTGTATACTGCCAGACTCACACAAATACTTTTAACACAACCCGTATCTACCAATAATGTCTACAATGTAAATATAATCAAAAAAATTTAATGATATATATAAAAAAAACAATAGAAGATAGAAGCAAGGCAAAATAACATATTTCTCAAGGTACGTACTGTCCTATTTTAACTAAATGTTTTTAAAAATTTTAATCCGTGCCGTTATACCTAATTGTTTTTATTTTTTAACTTACTTATATTTTTAGATGTGCAGAAATAAATATTTTAAAAAAGCCTGAAATGGACAGGCGAAACGTCAATTAAAGTTTTTTTGTTTCAATCAACGAACCTAATCCCAAGAAAGTACTTGATATTTGTAAATTGTAAGGTTCAAGAAGAAACGATATATATATATATATATATATATATATATATATATATATATATATATATATATATATATATATATATATATATATATATATATATATATATATATATATATATATATATATATATATATATATATATATATATATATATATATATATATATATATATATATATATATATATATATATATATATATATATATATACCCGTAGAATAAGACAAATATATACTTTTTGCAGGTGCCCACATCAGGCAGGCTTGTACCCAGAGAGATCTGAACTAACAGATTGGCAGAGGACTTTACAAGAGGACCAGAGGACCAAAAATTGAAAGATACGCAGAAAGTTAGTTTTGATAAAAGTTTTTGCTGGAATAAAAAATAAGGTTAGCGTTATGAAAAGTTTATTTTTTATACAAGGAGATAAAAAATGTTATTTTGAGTAAAACTAAAAATGTCTCATTTTGAAAGATACGAAAAAAGTCACTCTTGATAAAAGTTTCTGCTTCAAATTGAATGAGGCTCGCCCTATCAAAAATTTATTTTTTTTACACAGGGGGGCATAAAATACCAAAATGCTGTTTTGCACAAAAGCATAACTCATAATATTTATAATTTTATCTTGAAACTACAAATACTAAATATATATTGAATTAAACCTCTCGCAGAAATACAAGAATTCGTTACAAGATTTAAAATTAAGTTATCACATTACTTTTTAAAGTCCCAAATATTTTAAGAACACCTTTAATCAGAGTACCTACTAGTTCCTTAAATAATTATGACACTCAACGACGTACTTGTCCATGTCTTTATTTCATGAAATAGTTAAACGATTGTAATTCAAACTACGTGTTATTCATGTTTAATTTTTAAAAGCTAAAAAATCTTAAACTAAGCATTACGATAAAAATATCAAAATTTAAAAATTTTACCACCGTATTCAGCACATCTTTGATTGATTTATTCCTGGGCTATTGAATGGATAGCCTTGGTAACTTTTTTTTTAATCCGTTTTTTAATATAGATTCAATTTTTTACATCACCTCAAAAAAAGGCCTAACCAAAACGGACTCCGATTTTTAAAACGAAATTAGATACATACAAAACATTATGTTAAAATAACTAACAAAAATACCTAGCTTTTAGTTTCAAATATGGCGTTTCTTTGATGTTTACTACTATTGTTATTTTAGTATTCTTGTGTAAGATTTCAGTGAAATGTTGAAAAACCGACTATTTTGCATAAAATGTATGCTGAAAATAGTGAAGTTGAAATGTGCAATTTGATAGTGGATAACTACGAATGCACCAAAAATCATAAACTCGGCGATGATTAGCTTAAATGAAAAATGACCAAAAATAATTTATTTTCTTTTAAAATCGCCTGAAAATTACTATTTTCACAATGCTAAGTGCTTAGCACTATTTCCAAGGGACATCACTTGAGATTCTCTAACCGATTGAAGAACTAAAACTTTTTCTTTTTAAGGTCCAAACCAAAACCAGTTCTTTGGAACTTTTTTATTACGTTGCGAATTGCCATCCGAGTTATTGGTACTCCTTCAAATTTCTGGCTTCCACATCATAGCCGTATGTAACACTTTATTATAAAAATCCTTTGCTAAGTAGACAGCATTTTGATAGGAACTATTTTACATTAAATGATAATTATTTCATGAAATACAGACATTGACAAGTACGTCTTTAAGTGTCATGATTATTTTAGAAACTAATAGGTACTCTTATTAAAGGTGTACTTGACAATATTTGGTTCTTTAAAAAGTAATGTAACACAACCGATATTCTTAATTTTGAATATTGTAAGGAAATCATGTATTTCTGCTTGGGGTTTAATTCAAAAAATATTTAATATTTCTACTTTTGAGAGAAAATTATAAACGAGGTATGCTTTTCACGCAAAACGACATTTTTGTATTTTTTATGCCAACTGTATAAAAGAAAAAAATTTCATAACCAGAACCTATTTTATTTTTCAAGCAAAAAATTTTATTAAGAGTTATTTGTTTCTGTATCTTTCAATTTTTAGTATAATTGACCACTTGTAAAGTCTATCCATATATATATATATATATATATATATATATATATATATATATATATATATATATATATATATATATATATATATATATATATATATATATATATATATATATATATATATATATATATATATATATATATATATATATATATATATATATATATATATATATATATATATATATATATATATATATATATATATATATATATATATATATATATATATATATATATATATATATATATATATATATATATATATATATATATATATATATATATATATATATATATATATATATATATATATATATATATATATATATATATATATATATATATATATATATATATATATATATATATATATATATATATATATATATATATATATATATATATATATATATATATATATATATATATATATATATATATATATATATATATATATATATATATATATATATATATATGTGTTGATTTTTACTCCTTCACGGATGGAAAATATATGTGTTTTCATTATATATATATATATATATATATATATATATATATATATATATATATATGGGTGTACATCCGTTCACTACTGTCGTTCTGAAAAGAACAGTTTTGCTAACGTTTCGCCAAAATCACATTTGGCATTTTCGAAAGCTTTCTTTCTCGCGTCTGAATAGTCTCTATTCGGATGCGAGAAAGAAAGCTTTCGAAAATGCCAAATGTGATTTTGGCGAAACGTCAGCAAAACTGTTCTTTTCAGAATGACAGTAGTGAACGGATGTACACCTGGAATGAAAACACATTATATATATATATATATATATATATATATATATATATATATATATATCTAAAGTAGGAAAAAATGAATGCAGTTAGAACTACTACATAGTAGAAAAAGGATTTTTTGGGAAGACCGCTAAAACAATGAAATTTAGCCAATTATAGACACGTGTTTCTGACATTAGGTTTTCGTCAGTAGAGTCAACTAGTTGAGAGACGAGTACAACTAGCGCCAAAATTAACACAAAACCACACCAGAGTCACCAATAGGAACAAAACCGACACTTGTGGTTACCAAGAGAACATCCGAAATCTTCGTCGGACTTGATACGCTATTACCACGGAGCAGCATATAGCCACCTGTGACGAAACTCTGAACTCAAGAGTAATTAAATCGAAAATAGGAGAAAATTAACGCGGTTAGAACTATTATATAGTAAAAAAAGGATTTTTTGGGAAGACCGCTAAAACAATGAAATTTGGCCAACTATAGACACGTGTTTCTAACTTTAGGTCTTCACAGTACGGTCAACTAGTTGAGAGACGAGTACAACTAGTGCCAATTAATACACAAAACCACACCAACAGGAGCAGAACCAATCTTGGTAACCACAATTTTAAATTGGTAAATCTGCGGCGATCTCCGTAACCAACCATCATAAGAATTTCAATACGGTCTTTTTCACTGAGCGTCATTTTCGATTTAATAAAAAATAAATTCTTCAATTACAACGGAATGACAGCAAAATCTTACTAATATTTAGCATAACCACTTGTCAGTACCGACGTTAATTTTTTTTTGGGTTTGCTTTGCCTAAGCTTACTATGACAAAAAGTATTATTACAACGACATTGAGATATCAAATTTCCCTGTCCACCTCAATTTTTTTGAAAATGGCTGTTACAACGGATAAGTTCTAAATTATTGTGTATTTATTTATATAAAATAACTAATAATTTAATATAAAAACACAAATTTATAAATATCCTCAATAACTAAGAATCAATAGGTTCCTAATGTGAGATATCGTTTGACGGCACCTTACTAATCTTACTGAATTTAGGCAACCCTTTATACTCTCGCATGGATATAAATTTTGCTTAAAATTATTTCAGACCTTTTATCAAAATATAAGGTTAAAGTAGCTTATTTGATGAGTTTGATGTCTGGTTGTGTTTTCACG
Organism: Kuschelorhynchus macadamiae; assembly: GCA_030620095.1. Classification (NCBI taxonomy): domain Eukaryota; kingdom Metazoa; phylum Arthropoda; class Insecta; order Coleoptera; family Curculionidae; genus Kuschelorhynchus; species Kuschelorhynchus macadamiae. The sequence continues at coordinate 1,355,811 of JAUTXW010000613.1, read as the reverse complement.
GCAAAAGGGCATGTTTTGAGACTTTTCGGGGTGATGTAATTTGTAGTCTTATCGTGGGTTTCTGTCATCGAGAGTACTCGATGGGTTGGTATCATGCAGCGGAACAGGAAACATTTTTTTTTGTGATATACAAACTCTTTAAAGATCCTTAGACCAAACAAAGAGATTCATTTTACTACCTATCTACAGAAGTACAATAAAGTGTTAGTTCTCAAACTCTCTGTGTGCCGTCATTTTACAATAAGTGTAAAAAGTTCGACTAATTATCGATATTTTTATGATTCTATGAAGCCTTAACTGGGATTGAAAAACACTTTAAGAGAGCTTAAAGCTATGACATCAGGATTTTATTTTACTACAAAGAGCTCAATTATTTTACTAGAAGAATCACAATAAAATTAACATTGTTTTGACAAATATCTGCCTTGTTTCAATAGCTCATAGCTTATAGGTAGTAAAAGGCTTTTATGTTTTTTGTAATTTAAGTAAAATTTTATGTTAAGTACCTAAATTTATAATTGTGTACAGATTATTTCTTGCATTTAGATTGACAAACAAAAATCTTTTTTGGATTTTTCGCAACTGAATAAAAATATTTAACTTTATTAAATGTTATTAAATATTTGCTTTAATTAATTTAAAGTTTCTGGCTTTGCTAATCAGATTTCGATGTCACAATTACCTATTTTTTGACTAGTTCGCAACCCGGACAAAAAACTTTCTATATACTGGAGATTTTCCCATCAAGTATTTTCCCTGCTTGCTGTCATCTAATGGCTCTATCGGTCCAACACAGCAGCCAGGATGTGTT